>MU223474.1:629391-666041 GCA_018584345.1 Thuja plicata
CTCTCTCATTCAATCCCTGAGAGAGAGAGAGAGAGAGAGAGAGAGAGAGAGAGAGAGAGAGAGATGGCGAGAGATAAAATGTTAGGAAGAGAGACAATCATAGAGATGGGGATGAGGAGGGAAGGCAAGGGAGAGAGGGTGGGAGAGACCTAGAGAGGGGAGAGAGAGATGTGAGAGAAAATAGAGGGAGATAGATAACTCTAGAGTTTGGGGGAGATAAAAAAGAGTGGCATAGAGAGAGCAAGAGAATAATAATACAAGCATGTTGATTATTGAAATTTGACTAAGTCTGAAAATTTATATGATCCTTAAAAATCTAAATCTAAATTATAACTCCTAGAGATCTAAAACAACTCTCAAACATCTTGACAATATATACATGAAATATAACTTAAAGTATAAGTAAGGAAAAACACACATTGAAACATGACTTATACTTAAATTCATATATTCTTACTCTGAGATTGCATTTGACTTGAGTTTGAAGAATTTGATCTGAGAGATGAGAGAGAGAGAGAGAGAGAGAGAGAGAGAGAGAGAGAGAGAGAGAGAGAGAGAGATGTTTTTAGTGCTGAAAATTTGATGTACACCATATTTGGTGCACACCAAATATGACACATCCCATAGGCTTAGTGTGCCCAAGCCTAAGGCTTGACACGTTGAGCCATATGGCGTGCACCATATATGACACACACCACACACTTTTTGGGGGACCAAAAAGACCCCCATCTTTGTACATTTACCCACTAACATACTAAAAACCCATTGAAAAAATGGGTGGACGAGTTTGACTTAAAAATTGCACAATAGCGATTTGACTTACTAAAAAATTATATAATTAGAATTTAACTTGTTGTAGAAAATATCTCCTACTTATCAATGTGATTCTTTTACACCATCTTTTAAAAATTAACCCCTTAATCTTCGTATGTTAAACTAATACAAACCGATAATTAAACTTTCAGATTTCCACAGTCCTTAAAATCACACCCCCTAAACCATCATCCAAATAAAAGGAAATAGCTGATAGATTCATCCAAATAAAATAAAATAGATGAAGGACTCAAACCAACAATGCTTTTGAGTTGAAAAATAAGTTAGGCTTTTCATTTGAAAGTAAAAACAAAAACTCCAATAAGACGATAGGGAAGGAGGGGCCTTCACTCAAAAAATTCCGGGCCATTAAATTTAATGGTTCACGTAAATTGGAATTTCTTAGCAACATGAGAAACATTTGTTTAGCTAGCAGAAAGGGTCCAAAGAACAAAAATCACAGATAAAATATCTTCCAGTCATTAACAAAAATCATAGGCCAACCTGTTCACTCATTTCTTCTTCTTTCTGCAAAACTGAATCACCTTCATAATGCATTCCTTGAGATGGGTTTCTATATCTTCTACTAACAGTCTCGGTATTTCCTCGAACGGGACAAAAGAAACCTGTAACAAGCATTGGGCGCATTCAAATGTTGTAGCCATTTGCTCAAAACCCACAAGAATTAGCAGCAATTCGGCTAATTTTGGCAGTAGCTGTAGATATTTGAGTTACAAAACTTTGAAAGTGTTCAGTTCTCAGGAGGAAAGGAATGATGAAACAGCTCCAGAGGCAGAAGACTCACCACTATCTGGAGTAGTTGAGGAGGAAGTAGAGGAACTTCTGAAAACTGAAGAGAACCAGGCACTTCTTAAGGACTTGGCGTCTTCAATGCAAAGAGTGAGTAGTTTTAGAAAAGAACTTGAGGATATTGACAAACAAGAAAAGGATGCTGCTAAGCTTAGTGCTTACGTGCAGAGGTTGGAGAGTACGGACTCCCTGGTAAGCATGTAGGATCCTTTTAGTTTTTTACTTTCTAGGCTTTGTTCTGGTAAACTTTCAATATGGGTTTTCAATTAAATTATCTTGCCTGTATCGTCATTATCTCAGAAGATTGTGAACGGTTTTAACGAACTTGTAACTTGGAGCAGAAACAAAATACCGTTTGGAAATTGAATAAAATTCGAACCTTTAACGAGTTTTCGCCAAGGTCACTAGATTTTTGCAGGCAAGGAAATTCATAGACGGCTCGCGTGCCTAGTTCAGTAAAAACTCGTGAGTTCTCTCCCGCGACTCGGAGACAAAAAAAAGCAATCAGAAACCCTTGTTAAAACCTTGATATTTTTGTTTTCTGTCATTTTGTATTCAGTGATTCGGTCAAGCAGCGTGATCTTGATGGTTATAGAAAGCAATGAAGTTATTAGAAGTGGCATGTTCCATTAAATTTAGATTATTTCTGGTTTAAAATTCTATGAATCATCAGAATGAGGAGGTATAATGTTTAAATGTACTGTTAAGGTCAATGTAGCCTCCAAGGCCCTAATTTGAGTATAATGGCAGGAACACTTGCGTCTCAAAGTGTGCGCATGGCATTGCTCCTGGACCAAGCAGCACCCCTTGTCCTTGTTAGGGGCTGCCACCTCCAGACCTCTACTCTGGGTTTAGAAAGTTAAAAATAAAAGTTGTTTCTAGCCGTGTCAGATATAAAAGCAGAGTGCATCCCCCTCCCCCATAACAAACCAGTATATTTCTCTATTTTATGAATTTTTTGTGGTCATTGGATTCCCAATTAAATCCTATGTAAATGAATTTCGATTATACTTTTAGTTTTCCAAGTTAATTCTAATTGTGAGTAGTTATTATGATCAAAATATACTCAAGTTTTTTTCTAAATTTGTAATTTATGCATCTCGTGCATTATTCAAGATTATTCTGTAGATTTATCTAATTTTTTTACTGCTGAGTGCTGAGCCTTTGCCAAGTCCAAGTTTTTAAACCACGAACCTACTAGTCAACAACCTTTTGAATTGAGAACACAGGACTCATAAGTTTATTTTATTCTGTTTGTTGTCTTTATTGTTGCCCGAATTCCCACTCATAGTAAGCATGAATTGGTTTTCTGTCAAATTTGCTCTTTGTCCAATAAGCCATGTTAGAAGACTTTGAATTTGATTATTATTATCTGCGGAGAGGACTCCTATTATGTGTTGTTGGTAGCTGGCACACATTGGCTTTGCACCCATGCCCAATTGGGTAAGGAATTCCCACTTTCCTGGGTGTGTATATATTAAGACTATTGGGATGAGTGATTCATCTTGTGACTAAGTGTAATCTCCAGCTCATGGTACAGCCTAGCTTGTAGCAAGCCATGAGTATTCGCTGTTGGGGAATTTCTGAATGGTTGAAAGTTGGATTGATTGCCCTATTAAGCATGGGTTAGGATTTAAGCCTTGAGCCTCATCAGCTAAAAATCAAAACATAATCAGGAGGCTAACCATAGTGACGGCATGCTGGGAGTTTATGATCCTTGTTTTTATTATATTTTTACTGTATAGCTTTCGTGCTCATTAATTTTCTATCAAGCTTTTGTTGTGCGCCAGTGGCCAGTAGAATACTAGGAACCATATTAAGTAGCTCTTATATTGGCAGGTGCTTTGCATTGGATCTCAACTCTGTACTGTATGATAGAAGAAAACTCCCCACCAGTTATGATACAAATTTAAAAACCATCAGACACAAATATTTTATCACACTAAATCACACTGCATTGTACTACTAGCTTGGGTCAGCTTTCATCCCGCAGGGGTCCTGTGGCAAGGTTAACCAAGTTCAAATCCTGCTGAACATGTGGTCTATGTTAATGTGGCTGGAAACAGAGTTAATGTTGGTAACAATAGGACAAGGTTGGCTGCAAGTCCACACGATTTTTCACAGAAAGTAATCCCTCGAATTCGTCTTCTAAAATAAATACTAAATAATATATTGTATGCTTATTGTAACATTCTCTATGAATTAAAAAATGGCGGCAGTGAGTATTTCCATGTACCAATACAAAAATGCATAGGTGTAGCCTTGGACAGAAGTCTTATATCAGCCTACACATTTTGAAATAGGTCTATCGATAGGCGATATGTTAATTGGTAAACTGTTTCACATTCAGTTCAACATAGTTATGCATTACTGTACATTTCAAGGCATGGTTAATTTATTGAAGGCCATCATCTAATTTTTGGAGTAGATGATTGCAGTATTGCAGATAAAAGACCCGAGCTTAAAGCAATGGACTAGTTTATGTGGACACCTGTCTCATAGTGGCATTCCCTAGAACTTTTATGTTTACATCTGTTGGAATATGAGGTCAATTCTAGTGTTGTTCCAGCAGTGATGAATAGTCATCATGGGGTACCACGGTAGTGTCTCAGGCTTGTGCCTGGCACAGTTGTCTGAAGGACCTAGCTTCAAGCCAACGGCTGAAGGTCGGGGGTTGCATGGGGGGCTGACTGTAGCCCCCCTGCCATGCTGGAGGCATCTCACATCTTTAGGTGTTCCTTCAGTGAAGCCGGAAATATTTTTGGACTTACTATTTTTAGCCACTTTAGCATGTGTTCAACATATAGTTACACAAGTCATACTTTGTAATTTTAGAAAGTTGTCTTCAATTAGGGCTCTGCAACTTGAATGTTGTATGCTATGAGAAGTCATGTTTGCTTCACTTTTGAAGATTGTTGTAATTGTGAAATTTCTTGAGACATAATACGAAAGATCTTTGCCAATGGTTTTTTTCCTCGTTTAATTTTATGAGGTTTTTCCACGTAAATCTATGTGTTTATCGTTTATTGTTTTCTCTACATAATTTTACATTATTTATTTTTATTAGAGAAAGGTTTTTGTGTAGAAGCCATATTTTTTGAGAAGTGTACAATGACAAGAAGCACTGCTACTAGATTTTAGGTGCAAAAGTGCGATAGTTCCAATTTTTCTCCATGGAAGCTAAGCATTCAAGCTATATTGGTGAAGGATGGATGTGCCCTAGCTCTTAAAGGGTTTGCGTCAATGTAATGTCCACCTAAATTGGGATATACCTGAGTTTTGCTGAAAGTAACAATTCCACAAC
This sequence comes from Thuja plicata, assembly GCA_018584345.1. Lineage (NCBI taxonomy): Eukaryota > Viridiplantae > Streptophyta > Pinopsida > Cupressales > Cupressaceae > Thuja > Thuja plicata. The sequence continues at coordinate 634,319 of MU223474.1, forward strand.
ATAGTTTGTTTACAAATAATATTCTATAATTAAATCATATAATAGTGATTGAACTTTTAAAGTAAATAAGTAAATTAAGTTTGCAGAGTTGAAAATTGCATACCCCTTTTGCAATTTTACCTGCACTTTTGTAGCCCCTTTAGTGTCCATTCCCCTAGCATTTGTATAGGTCCATTTCGGCCACTGCGTCAACCTTTTCCCTCTCAGGATGCTCAAGGTCCTTTTCAACAACTATCTTCCAACATCAATTTTGTATTAACTGTGTTTAGCCTTTGCCACCCGTCGTTTTTGAGTGCGATTTGTCTAGACACTAGTGCGCCACGCATGTGTCCCGCGACATCTTAATGTTCAAATGTCTGTTCAAAGCGTTTTGACACTTGTCACCTGCCCAGGTCGATGGACATGGCTCAGAATCCTCTAGAATAGCTCGCAGCCTCTTCTTTCCCTCCTCTTCTCTCTTTGAAATCCATCTTCTTGCTTCATTCAAGCTCTCTTGGAAAATCTCTATGGCACTCTTGAAAGTTCTCTAAAATCTCTCTTGATTCCTCTTGGCCCTCGCTTGCAATATCTTGCATTCTCTTGCTTTCTTCTCTTACAATGATATCCATAGCACTCTTGGCTTTCTCAAGCCTATTCAGTAATATCTTTCTATCCCTCTTGTATCTTTGAGCATCTTGGGATTTATCACATCCCTTATCTATCATTTATCTCATACAATAGGGGTTTTCCTCCATTAAGTGGGGTTTGTTTCTATTACGTTATCGTTTATTTATCTATTTATCTTTTCAATCTATCTATCTATCCGGCCATTGTGGAGGTGGAAACATCATAATAGGGACTTGACTGAAGCAAGTCTCCAAACACCCAAACATTTTTCCTCTCTTGTGTATTTACATGTTTATTGAAGGCATTCAACCACACGGGGGTTTGCTTATGTTCTATTGATTTCATTTATATTCATTTTTGTTATTTAATATCTACCTGAGTTTTTGCTAGATTCTGATTATTTCCTGTTTTGGCCTGTACAGGACTACAATGCACCGCATTGATGTCTACGCGTTGTGCTAGCATCCTTGGTAGAGATGCTCAAATTTGGATTGAAGACTCCTTGTCATCTGGTCTTCCCATTTTTATAACCAGAATCTTCATTTTTTTTATCTATAATATCTTCACTAGTTTAGCTAGTTGGAGATATCTGAATGTGTGTTGTAAAATTGGCTCTTGAAGGAACATAATTTCCTTTCTGTAGGGTCAGGTTTACTTCACTACATTTTGGTGAACCTGACGTGAACACTCCATTATTTTCAAAAGCACTCTTTATCATTCCTTTAAGCAATCCTTGTACCAAAAAAAATAAATCTCGTGGCATTGCCCTCAATCCTATTCCATGCCGTCAAAAGGGATACACAACAGCCTTCGGCTGACTTGTCTATAGATCTCTGTTTCAAAATGAACTTTCTATTTTCTTTTTTTCTATCCCTTTCAAACTTTGTTTTATATTATTTTTTTATATATTATGATTTAGGTGCGGATGTGGGTGCGAGAATCAAGTGCGCGGATGCTTGAATTTTTTTTTTAGGGTTTTGGATGCATTTATATATATATATATAAATAATATATGTATATATATATAAATTAGTATATATCATAAAAAATATATATATCATAATAAATTTGTACTTTTTACAAATAGACAAGATAAGTTTGCAAGCCATCTCCAATGAGCAAATTATATATATATATATATGCAAAGAAATGCAATAAATATACAAAATTAAATCATTTGATAGTAAACATAGAATGATACTTCATCATTGATCAAGATTCAAGATAAATATTAAATGCCAATTGATAGTTCACAAATATTCAAATAAGCCATATCATATATGAAATCAAAATGTAGTTCATGATTCAATGTTCATCAATCAAGACTCACTAATCAGAATCATAAGGACTCTCAAAAAAATCCTCATCTCCAACTGCTGCAAGTTCAAGATCATTTGAACCCAAAGCGGTTCCACTTGCACTAGATGCACCATGTGTCGGGATGGAATCATCAACATCATAATTTGAAGTGAGTCTAGTAAGATCCTCAATAGTTGCATCCAAGTTGGCACACTCAGGGGCTACATCCCAAAGCTTGGCTGCCCCACCCTTGTAGTGTTCCTCCTTATGTGACAAAAGACACAAGTTGGTATGAATGTAAACCAAGTCTTCGAATTTTTTTGACCCCAACTGGTTACGCTTCACTGAGTAGATAAAGGTGTATGTACTCCAATTCCGTTCAGTTGCAGAACAACTTGCAACCTGGACAACGTTCACAAAATTAAACATAAAAATGTAAAGCAAATTAAAGAATGTTAGTACTAAATTGTAGAATACAAGTGGTAAACAAAAACCAAAAAAAATTACTTGTGAGAGGACCTTGATTGCAAGAGGTTGTAGAAACTTAAATGGTTGACGATAGAGGTACCACCATGTGATAGCTCCCATGTTGTATTGGTCCTTTATTGCAAGTGGACTATATTTTATTCCTGAGGCAAATAAGTCAAATTCTGTTCGAACATTTTTCTGCATTTCATCACCTTGGAAGAGTCTTTCAAAAGCTTTGTAGCACCCATTAGCAACTTCTTCATCTGCATATGGTGCTACTCTATTTGGCATAACAAGTACTTCAACACTATAGTACTGTAGAGATAAGGCATATGCAAGGAGGTTCTATGGGGTGGTCATCTTTTCCCAACGATGATGAATGATTGTTTCCACTGTATTGCATAAGGTTTCACATTGTATGGGGTCATTCTCATGTTTTTGTATTTCAATTTTTACCTTCTCCACCATTGTTTCCATGGCATCATAGACATCCCCCAAACAAGGTTTATCTGTGTCTGCAAATCAGAGCATAGTCGTGATAGGCTCGGTGAAATCCAATAGAAATTGCACACGAGCCCACCAACTGTCATCCAAGACCAATGTCTTGACCTTTTGGGTCCTCTCTGAATTTGAAGCCTTCCACATACTCCACTAGTTGCAAATAACCATTTGGCTCAATGCCTCTTGCATCTTGACCAATCAGGTTTCGTTCTTTCCACATTAGGTTTTCAAGTTGAACTCCACATTAGATTTCTAGTTTTTATAAAGATCAAAACTCAGCAAAGGCTCCCTTCAATGGTCCAAAATTGCAATTGGGCAAGGACTTGTATCTAAAGTTGTTCACACTCATTTCATCGACTTGAAGACCTCAGGATTAATGCCAAAATAGAGCTAAACTAAGACAACTACACTGCAAAGCAGAAAGTGGGGGTCCCCATTTGCAATGGGGCGATGGTGGGAAAACATCACAACAGATCTGTACAGGACTTCAATGCGCCGCATTGGCGTCCTTAGCTGAGGCTCTCAAATTTGGACCAAAGACCCCCTGTCATTTGGTCTTCCCATTTCTGTAACCAGAATCTTCATTTTGGCTATCTATAATTAGATATCTTCACTAGTTTAGCTAGTTGGAGATATCTGAATGTGTGTTGTGAAATTAGCTCTCAAAGGAACATAGTTTCTTTTCCATAGGGTCAGATTTACTCCACTACAAAGTTAAATAACATCACATACTTTAATCTATAGCTTCATTTCCAATAATCAACCGTGGTAGGGATTGGAGAGGAGAGTACAATAGGGTGCCTGGAAAGTTCGCCACAACTAAGCTCAAGGGCATGATATAACACCCCTTGGCCCACAAGTGGTAGGAACTCTTCTCCATACAACATGGGGTGGGCATGGGGTGGGCTACTTAGATGGGGAAACCCCTCCCAATCGTGTCTCCTTACCACTATACATGATTGCTTCTATTCTTTAGTTTCATTTCCAACAACCAATTGTTGTAGGGATTGGCGAGGAATGCATAATAGGGTGCCCAAAAGATTGGCCGCAACTAAGCCCAAGGGTGTGTTATAACACCCCTTGGCCTGCAAGTGGCAGGAAGTGTTGTCCGTCTAACACAGGCTGGGCTACTTAGTTGGGTTTCCGCCTCTACACTCCCAACCATGTTTTCTTACTAGCCCCTACATGATTGTTTGTAGTAGAATAGATAGATTAAAACAAATAATTAAAGAATCTAGATAGATTAGCAATTCTCATTTTTAACTATATCAAGATACATAAGAGATTATACAATAAACAATATCATCACATTGCATACCACAACACATGCTAGATTGCAGGACTTCTGTTTCTGCTGAATGCAGATCACTTATATCAAATCTGATCTTCTTCCATGCCTTTTCTCCAAATGAAGCTCTTCCTTATATTTCCCTCAAAGAGGATGCCTAGACACCTCTCCTATTAAACAAATGAGGTCTTTTGTCTAAAATATTCGCTGCCTTTTCTAAATTGATCTCATGCCTCTTCAGCCATTACATCTTTTGGAAATCACTTTGTTCAATGATTTGTTAAGACTATACATTGCCGATCAAGGGAATGAATTCCTTTGTGTCTATTGGCCTAGATATTAAAAAATTGTGAAGTCTTACCAATAAGACAAGTTTTTGCACATTGACACATATCTAAATTTATTATTGTTATTCTTTTTAAGGGTGGGAGGAAGATGTATCACGTCGGAGGCATGGCACTTTTTCTGGGTTCGATTTAGATCTCAGATATCTTATCTCTTGCTTTATACTTAGAATTTGATTTCCTAATATCTTATTTCTACTTCACTCTTTCCTAATCTGATTGCAGATTCTTCACATATATTTCTGCTTTAAATCTTGTCTAGATTTGCTTTTATTCAAATGATTTCCATTGTATTCCTTACCCTCTCCTTATCGCCAACTCCTCTTCTTTTATATTACATTGTATCTCTTCTAAGTCTTCTTGAAGGGAGGCGATCTTTCACAAGAAGTTGGCCTTCTCTACAATTAATATTTTTATTTTAAACACCCCATGAGGGGTGAGCATATGGAGAGAGACATCTCTACCAAGGAAGGTGCTACAACATGAGGGGGTTGGCCTTTCATACAAATCAAAATATAATAAATACTTTGACAGTCAGAGCATAGTCTGTCTAAAAGAAAAGCAATTCCTCTCCAAGGAGTCGGCCAGCAATGCAATGATAATTTCATTATTATTTAGATAATAAGGTCAGCCCTATCACTTGGGTTTAGGTGGCTGCGACCTATTTATTGGCAGGGACTTGACAGTCAAAACCCAGAGCCATGGCCCCGACAAAATGGGATGAAAAAGATAGCATGGCCAGAGAAACAATCCAATTATCTCTAGCAGATACAGTTCTGTTCAATGTTGCAGAGTAGAAATCAGCTCATGACTTTTGGAATAAGCTTGCAAAGTTGTATGAGACAAAGTCATTGACAAACAAAATTATGTTACGAAGGCAATTGCATAATTTGAGGATGCGTGAAAATTCATTAGTCAATGATCATTTGAATGATTTCAACACATTGATAAGCAAGTTGGCTTCAATGTCTCGTGAAAATTGAAGAAGAAGATAAGGTGGCAAGATTATTAAGTTCATTGCTGGAAACTTGGGATTAACTTGTTATGGCTCTTTGTAACTTAGCATCAATTGGGAAGCTGGTCTCTGAAGATGTGGTAGTGAAGTGATCTCTGAAGATTCAAGGCAAAAGACATCTCAAGGATCTCTTCAAGTGAAGCCCTATTTGCAAGAGGTAGAACTCGGGGAGGCAATACTGAGTGCGGACAAACTAGGTCCATATCCAAGGGATGGAAAAGAGTAAAATGTTGGAACTGTGGCAAAAATGGACATGTCAAAAAGGATGCAGGCTGCCAACAGCAAACAAAGAGAATCCTAGTTCACAGGCATTTGAGGCAAACATTACAGAAGTTGAAACATCATTGGAGGATAGAGAGCTATTAATTGCTAATCTGAGAGGCTCTTTACTTCATGTTTGGATTCTTGATTTTGGTGCCTCCTTTCATATGACTCCACATAGAGAATGAATTTCTACTTACTGGTCTTGTGATGGGGTATGGTTTACATGGTAAATGACAAGCCATGTGAAGCTATTGGTGAAGGTGAGGTAAGAATCAAGATGTTTGATGAAGTAGTAAGAACTATTCAACATGTTAGACGTGTACTAGGATTAAAGAAAAAATTGCCGTCACTGGGAATTTTTTACGGACAAGGTTATCAATTCAATGGACAAAATAGCTGTCTTAAGGCAGTGTTGGCTGTGCTAAAGGGAGAAAAAGCTGGCAATCTCTATAGGTTGGTTAGAGAAACTAACAATGGAGAGGCTGCAGTGTTATTTGATGCAGAGTTGGACTCAGTGTCAGCTTGGCATCAATGGCTAGGTCATATGAGTGGGCGTTGTCTCAAGGTACTACTAGATAGAAATCTCCTCCCAGGTGCCAAATCTAAAGAGTAAAATTTATGTGAACATTGTTTGTTTGGAAAGTAGAATAGACTGAGTTTTTCTAGAAGTACTACTAGAAGCAAAGAAGTTTTAGATTTAGTTCATTCAAATACTTTGGAAGCTCCTGTAACAGCTATTGGGGGTTCATCATATTTTGTCTCATTTGTAGATGATTATTCTTGTAAGGTGTGGATTTATCTTCTCAAGAAGAAGTCTGAAGTGTTTTCTTATTTTAAAAAGTTTAAAGCTCTAGTAGAGAATCAGAAGGGTAAGACTATAAAATGTTTGTGAACAGATAACAGAGGTGAATTTTGTTCAGGGGAGTTTAACAAGTTTTGTGGTGAGCATGGAATTGCAAGGCAATTGACGGTTGCTTGCACACCACAGCAAAATGGTTTTGTTGAACGCATGAATCGTACAATTATGGAGTGAGCTAGTTGGATGTTGAGCACTGCTAGTTTGGAGTGAGGCTGTGACTACAACTTGTTTCTTGATCAATAGATCACCCACTACAACTTTTGATAATAAAATTCTTGAGAAGTATGGAAAGGTAAATCTGTTTATTATTCATTTCTTCTTGTTCTTGGTTCGGATGCTTATGCTCATATTCCTAGAGAGAATATAAATAAGTTGGACATAAAGTCCACAAAATGTATTTTTCTTTGCTATGTAGAAGGTACAAAGGGGTACAGGTTGTGGGGTATTGCTGCCCGCAAGATTTTAATTAGCTGAGATGTTGGTTTTAATGAAAAATTAATGAGAAGAGGTAAAGAACAGCAAAGTTATTCCAGCAAAAGTGGAAAATTATGAAGATAATTTGGAGGAAAATCTGGAAGATGAACAACAACCAAATAAGCGACAGCGTGAAACATTACTCCTTGTAAGGAGATCCACAAGACTATACAAAGCACCTGAAAGGTTCTATCCTACTTGTAATTCTGTGTATGCATTAGTAACTGATGTTGGTGAACCTAGTTCATATCAGGAGGCTTGTGAAGCTGAATGTGCAAGCAAATGTAGAGTTGCTATGGAAGAGGAGATAAAAGCTCTTCATAAGAACAAGATGTGGGAGCTTGTGCCATTACCTAAGGGAAGAAAAGCTATTGGGAACAAGTGGGTCTTCAAATTGAAAAGGGATATAAATGACAATTTGGAGAGATATAAAGCTCGGTTGGTGGCCAAGGGGTATGCATAGAAGTCTGGTATTGATTTTGATGAAACTTTTTCACCTGTTGTACAATTAAGTACTGTTAGAGTTGTTTTAGCTCTTGTTGCTAGTCTTGCTTTGGAGTTAGAACAGTTAGATGTTAAAACAGCCCTCCTGCATGGTGAGCTCTTTGAGGAGATTTATATGCAGCAACCAGAAGGTTTTGAGGAAAGAGACAAGGAGAATCTTGTTTGTAGGTTGAAAAAATTGCTTTATGGTTTGAAACATGCGCCAAGGTGTTGGTACAAGCGGTTTGATAACTTCATGATGAGTTTGGGTTTTAGTAGGATATGAGGTTGATCATTGTGCCTATTTTCAAAGGTATGATGATGATAGTTTTATGATTCTTTTTCTGTATGTTGATGATATGTTGGTGGCGGGTTCCAACATGCATAAAATCATCCATTTGAAAACTTAGTTTGGTAGGGAGTTTGATATGGACATAGGAAGTGCAAATCAGATTCTTGGAATGAGGATACATAGAGACAGAAATAACAAGAAAATATGGTTGTCACAGAAAACTTATGTGGAGAAGGTTTTGCAGCGCTTCAATATGCAGAATGCACGACAAGTAATCCATTTCCTATTCACATTAAATTGTCTTCAAAACAATGCCCTAGCACAGAAGCAAAGAAGACAAAGATGTCTCATGTACCATACTCATCAGCAGTAGGTAGTCTTATGTTCACCATGTTGTGCATCAGACCGAACATTGTACAAGTAGTGTGAGTAGTTAGTCGTTACATGGCGAATCCAGGTTTTTGATCATTGGATCACTGTGAGTGTGAAGTGGATTCTTGGATATTTGAGGGGCACTTCAAATGTTATCAGTTACAGTGGGAGCAGTCTTCAAGTAGATGGGTATGTGGATGCAGATTTTGGCGGAGACAGAGATAAGAGAAAGTCTACTACAGGTCATATTTTCTCCTTAGCTAGAGGTGGTGTTAGTTGGGTATCGAAGTTGCAAATAGTGGTGGCATTTTCTATTACTGAAGCTGAATATATGGCAGCAACACGGGCTAGCAAGGAAGCAATCTGGCTTTATAGACTTTTGGGTGAATTTCAAGTAAAGCGGGACAACATGGTGTTGCATTGTGACAATCAAAGTGCTCTACACTTAGCACAAAACTTTGCATACCATTCCAGATAAAAGCATATTGATATTCAATATCACTTTGTACATGAGGTGGTGGAATACACACTAATATAAATCCAACAAATATGCACTAATATAAACCCAACAAATATTTTGACGAAGCTTATTTGCAGAGAGAAGTTCATTTGGTGCAAAACTTCTCTAGGCCTACATATTACTTGATGAGAGGTAGCATTGGCAATGGTCTTTCAGCAAATGAGTTATTCATAAGTTAGAAATTTGACTTCAAGTGAGAGAGTACTGAAATATGAAGTCGATTCTAGTGTTATTCCAGCAATGACGAATAGTCATCATGGGGTGCCACAGTAATGTCTCAAGTTTGCACCCAGTGCAGTTGTCTGAAGGACCTAGCTTCAAGCCGAAGGCAGAAGGCTGAGAGTTGCAAGGGGGGGCTGGCTGTAGCCCCCACCCCCTCACACCAAAGGCGTTCCATTCCTTCAAAGCATTCCTCTTGCAAAGCTGTAAATTTGTTTTGGGACTTACGATTTTTAGCCATTTTGGCGTATGTTCAACATGTAGTTGTACGAGTCATACTTTCTATTCTTAGAAAGTTGTCTTCAATTAGGACTCTGCAACTTGTATGTTATATGCTACGAGAAGTCATGTTTTCTTTGCACTCTTGAAGATTGTTGTAACTGTGAAAATTCTTGAGAAATATAATATGAAAGATCTTTGTGTGGTGTTTTTGCTCTTAAAATTTTACAAGTTTTTCCATGTAAATCTATGTGTTTATCGTTTATTGTTTTCTCTACATAATTCTGCACTATTTATTTTTACATCTTCAACAAACAAATTTTGTAATGGCTAATTCTTGTTACTTTTGCCAATCATTAATTACAAGTTTAATCTCTGTGGAGATGCTGCACACAAGATACAAATCTAAACTTCCAAAGCAAATTATAGTCTTATACAAAAATTCCAACGCTGAAATAATGTAAGGTGTTTGGCTGACCATTTCTTTGCTAATTTTTGTTTTTCCTTCTTGAAGCTTCTTGTCTGTAAGGGTCCGCATTCTGCATGCATCTGTTCTCAGTTAGGCTTCATTTCTTAAGTATCGTAGAGATGTGTCAAATCAATTTTATGTTGTGTATATCTACACTGTTTCAACATGAAGATTGCAGATTTTATGAGGGATGTTTCAGAAGCAGAAGCTAAGACACGGAAAGCTGAGCTGGCCCTTGTTACAGCTAGAGCTGGAAGCAGTACACGAGACCTTTCAAATAAGTGGGAAGAATCAGAAATTGATGAAGATGCAGAGCGCATGGAGTCTATAAAGGCATTGACTGTGTCTGCTCTGGTTGGCACATTGGCTAGCATACCAATTGCTTTATTCCAGGCAGAGAGCATTGGAGCATTTTTCATTAGAGAGGCAATAACCTTCATTAGCTGTGCTTTGTTTGGGGTTACTTATCGCTACACTATAAGAAGAAATCTAGAAAACATTCAGTTAAAAACGGGAACTGTAGCAGCATTTGGTATTGTAAGAGGTAATAAATTACAATTCATTGATGTGATAAAAGAACATTTATATTGTTTCATATTCATTTCGTAGCAAGCTTCAAGGTGTTTTTGTGAAAGCAACCTAAATAGTTCTTTATCCTAATACAGGTCTTAGTCGATTTGAGGCTGAGCTTCCTATGGATTTTGATGTGAATGCTACACTTTTACATGTTCTAGATGCAGCATTCATGGTTGGTGAGGGCATTTTTATTTTTATTGCTGCAGCTATTGCCTTAGACTATTTTATGAAGATAGATTTGTTGAGTCCTTTCCCTTCAAAGAAGGATATACTTTCTTGAGAATAAAATAGGTGGATGTCAAGAATTTTTAGAAGCCTATATCATGTTGGTTCTCTTTTGACTGTTGATTTCAGCAATAAGATATTTGGAAAGTTGTATATCATAAACGCTATCCATATTCTGAAAAGAAGTGTAAATATTATAATTCAGAATAATTGTGCCGACATATCATTCTTGATACTGAAGAAATATGGTAGGAACTAGTAACGAATTCAACTGGATGCAATATAACAGTTTTCTGTATTTTTTCTACTCTTTTATGACATTCTTCTCCAATTGATTTAAAATTAATTCTAAGGATAAATCAAATTTAGTTTAACAACATTGTTTTTTTTCCTTTTTTCATTAAACCAGAGTGTAATTCAAGGTATGTTTAAATTCTATTTAAATATATGCCTTTCTTAAAAATTTCCCAGAAATTACATAATAAATTGTGTCAGTCACTTTGACAGGCAGCTAAAATGAAATTTGCCAAAATGGGAGCTGCAGATTAGTTGGTGGTTTCAAGGTCATGCTAAAATTTGAGTTTCTGAAAAATATTTTGAAAAAATTCGCTAATAGCAACAATTTTGTTAAAGAAAACCCAGAAGGGATTTTACATAAAAAGATAAAAATAAAAGTATGAATCTTTTGCGATTCCTGATTTTTTTCTGATTCTTTATGATTTTTCCCAATTTTCTTTATTTGATTCAGTAAGATTGTTTTCAGATGATGATGTCTGGTGCCAAGAGGCATAATTTACATCACAACATCAATTTGGACTTTTGGTGTGAACTGGTGGATGGAGGTGGGTTGGCATTGAAGTTCGACTTTTTTTAAAGATATGTAACTCCTAAAAATATTTTTAAAAGAATTGCTTTCCAATGAAGTAGCTTATTCAAGCCTAAACATTGATCCAATATGTGCCAAGAGGTGCATCCAGAAGTCTTAAAGTAGCGAGCCATCACAACATAAGTCCAAGAGCGTAGGGATTGACACTTTGAATCCTTTGGATACCTCTCGACACATACCAGATCCATATTAAGATGGGTCGGTGATAGGGTCAACACTGGTTAGAGCTGACTAAATCAGAGGTTTCATTAACTCAATTTGTCTGATTTCATTAAGGGATATTTGGCGCTTTCTAAAGGTCTTGGACATCAAATTGCTAGATTAGTATGGGAAAACATTTCCCTGCTGCATCTGGAAATGTGAAATTATGTTTGATAGTTTAAGAGCTTTAAATTTTTAATACATAGTCTCCATTCCTCTGCAACATACATATGTATTGGGTAACTGATTGAACATCATAGGTTTGCTGGAAACTACTTATCCAGTCAAAACTTGCTGGTATATACCCTCTATTTGTAGACTGTCAAAACAGGGTGCTTTGATCTGCTTGCCCGATTGAAGATAATAAATATAATTATTTGTTGTTTGTTCACTCGTATCAGTTTAAGTTGGGAGGGTAATAACCAAGAGCCAAGAACATCATCTTTTTGAAAAGGTCTTGGCAAATGAAATTATAAATTTTAGTTCATAATGACTTAAGTGCTTGTAATTGTTAGCTGTGTTGAATTTATCAAATTGTAGGCAAGGAAAAGAGACCTCTAATGTTTAATAAGACCTGGACTTCACGATGCCACAGATGCCTGTGAATTTTCCATTACTGGTAGAGACTGATAGTATTGAAAATTAGGATTTGGATGCCTACATAAGAAATCAACAATTACAGTGGTAAGCTAGCTATGCCTTGTGATATTGTTGTTTTATTCTTAGGTAGTGTTGTGACTTTTTCACACTATTGCCCCATTGCAAATGGGGACCCCCCTCTTTTCGCTTTAGCAGTAGAGTAAATGTCTTAGTAGTCTTAGTTTGGTGGCAGTTTCAAGGTCTTCAAGTCCGTGGGCTAAGTTTGAGCAGGCAGTTAGATGCAGGTCTCATATCCTTTTAAGGAGTCGAGGACTTGGTGAAAGTCAGTTCTCATCTTTGAGAGGAAATGAAGTATGCTGCAAAGAGAGTGAAGTCTGATTTGGATCCAGTTTGATGGAAATCTGAGACAAGTTTGAGTTGAAAATGATAAGACCTGATTGAAAGCCTTAAGTTTTGGATTGCAAGTGAAAGAATTGAGGAACCAAGTTGATGGAGATGATCAAATTGCAAATCAAAAGGTCAAGAAAAGTGGAAGTTTGAATGCAAAAGAGCAATGACAACATTTTTTGACTCTTGATTGAGGCCATGAAGAGATCGGATTCGGACCTGCTGTGGGGGTCCAAACCTTGGCCAACTTCCAAACCCTCCTCGCATTTTGAAAGATAACAAGCACTTGCCATTCGATCCTTGAGGAAACTAATGGGAATTGATCAACACATGAGGCTAAGTTCAGGAGTTTGATTGTGAAGTGATGTGAATTGAAAGGCAAGATAATCAATCAGCTGATGATGAGAATTGAGATGAGAGATCAACTTGTTGATGATGAAGTTGTGAAAATCAGGTCAGTTTGTTGAGAAAGATGAGGAAGAAATGAAGGAGTGATCAGATTGAACATGAAGAAGTAAACAACACTTAGTCAATTTTACACTAAGTCAATTTTTAAGAGCCTTATTTGGGCAAGCCCAAGTAGAGGTCGGATTCCGACCTCTCTTGGGGCTCTATGCCCAGTCATCTCCCCCTCTCATCTGATCAACATGGAAATAACATCAGAACATGACGGCTAAAGTGACGGGTGAAGGTTGGCATTTGCAAGATAGAATCTAAGTGCCATGGGTTGGAAAGGAAGTAGTTGAAAAACAAAGCAAAAATCTGAGGGAGATGCAAAATAGGTGAGATCCAAACACAGGAACGTGGAAATATGAAGCCTTGGGCAATCTGATCTGAGTTTCAAGGAAGACGTGACAAAATCCAGCTCAAAAGGAATTGTACATGCACTTGCGCCAAACAAGAGGATGAATTCCGCTTCAAGCATCATTTAGTTCTGCCCAACTCCATGTCAATATCTGAGTTGTGCATGTAAAACTGCCCAACTACCTTGCAATTTCCGACTTGAACAAGGCAAGTACATGGTAAAGTGCCCAACTACTATGGAAATTTCAACCTCAACAAGACAATGTACATGTAAAAGCGCCCAATGAGCATGTGATTTCCGCTCTAAGTACATGCATTTCTGCCCAACCAAGGTGCATTTTCTGCCCAAAGAGACATGGCATTGAGCCCAACTCCTATATGAAATCTGAAAATGCCAACTGTATGTGCTCAATCACATAGTGAATCCTGCCAGCTTGCAGGCTGTTCAAATCCAACTCAAATCTGATTATACATTGATAAGGGCAGATCGATAGTGCAAATCCAAGTCTTGTCAAGTAAGATAAGACCTACCAAGTGCGAATTGTGTGAACATGTTAAAATTTCAAATTCTGAAAATGAATCAGGGCTTATTGAATTTGAACATTTCCAGATTTGGATTTCAAGTCTAGAAATTTTTTTGCACTTAAGCAAGGCATTAGATTGTAAAGGGCTATGAATGCTATGAATGTATTTTGGAAGATTGAATTTGAACTTAATAAGTTATATGATCAAATTGTTTTCAATTCAAGATGTCATTTAGCCTAGAAGTAGAGATAAGTCAGATTTTGAATTTAGAGGCTTTAGGGAGAGTGTTGTCATCATAAGTTTTGTTTTCCCAACACCAACGCCTTTGAAGTGTAATATGAAATGCAAAAATCTAACAAATGGCGTTCTTTGTAAGGTGAAATGGAAGGCTGAGCGTGGAGGACAAGCTTCGAGTTTGAATTCAAGTGGAGGTGATAAGGAGCTTGGTGTTTCATTTGCAAGCATGATTTCAACATTATGGACAACATGAAGACTTTGAGTATCATCAAACCACAAGTTGTTCATCAAGCAAGCAAGGTGTTTCCAAGTTGAAGATCAAATCAAAATGCAAATCTAAGGTCAAGTTCAAGACATCAAAATGAAATTCAAAGATCAAGTTGTGCAACATCACGATTAAGTTTATCAATGAAGGAGATCAACAAACTTGAATTTCCTTCAAAAATCCAAGTTCAATTAAAATGCTCAACTACATGAAACACTTACTGCACTTCTACAGGTGCAAGGTCAAGGTCAGGATGTCGGGATGACATCAAGATTTCAAGTACAAATAAGTTCAAAATCATGATGATGAGAAGGTTTCAAGGTGAAGAGATTCAAATGATTAAGGACTTCATGAAGATGAAGCAATTTGAGAATATGAGCCATTACGATCAACCAAATTTTAAAACACAAATCTAGAGTTGCTACAACATTAGTGGATTTTATGGATCGACTAAGGTTTTATATCTGCATGAATAGGTTCCTTATTTGATGAAATGAACAATATCAACAATAATTTCAGACTTTTGTAATGTGGAATGAATGCCAATTAGGTAATTCATCATGCATACTTATTCTCTTCTTTAGTTTAAATCTTCAAAATTGATGTAGGCTATATGAGGCACAAGTTTCATTAGGTCTCATGATTATATAATTGAGAGAAACATTATCCATCTACCAAATATCATATAGAGAATTGACTGTCACTTAATATCTTTCAAGTCGTTCAAATCCATAAAATTTGAACTGTGACACTTGTACATGTTGTATGCAAGATATATAGGAGCCATTTTTTACATTTTTCATTTAAAGTCTTTTCAATTTATTATCTCAATACATTTTACATTTTAGATCTTTTCAATTTATCATATCAGTAAAGGGAACTTCCCCAACTTGATAGAGGTTTTTGCTTCGTCACTAAAATATGAATTTGGAAACACATTTTGTAGAAATAACGGGTTCGTTTGGAAGTAACGCTTTCCTTGTACCTGTCTGATCAATATAACAGTTCCATGTGACCAATTTTTGAAGAAGATATCTTAATTTTGCTAGGTGTCATAAATCCTCCATAAATTGCAGAGCTTTAGTTTCATATCACATTGAACCATTTTCCGTTTAAGAAAGCTTCTTGCACACGTGAAACCACTTAAAATAGATTTATCAAAATAAATGTTCAAAAGGCATCTATGAATGCACCTAGAATGGGCATAGCTTGAGCCTTTTGCATTTACAACTAGGCTTTTGTCTAAATTGCTCGAGGTGTTACAAACTCTTGTACAACATTATAAGAGAGCTTTTTAAGATCAAGAACCTTTTTTTGGCATAGCAACAAGCCCTTAAGAGATGACTTGATCTGGTGCTTTATCATCTCTTAAACACTCAGCAAGTAGTTTGTGTTAAGATTGCTTTCCTTGAATGACCATCATAAAACTGTTTCAAATGTGGCCAACGATAAAGCATTGAGTCATGATGGTTTTCCTTGTGGGTTCTACAAAACATTTTGATATACTCTTGGCCATGATCCTAAAATGGTCTATTTTTGGAGATGTTTTACCTTAATTTATCCTTCAAAATAATTGTGAAAGCCTCAAGCTCTTTATCCACATTTTGCTCCTACTTGTTTCATCTAGATATAGTCTATCAAAAACATATTCATTTAGATAAATATGATTTCATTTAGGAAGATATGTAATGGGCAAGGAAGTCGCACCAATACACTATTTTCGTTAAAATTGAATCTGAGAAAGAATACGACATGATTAATTGACCTTTCATTCTTGCTATCCTCCAAATTCTCATCATCTGTATAAAATTTATCCAACCTTTTTAAATGCTTTTTGGTGATGCATCTAGTTGTCTTCTAGCAATGGTTCCTAGCTGGAGTGATTTGAACTCCAATCCATTAGAAAAGGATGACCCTTGCCTTAAATGTTTTTGATATTAGAAGCAACCAAAAACAAGGGGGCTGGCCCATTACAAAAGAAATGCCTAACATCAGATTATTAGGCCTTCAACAACACAAAGGCAACACAATAGGTGTTGATAGAAAACAAAAAACTAGACAATACAAAGCGCAAAGGCTTATGCCTGAAATAGAGCGGGCCAAACTCACACCACAAGAGAGGGAGGGCGAGAGTTCTTTCTACACTGAAAGACAACTGTCCAGGCGATACTATCCTTAGGCTCCCCAACGAAGGAGACTCCTCTAGGGCAACAATCAACACCGCAACCAGAGTGTTGTAGGAGCTAAGCAACGTCAACAGAAACTTGGTGCAAAGCGGTGGCAGAAGTAGTGGGAGCAGTAATGTTATCCAGGCCATTGGACAAAGCACCCACATAATTTGGGACAATAACAAGGGTTGCATCAAGAGTATGACAATGAACAACTGCAAAGTCCTAACTCCTATCAGCAGCAGGGCATCATCAAAAAATTTCGCAGGGGTGTCTTCTTCGTCAACAACCTATGAATCCTTAAAGGAGAATTTAGAAAGAGAGTCAGCAACATGAACAGTTAAAAGATCATTTCTTGTAGCCTTCCACCAAGCAATAGCGCCTTTGTGGCATAGAAGAGCACAATCAGTGGTCATGTGACCAGTAGAGAATCAACACTGACAACGGAAGGGGAGGCCCTCAGAGTCCAACGCTTGAGTCCATGGCCTATCCCCAACCATGAGCACCACATCCCCAGGAAGCGACAGAGAAACATCCAAATCTAACAAAATATGGGCAAAAGTAGAATGACCCAAAGGTTTTGTAGCTTCATCCACCTTTAGGAAACGACCGAGGGAGTTCCCAACAGCCTCAAAGCAAGAATGTTACATGTTCATATTGTAAAAGGTTTTGGCTACCTCATTTGAATGACATTTATCATAGGTTGGTTCATGATATTTCCCTTCCTATTGATAACTTTCGGTAGCTTGTCAATGAAGACACTTTTCAATGATTCTTTCCTCGGTTTGATTAGGGATGACAGAAATATCAAAAAGTATTTGAAGGGTCTTGATACTTTCTTTTGTTTTAGGATCCAATACTTAGTGGTGAAAGACTCAAAGTTATAAACAAGAATTTGACCCAAAAATTAAGTGAAAGTTTAGGCCATGGGGTCAAAGATGACATTTTATTTGAGAGGATGTTTACAAACCTTGGAAATATAAGTTCAATTACTTTTAACTTTGTAAAAGGCTAGAGATAGCCTCCAAGCCATCATCAACTATGAATATCCTTGTGTCAACTCAATAAATATCTTCAAAGATCGTATATTCATCTTTGATGCATGTTACTATTTTATATTTTCGTTCATTATGCAATGTTTGTCTAGTAGTCATCCCAAGGAATTGTATTTGGAAGACAATGCATATCCTGTTGCACTAAATCACAAGAAGAAAAACTTTAGCAACACAAGCATCACTAGGAGCAATAATGGATGTAATCTCAATATGAGGAGATGGAATGAAAGGTTCAAGAACTGGATCACATGTGATAATACCCAAGTTCATGTAGCCAATATTCTCAAGATCATAATCCATATTAGAAGTATGATCATCATCTAAAGAATCAAAGTAATAAATAGGAACAAAATCTAAAAAGGAGTACAACTGAGATGCATGATTGACCACCCCAGTAGCAATGACCACTCTACTCTCCAAGTCTCCAATGATAACTAAAACTGGAGCAAACTCCACAATATTCCCTACTCTACAATGAGTAATTTGATAGATGGTAAGGAAATTGTTTGTCAAGTGAGGTACACTCAAAACATATTGAAGGTGCTATCCCCATATCAAAAGATCCCTTCCCAATTGCATTCATATATATATATATGTATGATTTCCCATCAAAATAGGTGGCATGCTACAAGACTTAGATGAAGGTAACATAGACCTAGAAGATGTTATATGATGAGAAGCTCCTGAATCTAGAAGCCATCTCCTTGATCTAGTAGCACATAGAGCTTGTACTTTGTTCCTACTTCTCCCAAACGTGTGACCCTTTTCCTTATTATATTCTATTCGTTTTGAAGAAGAAGTTGAAGTAGACATCCAAGAAGGAAAATTAATTATCTTCTTCTTAAGAAGATGCTTCAATTCTTCAATATCCTTCTTATAACAATAGTGTATTTCATGTCTTGTCTTCTTTCAAGTCGCTTCTCCTTTTTAGATGATTCCCCTTAGGAGAGAATTTTTAGATTCTTCAATGGACTTAGATGTAGATTGTGTGTTCTTAGAATTGTTCTTAGATTTATTATTTTTCTTGTTGGATCCTATCTCAAGGCTACCCATCAAAGCACGTGACTTGAATGACTTAAGAATGCCCATCATAATTAACTTTTCTTGTTCAAGATTTTTTTTTTTTTTTTTTGTAAACGTATCAAATAACGATGTAGTGTAGGCACTACCCATAGTCAATTGATGAGTTTGGAAACTAGAAACAAAAGTTGCATTCTCTGAAGGAAGCTTGCTTAACAAATTGAAGATCAATTGTGCATTCTTGTTATCAATGCCACAATCTTTGAGTTGTGCTCTTAATTCATTTGCCTTAGTAAAATAGTCTTGGATTGTATCAAAATACTTACAATCAAGATTAGTAAGATCATTATCAAGATTGTATCCCCTAATCTCATGAACTTTACCATACAATTAAGCAAGTTTATCCTAAGCATCTTTAATCGTTTTACACTCATCAATATGAAATATAAAATCAACATATACATATTCTCTAAAACTTAAAAGAGCCATAGTACCTCTTAATGAGCCAATCTATTTTTCAGATTAGCATTTGATTTGGGATTTGATGGTTCTAGAATGAATCTACCAATATAGTGACTTAATCCCTTTTCCATTAGTTTACTCTTTGCATTTATTTTTCATGTTGCATAACTATGTGGAGTTAAAAGAGGAAACTTCAGATGAGCCACGACTGAAATTTGAAGTGCACAAGAGAGAAATGAAAGTGCAATCACACAACACAACCCCCAAAATTCACTTAATTAAAGAACTCCCAAAAGCACATGACTTGGTGCTTTATACTTAGTGGGCTTATAATCGCCCTTTGCAAAACAAAGGCTAAGTGGACTTTTGATTTCAGCGCTTAAACTTGCCACAATCAGGCTATATCAGACTATTATTAGCATGCAAAAGACCATATTGTGATATGTGCATTACAGTTGCCAAAATATGCGAAATAAGTTTATTTGCTGAAAGTATAAATTTTTCTCACAATGAATAGAAATTGATAGCATCATTGAAAAGTACAAGAAAAATTATGTATTTTTGAAAAATATTGCACCTATAAAGGAGTTTGTATGAGCTTGAATGGAGACCAAGATGTTCCAAAAATTGGGATTACTCAACAACACCTATGAAAAATTGAATTTTATGAAAAAATCATGCATCAAACATAGTTTTGATTACACCACTACATAGAATACAAAAATTAGCCCAAAAGAAAAAATATTGCTAAAAAAAGGAACTCAAATGATTGAGATATGGCCTTGTGAGGTTGAGCTTCAAAACTGAAAAATGCATATGAGAGGGGAGGGGCAATTATAAAAAGTTATTAATGCAGTGCTAACGTCAGCACACAACTGGATTAAATCTAATGACCTAGAACTTGGCAGAATACTCCAATTGCTTGGAATAGTCCTCAATCACCTATAATGCATGTCAACCTATTTTTCACAAAATATTCCCTTTTAACCGGAATATGCTTTTTTTTTAATAGATTTTTTTATAGTTCTAACCGGTTGCCTGTCAAGCTTTGTGGGATCACCTGCATATAATTGAGCATGTTACAAGTCATCATGTGGTGCACCTATACTCGTCTACACATGTCTGCTTGTGCAAGAAGGTATGACCTATGTAGAAGATTTTCTGTAGCTTTTTTTGAATTTTCATGATAAATCAAACAAAATATTGAAAATATATTTTCAAATAAAAAATATCACTGATTGTATCTTGCACGTTTTTTGACGACTAGCACAAGTTCATAATGACGATAGTATGAACATCAAAAATGGTGACCAAGGGAAATTTTTTTTCCTTAGCTCTAAGTGATAATGCCCAATTTTGACAATTTCACAATTGATCTTGGTTGATTTGGATCTTCTATGCACAATGACGAGGTCTGCTTTGACCAAAATGCTAAAAAATGACAAACATGTTTTGGATCTGGCAACCACCTCCCACCTTCACACCTTTATAGATTTGGCCTCTAGTGTCCGATTCAGATAAAACAAAAAACAAAATTGACTTTCTCAAACCTTATGAATCCAACATTATCAGGTTTCTCGAAGATGGGTACCAAAATTATCAGGTACTGTTAACATCTACCCAATGGCAAAAGGTTTTTTCATTGCAAAGTTTGATAATGTTGAGGATAGAGCTACGATCCTGTGTTTTTATTTCTTTTGTTGGGAGGATGAAAATTTTCTTCTTATGGTAAAGCTGTGGCACCCTGATTTCAATCCTTCCACAAAAGTCTTTAGTACTATCCCTATATGGGTCAAGCTCCCCAATCTGCCTCTTCATCTATGACATGACTCCATTCTAGAGGAAGTGGGTGGGGCTTTGGGGGACTTTTTGTTGATTGATTGTAAGTGTTGACAAGTGATCTATTTTGGTAAATGTGATTCACTTTCTGGTTGTCATTTATGGCAACACATCTGGGTTTAAGATCGATTACTTTGAAGTTAAGTTTTGTTGATTTAGAAATCGACTAAGTATAGTAGCAGAGATACATAATTATTTTGTATGTTGAAGATAGAGATCGATGAATTAGGGAAAGCGACCTTAGAGGAAGACAGTATGGAGTATTTATGACCTCCACCTAAGATCGATTTGGATTTGGTTAAGTTTACGATGAGTTATAAGGATTTGAAGACAGACATACTGCAGAAGAACAACGATACAGAGTAGTTGGACAACGACTCCAGGAAATCGAAGTTGTATTTTGGTTGTTGATAGTCTATACTTTGACTATGCAAGAGCCCCGACTATGCATTTGATATTTACTATATTAAATGTATTGTGTTTTGAAGGCCGACTTTGTAATATTTGTAATATTCATCTAGAGAGCCGACTTTGTAAAGTTATGAGATATATATGTAAGATCTTTTTAGTAAATATTGTATGTATGTGTATGTAATAGTTATCTGGAAGGCAAACATGCGAATGGCAGAGCTATAAAGGAACTATCAAAGCATTTGTGATGCTTGTTTTGTTCATGACTGAGAACTTTTTGTAACAGAATTACATTGTAAGAGTTGTAAGCTCAAAAGCCCCTAACAGGGTGTTGTGAACCTTTAATAGGGTTGTTATTCCTCTAACAAGGAAATGTACTATGTAATATTCAGCTCTTAACAGGGCTAGGTCTCCTTACATGGACATTATACTTTAGTATATGCTTGTGGGTATCATCCCCACCTAGGTTTCCCTTGGCCAGGGTTTCCTCGTAAATAAATATGGTGTTATGAGTACTGTGTCATTTGCTTATGTTCTTTACTTTACTGCAAATGTATGATTAATGTTTAAGTGGTTGAAGAATTGATTTAAAGTGCTATTATACTGATTCACCCCCCCCTCTCAGTATAATCCAATCCTAATAATTGGTATCAGAGCTTTTGGCCCTTGGAGAGAAAGCCTAACAGTTTGAGGGAGATCAGAATGGATTTGGACAGTTTGCAAGAGAATTTTGATGCTGCACTTGAAGACCTTGATAAAGCAAAAGCACAGAATGGAGAATTGAGATTCAACATGCATAGAGCTGAGAAATTTATAAAGAAACTCAAAGAACAACTTGAGCTTTCTAGAAGTCAAAGAGAAGATCTTGTGGTCCAGATAAAAGAAGATTCAGATCAGGTGAAGCAACTAAAAGAAGAAATTGATACTTTGAAACTTGAAAATAAATCTATGGCTAAAGAAGTACAGATGCAGAAGAATGCTAAGAAGGAAATTGAAGAAACCTTAATCAGTGCATTGAATCAAATGAAGGATGAGGCTGACAACTACAAGAACAAATGCTTGGAATTGGAGAAATATAATCAGGTTGTGAAAGGTGAACTTGTTGAAGCAAAGAAACACATTGAGAAACTTCACACCAGCAGTGACTTGATTGATGAGCAACTAGACAAACAGAAACCTAAAGGTGATATGACTGGTATTGGCTTCAATGAAGTTGAATGTTCAAAGAACCAGGAAGAGAAATCAGATGAGAAGATTGATGCTGAGAAACCATCTATTGAAGAACGTAAAGAGAAGATCAGACCTTTCAGAGGTAGATGCTTTGGTTGAAACAAATTTGGACACATGAAGAGAGACTGCAGAGGTAATGCCCCTTTTAGAACTTTTTCTGGTTATTGTTTTAACTCTAATGGATATGGGCACAAGAAGATTGAATGTAGAAGACCTAATCAATATGGATATAGAAAAGACAATGGAAGAGAACCTACAATGAAACCTACATGCTACAAATGTAATAACATTGGGCACATTGCGAAGTACTGTAAGTTACAAGTTAATCAAGAAAGAAGACCTCCTATATGTTACAAATGCAATAATCCAGGACATATAGCAAAGTTTTGCAGGTATAATGGAGTAGATAACAGAAGAATACCACCTCCTATGAGTTCAAAGGAGAATGGAAATGATACTGGCAAGAGTGTTGCAGATGTGAAGAATGACTTCGAAAATTATTTTAAGAAAGAAGAAGACAAAAATAGTGGCAAGATTTGGCAGATCAAAGGAACAAGTCAGATATTAGTTCAGGGAGAGTCAGTAGATGCTAGTGAATCTTCACTTGAAGGTAGCAAGATAGACTCAACCTAATTGGCCGATCATGGCCTTAGGGGGAGCATTGGATACAGACACCAGAATTTATCCTACCCTGAAATCCGTCGATTGAGCTCATGCAAGCTTATGTATGAACTAAGCTGACATCATGGATCATATACCTAAGAGTGCACCATCCGCCAATGTGTATATTTTGTTCGGGAGATTTAGTAGCCGACTGGATAGTTTAAAGGGAAAATAAAAGTTATAACCTAACTTGTATAAAGCACCATTTGATAACCTATCTATTCACCATTTGACAAAGAGCGAGCTGAGGAGATCAGAGAGCATAAACATTCAGACTATTCTACAATTTCTGTGCGTGATCGACTGGAGCATAACATTCGGATTTCTCCAGAGAAAGGTATTTTACATCATCTAAGCTATGGATGCACCTGTCATTTTTGATGTTGTTGATCATCCTAGATACAAATTCAAGAAACATCCGTATAAGTCTTGTGAAGAAGATCCAGAAGGAGCGTTTTCACAGACCCCTCATGGCGTATTGCACATAGAAGACATTAGGGCTTACATACATTGTAAGTATGATACATTGGGAGACAATGAAATATCCAATGAAATGGAAGATATGACTGAGAAAGGAATCATGAAGGAAGAATTCAAACACATTAGTCAGTTGAGCATAATAAAGATTATGGATTTATGTGAGTTCGATGAAAATGAATGGTTCAAGATATTGATGAGCAGGGTTCATGATCAGTTCATATGGATTGGTGACCAACCTGTGAAGATTTGCAGTGACCTGATTCATGAGATCACTGGATTAGACAACACTGGAGTTATACCTATTGCGGACAGGCATGTGAAGAAAGAAGTCAAAACCCTAACACATTCTAAATGGGACAGGAGGGCAATGACAGTAAGCGACATATTTCAGCAAGATGTGAGATTAATTGCCATGATACTCGGATACAAATTCTACTACATTAGGAGACCTAACTCTGTATCTGCTGGAGTAATCATGATGGCATGGAGAATGGTAAAGGAAAAAATAAAATATAACCTATGCGAAGTCCTGGCTCAACAATTTCTAGAGAATGTGAAGCTAGTGAAGAAGGATAAAAGTAAAACTTTTAGATTTGGTTTGTTATTGATGCATATGTTCATTCACATTGAGTACAATTTTCCTGGTTTACATCCTAGTGGTTGGAAGTATGGAATACCCACTAGAATACTGATTTCACAGAGCTACAAAAGACAAAATACTATTTGGGTAAATGGAGAATTATTTGTCATGATCAAAATTCTATAGAAACAGATGAAGACAAGATACAGATTACATGAGGACATTGTGGAAAAGTACAAGGATACAATCCATTTCATGGTTGAAATTGATTGTGTGTGTTTTGAAACAATTACACCTAGGAAGAAGTGGTGCTACCCCATGGGTTATGAAGTGAGTTCTGAAATATTCACCATGCAAGTAGAACATGTTCTTGCATCAGAAGTTGACACAACAAAAGAGAGATGGGGAACCTATGAAGAAAAGTCAGCAAAGGTAAAAGAGGAACAGTCTAGAGGACCAAGGAAAAGGAAAATTGCTAACCTTATTCATGACTGCGACATACAAGTTGGACTGACAAAAGAGGAATTGAAATAAGTCAAAAGAAAGATGGAAGAGAGATCTCTTGGAGTAGCAAGTGGAAGTACTGATGCCCCTATCATTCCTGAGGTAGTTATGGTAGATAGTCCACCTCCTCCACAACAACAAACAAAACAAGAAAAGGTTGTCACTCCTAGAGTCACAAGATCAAGCAAGCCTAAAGAGAAAATCACAACAAGAGAAGAGAAGCAAACCGAAAAACATATTTGGAAACCTGACATGAAGATGCTAGAGAAAAGAGCAACTGAACAAGGTAAAATGGTTTCAATTGATAAATACTATGACAAATATGAGGAATCAGACAAGCTGAAGATTGAATATATTGTGATAGAGCATTTTCTTACCTTCAAGAAGAGCCTTCTAGAAATTGAAGGAAGTGTACCCAAAGATCTATATGCAAAATTGGAGAGCAGAAAACACTTGGCACAAATTGAGGATGATCAGATCAGAAATAAGGAAATTGATAACATGCTTCCTGTGTTATCAGTATAAGAGAGAGATAGAATATTCAAATAACTGAAACCTCTGTTGAGAACAAAGGTTAGACTATTGAAGATAATGGGAAGGAAGTATGATGAAGTGACTAAGGAAACTTAGAAGGCATTAGAGAAGATTCTAATGAGCTCTACTTCTGGAAAGCCCTCACCTCCTAAAAAAACATTACCCACACAATTGGGAATGTGTGAAAGACCTAAGATGACAAAGACCTCTATAGAGAAGAGCGAAGCAGATCCTCCACCAGATTTCTATGTCTCTGGCGTGACAGTGACCCTTGACCCCTCACAAGATGAGAAGGACCCTTTTGCAGGAAATTTGGACACCTCTGTTGCAGATGAAGCATAACAGAAAGAGGAAGTTGAACAGAAAAAGGATGATGAACATAAGATAGAACAACAAAGAGTTGAAAAGAAAGAAGTAAACTCACCATCTATTTCATTGTTGGCAAGCATTGATGTAAATGTGGATAGCATGGATGGAGTTGAATTCGTAAAGCTAGCATTCACCGCATTAAACAAAGCAAATGAAAGACCTGAATAGAAAGGAGATAAGAAGATAAAAGTAATCTCAAGATCTATTGATACTGTGAATAAATTGCTTCCAGTACCTATAGTTTTCCAGCACAAAGATGACATTGAAAACTTGAAAATTACACTTGATGAATTTGATGGGTATAATGAAAATTTGTTGAAGATTGCAGAAGAGAAGGCTGAGAAGACATATTCAGAGAAGAAACTGACAGAAGTCTACAAGTCCATCTCATGGGACTTCGACATTGTAAAAACTTGTTTGACAAATGCAAAGAACTGCATTGGACATGGGAGAAAACTGTTTGGCTATTGCATGAATCCAATTAGACACATTCAGAATGTTGAGGACATTATTGCCAAGGAGAGAGCAACTCTAAACATCTTGATGGACGGTTGTGAAACATCTTCACAATCCACAAAAAAACTAGATACATAAGTTACAAGGATATTGGCCAAGCTCAGTGTATTGGATAACGAGAAAGGGAGAGTATTAAATAGATTCAATTTGCCGAGGAGCTTTATTACTCTGAAATTATCAATACTTGAGGCTCATCTCTTAGATTTAGAGAAGGGTGCAGATTCATTTACCAAAGGCTTTCCCACAGAGTTTAAAGAAGCTGAAACTACATCATCTACAATGAATGGTTTGATTCACATCAGTCAGATTTTGTTCAAGACTTGGAGCACAGAAGTAAAGATTTTGGAAGATTCTTTTCAGGATGTTTTGAAACTGGTAAGTAGGAACTAAGATCTATTTTTTTATATGCACCTTTTTCATTGTTTTCAAAGGGGGAGAAGAGAAGAAAAAAAATGATGGAAAAGAGAAGAAGAAAATGAATAAAAATACGGAGAAGAGATAAGGAGAAGAAGAGACAATTTTGTTTAGTTGGAACACTTAGATATTTTTTTTGTTGTTAAGTGTTGCCATCAATGCCAAAGGGAGAGATTGTTGGCAAGTGATCTATTTTGGTAAATGTGATTCACTTTCTGGTTTTCATTTATGGCAATACATCTAGGTTTAAGATCGATTACTTTGAAGTTTTGTTGATTCAGAAATTGACTAAGTATAGTAGCAGAGATACATAAGTATTTGGATTTCGAAGATAGAGATCGATGAATTAGGTCAAGCAACCTTAGAGGAAGATAGTATGGAGTATTTATGACCTCCACCTAAGATCGATTTGGATTTGGTTAAGTTTACGATGAGTTATAAGGATTTGAAGACAGACAGACCGTAGAAGAACAACGATACAAAGTAGTTGGACAACAACGAAGACTGAGGGAGTATGAATTGGACTCCAGGAAATCAAAGTTGTATTTTGGTTGTTGATAGTCTATACTTTGACTATGCAAGATCCGACTATGCATTTGATATTTACTATATTAAATGTATTGTGTTTTGAAGGACGACTTTGTAATATTTGTAATATTCATCTAGAGAGCCAACTTTGTAAAGTTATGAGATATATATGTAAGATATTTTTGGTAAAGATTGTATGTATGTGTATGTAATAGTTATCTGGAAGGGCAGACATGCGAATGGCAGAGCTATAAAGGAAATATCAATGCATTTGTGATGCTTGTTTTGTTCATGACTGAGAACTTTTTGTAACAGAATTACATTGTAAGAGATGTAAGCTCAGAAGCCCCTAATAGGGTCTTGTGAACCTTTAATAGGGTTGTTATTCCTCTAACAAGGAAATTTACTATGTAATATTCAGCTCCTAACAGGGCTAGGTCTCCTTACGGGACATTATACTTTAGTACATGCTTGTGGGTATCATCCCCACCGGGGTTTTTCCTTGGCCAGGGTTTCCTCGTAAACAAATATGGTGTTATGAGTACTGTGTCATTTGCTTATGTTCTTTACTTTACTACAAATGTACGATTAATGTTTAAGTGGTTGAAGAATTGATTTAAAGTGATATTATATTGATTCACCCCCCCTCTCAGTATAATCCAATCCTAACAATAAGACTGGTCATATCTCATCCCAATGTGGCTTTGTTACCAAAAGAAGAAATCTTCTCCTTCTTGGTGAAAGGGTGCCTCTACCCAACACTGTACTATCTAGAAAAGCTCGTCTCACTCTAAGATTGAGGTTGTTCCTGATATTGGCAATCCTATACCTCTGGTGAGAAGGCCAGTTTAGGTCCTGATTATATTGCTCCTGAAGGTTCTGTTGGGGCTACTAGCTCTATTCTTGTCCCGGTTGCTGGACCTGAACCTACTCTTTCTTCGCTGGTTGATACCAGTTTTTCTCCTGGTGATTCTGTAGGTGTTGGCTCTGCTAGAACTGATGGTATTTCAATAGTTGTTGGAGCTTTCCTTACAATTCCATTTCTTGTTCGCCCTCTGGCTGAATCAAATGTCAGCACTGTGCTGGTTGTTTCTATGGGAGATTCAACCACACTTTTGGGCGCTGGATCTCAAGCTTTGAAATCGTTGTGCTGGCAGGATAAGGCTGCTAGTGTTGAAGATGGATGGATTACAGTTAAAGGAAAACATTCCAAGAAATCCTCTCCGCCTTTTGACATGACCCTGCGATCCCATAGGAAGGGGATAAAATGATAGTTATTTTATCTTTTGTTGCGGTTATCCAAAGATTTATTTTATGCAACATTCTGGGTGTTTCTTTGGCTGAGTTCTTTTGTGTGGTTTCTTGGGGTTGGTGACCTCTTGTTCTGGCTGTTATGTTGTGTATGGTGTAATCCTATTGCTATACCTTAAGCTTTCTCATTGTACAAGGTTTAAGGTCCCTTCAAAACCTATTTTTACCTATAATCAAAACCTTATGAATCCAACAATGAACTTAGATATGACTAGCAAGCTCCGGTTTTTACATGCAAAACAAAGCCACAAAAACAAAACTTGCAAAGTGCACCACATTTTGTACTCAAAATGACTAAACAAAGACGCCCTACAAGATCTAATACCTTGTAAGAATTGGCCATGGTGATTGCCACCCAAGATCTAGAGGCCTAATCAAAAGAACAAGAACATGGACACGAACATGATGTTAGAGCAATTAGGACAAATTATCTAATTATTTATTAATCAGGTTCTTTAGTTGATTTTTCAGTCAAGCTAAACTTTTGCACTTCTAGTTAGCTTTTTATCTTGTAGTTGAGCTTAATTTAGCTCTTACTTTGCATTTCTCTAGTTCTCCTTAATTTAGGATTAGGGCATCTCTTGCTTTCTATAAAGAAAGTCATTCATTCATTTTAATTGTATATCTCTAATTTTATTTTTGCAATCAGTACCAAATTCTAGGGTTGTTATAGAACATATTATCTTTGCTTGATCTCTTTTGTGTGATAGATTTTTTTCCTTGCAGATGATTCTTGGCTCTTGTGGTAGTTTCATCAACTATTACATGGTATGAGAGCTCCAAATGTGTCAAGTTCTCATCTGTATGCTTGAGGGATCCAACCTTGGGTAAGTTCTTTGTGCACAATGTGGAGGATGTCATCATGTCTACAACATTAAAAAACCCTAAGATTGACTATTGTTCATCAAAATTCAAGCAGTTGAAAAATTGGGTCAAGTTGGTAGGGCACAAAAATCAAGGTAAAATCTAGGTTAACTAAAAAATGTGGGAAATTAAGAGCGAAATGGAGGTCACCATCAAGCTCAAAAGGTCTAAAAATCCCTAAATCACCTATCAATTCATCAAAATTAGATATCGTAAAAATTGAGGTAGTTAAAATTGAGGGGCACACACTTTGAAAATTATAGTCTGTATGGACCGTACTATGTTGCCATTAGTGCACACCCAACAAAAAATATACAAACACCTTTTGGTAAAAAAATTACAAAGTTTTTCTAAAGTTTTAAATTTTTTTTAACAAAATTTGCACAAAGGGGGGCATGCAATGTACTGACCTGCATGTGTAGCAAGTGCAACAATGTTGATGTCATCAACACAACTTGCTAATTTTGGAAGCCTCCTCTAAAAAGGAGTTCAACTAAATTTAGAAATGCTTCACTATTTTTAGTGTCAAAACCCTCAAAATCTACCTTCAATGTTTTGCTCATAACTTCGTCATATAGAGTCAAAATTGGACAAAAAATATATCGTTAGAAAGTTGATTCTAGTGGAAATTTGAATCTATAGGTGGTTTGATCAGATTTTACACCAATTTTCTATTTTAAGTATTCAAAGTCGTTTTTCTTTTTTGCACTTGTGGAGCCATATCTTACACATCCAGTGACGCAATCATGGCCAGAGTTTCCCCAATGGAGATTGTCTAATCGTTTTGAAAAAAATCGACACAAGATCATAAGAAAATCAACAATGACTAATAAAAATGCCCATGCAAGCCTTCACATTATCACAAAAACAAGGATTACATCATATATCCCCAACAACATGTCGACTTACACTTAAGGCACACATGCCTGATTACATTCATGTATCTAGATCCGTCCTTGATGCTAACCTATGAAAATATAACTACTGAAAAGCCACCTAAACAAAGATCAACTACCTCAATATATAGAGCCTTCACAAGAACATGTCAGCCCAGATCAATTACAATTTCCAAGAGTAATAAAACGTAATGCCATAATATAGGTCAGGACCCAAATCATAAAGATCTCAATGCAAAGATGTAGAAATGAAGCACGATCCAAGAGAGATGTTGGCCAAAGATACAAGAACATCAAAATATGAGTCACCAAGGTTCGTTGATCGGGAAAATGCTTCATGAGATCAGAAAACCTCAACTGACCATAAGAACATGAAGAACATTCCGAACTGAGAAAGAATATTTAATATCTCCACAACGAAGTATCCAAATGAGGTGCGAACCCAGACAAAGGTAAACCATGATGTCTAGAACCAACCCCGAGGTTCGCAACATAAGATGATCCAAAACAAAGGAACGCTACGAAAAAATCAGAAACTACCAACTGAAACAAACTAGGAACAAGATGAAAGGAAATCTTTTTGGTTGATTCAAGATTTCTGAGAAACCCAAGATGCTCCTGCATCAGACACCTGGGGTTATTGAAAAGTGAGCCTCTCACTTTACAGCTGTAGGATAAATCCTCAACTGATCACAATATTTCATTTTGACCTTCAGCTTCCCAACCTCCATGGTTAAGAATATGAACCTACACAATTTTTTTGGTCCTCTCTGATCTAATCTCCACATCCTCTTCAGTGAAATAGACCAACCAACAAATCCATAGGAAGAACCAAATAGATAATAAAAAAAACTAAGCACAAGATCTACACTCCTCTTCACAAACCCACTTGTTATCATCAACCACCTATCCTCATTCTCATCACACATTTGAACACTCTCTCTCACCAGTCCACCAACAAAAAAGAAATCAGGAACTTTACTAAATCCACCACCTTTATCCTTCAACCATACATCCTTCTTCATAACCATCAATTTTGTATTCATCTTCACTCTTGGTATTATAGAAGTTGATAAATCCAACTTCATAGCTTGCCAAGAACACCTGCATGCAAAATACCTGTTGCAAAGATTGAAGCCAACAATAGAAAAAGCAGAAACCCTTCTATGCTCAAAAGGTGAGAGCTCAAAATGTATTAGAAGAGTATCCCAAAAACAAATACAAGCATTCGACCTTAAAGGTGAATGAAACCCTAAAAACATAAAAGCTAGGTTGCGCAATATAATTAATATAAAGTATTAATTATATGCACCTAAGAGATAGCTTAAGCGAAAAAGAGTAAGGACTAACTGATTACTCTAACACCCCCCCTTAAGCGAAGCTCAGGAGGTAAGCTAACCTAGCACAGCTAAGAAAGCAGGAAATGGGTCCCAGCAACAAGGCCTGATCAGGTACCCAACAACAAAGAAATCTCTGTAAAC
>MU223474.1:667836-678555 GCA_018584345.1 Thuja plicata
CTGAAGAACTGGCTGAACCACATCCATGCAGGACCATAAACCTCGTGACATGAGGAGTCTGGTCATGTGTGGCTTCCATGTGTGGTAGTTGTGAGGTGTCAGTCGGGCCACAGAGGGGTCCGACATTAGAAGAAGAATAAGATGGAAGTAGAAGGGGATTTCTGAATGAAATGACAGAAAGTAAAATGCACCCCCCCACGTATAATCCTATCCCCTGTGTAT
This sequence comes from Thuja plicata, assembly GCA_018584345.1. NCBI lineage: Eukaryota > Viridiplantae > Streptophyta > Pinopsida > Cupressales > Cupressaceae > Thuja > Thuja plicata. The sequence goes on from MU223474.1 coordinate 668,059, forward strand.
CACAAACAAACAACTACTGAAAGCACAGAAAAAAAATGAGAGAAAAACCTGAGTTCCAGAAGCCGAACAGGAGCACAAAGGAAGGCACGACTTTGACTGTAAGAATCGGCAACCAAATGGTAAAATCAGGAAATGAGACCTACACCAATGCGTCCGTCTCGGAAAGACCTTTCCGACGATATAAGATATTTTCATTTTTGAGTCCGTTTGCTCAAGTTACGAGCAAAAAACCAACAGGACCCTCAAAGTGCATGTTCGCTGGAAAAAACCAGACACTGTTTTAAAATTGACGGCCGTTTGGCCGTTGGCTGACGTCCTAGTGACGTCAGCTGACGTCACTACCTGTGTGGGCGAAGGCCGGGCGGAGGCAAAGATCAGGTGGTGCCCGAGCGGGTGGGCGGCGGAGCCCGAGCGGAGGGCTGGTGGCGGCTGGGCGCCGGAGGCGGGCCGGTGGCGCGCCGGTCTATCCGCTGGCGGCGGTGACCCTTTGGTGGCGTGCGGGTGGCGCAGTATGCAATAACACTACAGGCGTAAATTTAAACGCCAAAATCATTTAAAAAATGGTTTTTTTTTAATTTTTTTTTTCGTTTTGCGTGTCCGTACGGGCCTAGTAGGCCAAATTTTTTTCTCTGAGGGCACAGTAACCAAAATGGTCAAAATTTATATGTATTTTGACTCTCTCGGGCCTTCTGAACGCAATGGTAGAGTCCGTTTTGGCTCAAACGGCTCCAAAAAATAGCGCCTCCTTAGAAATCACAAAAAAACCCCAAAAGGGCTGTAGCTGTCATCTTCGAATCGTGGCTTCAAAGACCTTCGATCAGGCAGCGACAGGGTGGCTCTGATACCATGTAGAAGTTGATAAATCCAACTTCACAACTTGCCAATAACACCTGCATACAAAATACCTGTTGCAAAGATTGAAGCCAACAACAGAAAAAGCAGAAACCCTTCTATGCTCAAAAGGTGAGAGCTCAAAATGTATTCGAAGAGTATCCCAAAAAAAAATACAAGCATTCGACCTTAAAGGTGAATGAAACCCTAAAAACATAAAAGCTAGGTTGCGCAATATAATTTATATAAAGCATTAATTATATGCACCTAAGAGATAGCTTAAGAAAAAAAGAGTAAGGACTAACTGATTACTCTAACAGGTATACCCATCCTCATGCTCAGATACTCATCTCTATCAAGGAAATACAATCCCTCTTTCCACGCCTACACTGCAACACATGCTATAACATCCTCTTTTAGACAATCAATCCGATTAGTACCAATACCAATCTGGAAACACATGTCTTCTCTCTTACACCCTCTAGGTGACCTCTGCGACAAGTTAGCACTAAACTGAAACAACTCAATCTGCAACTCTCCATCAACATCATGCACATAATCACAAATAAAATCCTTATCACAAGCCCTCTCATACTAAAAATAATCTCATCAATAGTAACATCTATACTGCAAACAATATCAAACTCAACAATTGTCCCAACAAGGTTATCAGATTCAGTCAAAGGAATCTCAATTCCAACTTCAACAACATCAACATCCTCAATATCACCCTCAACATAAACAAGACACTCCTTAACTTACTCAACAAATCCAATCAATAGATTATGAAATTCACCCATAACCACACCTACCTTATCCTCTGCAATCTCTATTAAAAAATTCACAGGTTTACATACCTCATCTAGTTTAACCTCTTTCTTAGCAACAACTCTAGCTTTCCTTTTCCTCTTCTAAAAAATATTCTTAACATGCCAAATGATCCTCCTTTGAATTGGTAAATTCCAGCTCAACATCTCTAGCTCTTAAGTATCTTCCTCACACCCCCTCTCAAGTTCAAGATTCCTCCTCAAAGCAACCAAAGCATTTCGGATCTCAAACCTCAACTCAACCCTAAGGTCTTCAAACATTTTATTTACACTTCTAGGGTTCATCCTATCCAACAACATCTCTCCCTTCACATGGTGGATCTGCCTCTGCTCGATGATCTGACTGCAAGGTCTCAATTTCCTCTCACTCGACGATCTATTGAACATGCTCACAACCTACCTCGATTCAGAGATCTATTCACCAAAGGGATGCCTCAAGGACCTCAACCCATTCCAAGCTTCACAATCAACAACAATTCCTCTCTGATCCATTCTCGTGCAAATCCTCTATCGTCATAGGTCAAATCCAAATTCTGCCACCCCACAACAAGCCATCTAGGATTTATCAAGTTCAGGAACAACAATCTACCATCACAGGAAAAAATATCACTCAGATAAATTCATATAAGGCAACTACCAAACACAAATCTCTGCCTGACCATCTCGTGCAACTCCTCTGTTAGTGCATGCCAAACCCATTCTCTGCCACCCCACTACCAACACATCAAAGAATTCACAAGTTCAAGAAAACAGATCTGCAATTATAGGAACAATATTCCTCTAATACCATCCAATGCATGAGCATCTTGGGTTTCTTGGAAATCTTGCGTCAACGAAAAATATTTCCTTTCAGTTTGTTCTTAGTTTATTTCAGCTGGCAGTTTCTAAGTTTTTTGTAGTGTTCCTTTGTTTTGGATCATCTTCTATTGCAAACCTTAGGGTTGTTCCTAAACATCGTGTTTTACATTTTTCTGGGTTCACACCTCATTTAGATACTTTGTTGTGGAGATATTAAATATTCTTGGTCAGTTCAGAATGTTCTTACGGTCAGTTGAGGTTTTATGATCTGGTGAAGCATTTTCCTGATCAACAAAGCTTGGTGACTCATATTCTAATGTTCTTGGATCTTTGGTTGACATCTCTCTTTGACCGTGCATCATTTCTACATCTTAGCATTGAGATATTTATGATTTGGGTCTTGACCTATATTGTGGTATTACCTTTTCTTACTCTTGGAAATTGTAATTGATCTGGGCTGACATGTTCTTGTGAAGGCCTTATATATTGAGGTAGTTGATCTTTGTTTAGGTATCTTTTCGGTAGTTAGAATTTCATAGTTTACCATCCAGGATGGATCTAGATTCATGAATGTAATCATGCATGTGTGCCTTAAGTGTAAGCTGACATGTTGCTGGGCATATATGATGTAATCCTTGTTTCAAATATAATAAGAAGGCCTGCATGGGCATGTTTATTGTTCATTGTTGAGTTTCTTATGATCTTGTGTCAATTATTTCCGCTGCGTTGACTCTTACTGCATGGTTGGACCATCTCCATGGGGAAACTCCATCCATGACTGCGTCATCTAGATTCCATTTTTTGACTTCCAAACATTGATACAAAAACTCTTAGAGCCCTCTTTCCAAACCTACATTTTTAAAAAAAAATTTGTGCTCCAAGTGCATTTTATTCATATTTTTGTGTTTACACTATCTTTTCCATTACTTGGACATTTTAGAACTTGGGATTGATCTATTTGTTGGAGAGGGTTCTATTTTATGTGCTCTACATGTTCTTAGGTTTTTGGGATTTGAAAATTTCATTTGAGGAGGTATCATGGGTTTTTCTATTCACTCTTCTGCTATTATCCTAGCAAAGGGCAATTGTGAGTCTTGGTATCATTTCATCTTGACACATCTCAGGTGGCTAGATACATTGCCATATTTGTATGGACTCGTATGTGAATTAAAAAATTCAAGAGGTGAATAAGCTTGGGGTAATCTCATAGACTATGTTGTAGGTGCGATTTTCTCTAGTGTTGATTTGACACTATGAGTGTTATATCAGACCTTGAGCCTCCTCACGCACTTTGGACCAAACTTTGTGAGATGCATGGAAATCCTCATGTCTCTCCATTCCCATAGGATATTGTAGTATATTGTTTTCTTCCCCTTGCACATGCATATTTCATACCCTTCTATGATGATACTATAGAGGAGATTGAGTATCTCAGAGGTCTAGCATGTTTCGATGGATCAAAGGCCTATCTTCATGTTCCCACTCACATTGAGATCCCATGTTAATCATTTTTATATTTTGGTGTTCTGATCAGAATGTAATTGGATCATGCATAACCCACATTAATTCAGTGCAATAGGAAATTGTTCTTCTAGACACAACTATTTGGGATTAGTATCTTACAGACATATCATCCTTTAGTGGAGTTTCATGTTGCAAATTTGAAGGATTATTTTGAGGACATTTATCTTCTCTTTGCTGATAGCCACATGGGTGTTGTCATCTTATCTTTATCACTCATGGATCTTGTTCTTCATCAACTTTTACAAAGTCCTGATTTTTCACCTCCTACATTGATTGGGCATGTACCTGATTGGTTTGTGGTATCATCATCTATCATGGACATAACATTATTTGAGTAGTTTCTAAAGGCACATACAGTTTGGATTTGGATTCCTATATATTTCAGTTTATGAGAGTGGATTCTCCTATCTCTAGCGAAATGGTTTCTTCCAAAGGTGAGGCATGCAGTCCACAAGTAATAGATCATGTTCTATCTTCAGGCATTCATCATTGGCATAGGAGCTACTTCTTCATTAGGGGGATTCATATCCTTATTTTCTCTCTTATGGGGGAATATTCATTGTACTATTGTGACAACTTCAATATTTGGGGGGACATCATGAGTCCTTCATGCTTGTCACATGTACTTTATTTTCATTTCATTTTGCACTTTTAGAGAGGTGTTTTTTTCCTTGTGTTTTTTTTTCTCATTTTCTTCATTTAGAGAGACCTAATTGGTGCGAGTTACATTTATTTGCATTGGTTTGTAGATGAGTACGTAATTAGGCCTTTGTTTGTAGGACTCATTCATCATAGATTTTTGCATTTATAATTAGCTGTTTACCTTCTTCCTAAGTTTATCTTAAGGGCAAGGGGGGGGGGGTGTTAGATAAATTAGGACATGTGATCTAATTATTTATTAACGTGGTCCTTTATTTTCCTTTTCATTTAAGCTAAACATAGGCACTACTAGTTTTCTTTTTTAGCTTGTAGTGGAGCTTAATTTAGCTCCTACTTTGAATTGCTTTAAACCTCCTAAATTTAGAATCAGGGAGTCCCTTGGTTTCTATAAAGAAAGTCATTCATTCATTGTAATTTTATATCTCCAATATTATTTTTACAATCAATACAAATTTCTAGGGTTGTTATAGAGCACATTGTCTTAGCTTGATGTCGTTTGTGTGATAGATGTTTTTCTTGTAGACGATTCTTCATTTCATAAACTACTACACATTAGAAGATCATTTTGACAAGAATAAGTTGTATTCCTATAAGAATCCAATAGAATAGATTAAGATTACAAAGGATACCCCTTGGTTATGTAGGCCAAGGTGAACATAACATAACATAACACAAGATTATGACAAGTGTCTTAATCTTATGATATGAGACATAAAGTAATAAGTTATCATCCAATTAAGGTGGAAAAGTTATAATGTGATAAATGCCTACTAAAGGTGGGAATTCCACTTGAAGTGAGAATGTTCCTATGTGGTCCCTAATTGAACTTAAGTAAAATGTGATTAAGACCTAGGTGGAGAACTTACTAGGTACATCACTTTAATTACAACAACAAAAACTCTTAGCTCATTGGGTAATATAAAACTAGTTGTCTATATTAGAAAGACATCCAAGAGACCTAGTTTGAGTTACAGAGAGACAATACATGAGTCCCAAACAATTATTCAAAAGTCTTAAGGTCCAATTTTTTTATTTTATTTTTTTAAAAATATCACTTACTAAATGATCTATGTTCACACTATCTAGAAATAGTAAGTTAGAGTGACAATGCAACGTTAGGACAAAAGATACAAATTTAATATATATTTTTTATCTTCATGCAATTTCCATATAAAAATATTAAATTAAATGATATTAAATATTTTATTTTATTTTTTGGCACGTGGATTGTTTTGAAGTTTTCAAATAGATGTTGGACGAGAAATTCTATGGTTAATTGCATGTTATAACCGACAAAGTTAATTGATGATGATAACTATTGAGGCTATTTTTGGGTAACTATTTGAGAATTTGGGATGACCTATTGTCCATTTGCATGTTTAACATAAAAAAAAATATATATTTAAAGGATTATCGCCAATTTATCTTTTCATCTCAGAGAGTTTTGCTAGTGCTTTCTTTAGTGGTTGATAAAGCATTGGAGCTAGAGGCTTGTGGATGGGATGCCTCTGGGTTTCATGTGATATGAGGATGGGAGGCCTTGGATTATGAGTAAGAGGTTACTATTTTGTGGAAGAATTTTGCAATTGCACTAGTTTCCAATGTTGTGATTTGCAGGGGGTTTCTAGAGTAGTTTAAGTGTTCAAGGTTTGTGGTTTGATTTCTCTCTTGATTTTACTGTAGGAGTAATTGTAGCTTTCTTTTATTTGGTTACACATACCCTCTTTGTACATGCCAAGAACATTCTATGCAAGTATCAAGGGATTTAATTGTTTTGGATCTTTTTTTAGTGCCCTACTTTCTTAGTATTGTCCCATTTGGTGTAAAGTTGTAGGAGGTTGGGAATTTTTGCTGATGTAAATGTATGTGAAAATATTGCAATAAACCATATTTTTGTAAAATATTCTAGAAATGATAAATAAATTTATATTCATGATGTTTGGGGGAATTTTGGGGCTTTAAATTTCATTATTTTTGTATCTATTATTTGATGTTTTTGAAAGAATGTGCAAATGAAAGATAAATTTACTTTTAGAATTGTTATTAAACATTGAGGTATATTATAGTGGTATCAAACAACTAATTTTGTTAGCTTGAAGGGTTTATTTAATCGATGAGTATCAATGAAAGAATTTATCTCCAACATGAGCAAATAAACTAATTGTAGGAGTCTCAGCTTTAGAAGGAAGTAAAAAAGAAATCCAAGATGAGGAAATCCAAAAGGAAAGGAAGGTGTCTCACATTGAAGAATTAAATGGAAAAATACTCCTGGACATTCAAGAGAATCAAAGAAGAATTATGGATAGCCTTGTGGTCACAAGAGAGATTATGAAAATGCTAGGTGATAAATTACAAGGTCTAAAGTGTCTACCCAAGAGAGGGGGGGGTACTTTACTGGATTCTAGAACTTAAAAAAATTCCCCTCTTAAATCCTTACAATGCACTTTCCTTTCTATAGATTAGCAATTGGTAGTTGAACATTTTACTAATCCTATGAAAGAGACTTCAGGAGATTTGGTTGCAATTAGAGATAAGAATAATTATGAAGATGAGGCATTTAGAAGTTCAGTTCCCTTTAGGAAATGTATTGAGTAATAAAGACCAAGGCGGGAAACATCTCAAGAGAAAATTGAACAAATTATTAGCTCCAACCTTTGATAGAAGTAATAAAATTTTAGTTAGGATCTGGTTATAAAATTTCCAAAAATATCCTCACACTCAACCCATGAAGGATGGGGATTCTATCTAGTATGAAACCCTACATATTGAGGTAATTTCTTATGATAGGCAATATCACAAGATGACTACCCAAAGGCATAGACAAAACAATAATGAAAATGATTATACATTAGGCATGAAACTCTTTCATGGAGTTTGACATAGAGGTAGTGATGTAATTCTCTTTATGGAAGTCTTGCAAGAATTAATGAAATAACATGAAAAACATGAAATCATAGTTGAATGTTGAATGTTGTAGTCTATTATTCAGTATGCTTAATACTCAGACAAGTAGAGCTTACTTTATAATAATAGGTCAATTGAATTTATTAGATCTTATGAATGATATAAGATGTGATTTATATAGGGATCATAAGGTATTTTAAAATGTGGTATAAAAACTAATAGTCAAGTGAAGATATTAAGACCATCTTACAAATTACAAAAGAAAACACGTGTACACATTTGAAATTGAGCCATTTTTAGAGGAACTAGGGCATTGAGCACCAAATTCCATTGTAAAAGGGTTCAAAAAAGAGGAAATAAAGTGTCAGTATTCAAACATATGACCTAATATTGGAATCAACACTTAAAAATAATTAATTAGGGATAGAAATAGATTGTGAAACTATAAAGAGATACAATTTACAACACTACATTTAGCCCCCATTTTCGTGGGAGTATGAACTTTCATGCATACTCATGATAACATAAAGAAAGAAGATAAGGGAAATCCCACAGGCTTAGGGTCCTATCAAATCACACAAAAATATCCAAAGTAGGATACACTTCCAAAAACAATCAAAAGATAAAGAAAATAAAAATAAATCAAAACAAAAATAAAGCAAAAGTAGACGATGTAAAAAACTGTTAGTAATAAAAACAAAATCTCTAAGTCAATTAGTTGAAGAGACCTCAACATCATTTTTTTAACCACCAAGTATCATCCTCATATTGAAATTGAAAAAGCACAAGTGGAATTCTATAAATACACAAGATAATACACCATTAAGAGGAGAAGAAGGAGAGGGTCAATTGTCTAGCAACTAGAAAGTAGTGTTATGTTGGGGGTCCATAAATAAGCCATGAATTTAACTAGCCAACAAGTTATATTATGTTGGGTGATTCGTGCATATGACATGGATCCCATCTGGCCAACAAGCTATGCCATGTTGGGTGATCCATGTGAGGCAAAAATTACATTGGACAACAAGTTGTGTTATTTTCTTTGACCCTTGTGGTGTTATAAAATAATTACAATAGCAAGTCATGCTATACTAGGTAATCAATTCCTCAAAGAGTGTACACAATAATATTGATCAAACAAGCAAGACTTGCTATACTAGATTACCAATGCCTCAACGAGTGTAAACATTTTCAACAAAGGACCAATCAAGATTTCTTTTTTATTCTATAAGATCATGATGAGTCATATGGATGTCATTGTATATCAAGTTGTATTATGATAGGTGATTTGTAGATAATCAATGCTTTGAGGAACATAAACAAGGATCAAACCAGTAAGTTATGTTATGCTAGATTATCAAGAAAAATGTCATGTTACAAAATTTGTTAGAGATAGATAGGTAATGACGTCTCAAGGGGAATTATGCAACACAACACCACCACTCAAGGGGTACATCAATGAACACAAAAATAAACAAGGAGTATTACATCCCCCCTTAAGATATCAACATATTTCAATTTTCATATCATAAGGAAAAGACATTTCCATAAAAAGGATAAACACCTTCAACATAAAGGAGATATTCTTAATAAAAATGCATGTGTCTAAGCTAGGAAGAAGATCCTTATAGAGGATAGAAATATTCAAGCAAGAAAGATATGATTGTAAAAAAAAAAGAATTCAACAAGGTTAAAGGGATCCTTATCAAGGATACATTACCACAAAAAGGAAAAAAGAGTGAGGGAGGTGATACTTGTCTAAGGATATCTATCGCCACAAAGAAATAGATCCTCAAAAAGAGATGTATATTCAAGATTAAGGCTAGGAAAGGAGATATTTACCAAGAATACTCACCTTCTTGAAAACAATAAGATGGGATTCTTAATGAGGGATTAACACTATCAATTCCAAGGAGAGACCATTATAAAATGTATACACTTTTAGGCAAGGAAGAGGTCCTAATCAAGGATACACAACTCCAAGAAAGGAGGGAATACTTATGAAGGACATACACTTCTAAGCTAGGAAGGAATGTTTGTAAAATATTCATCTCTAAGAAAGGGAAATGGATATGATGTAAAGAGACATGTTTCTAAACTACTCTTTCCCCTAGTGTATAAGCAAGAATAATCACGGTGGGCGCCAGAAATTGAATATTCTACCCCACGGTGGGCGCCATAAATGTGCTAGCTAAATGTGGGCCTCTGATTTAGCCATACACTTCAACATGGTCATTATTCTTCAGCTACATATAGGAATGAATATCGATTCATTCACCCTGCATGTCTGGAAGAGTCGACCTGTTGCCTTCTAGAAGGCAGGAGTATCAGCTTGCTCTCAGGTCATTGCAAGCTCAGTGACTACACTAAAGACCTAAATGAAGGATTTAAATCTATATGCTGAAAGTAAACTATTGATTAATCTAAATGCAAATGCAAATTGTTGTCAATCCAAGCTAGTTATGATTCACTTTTAGAACACCAATTGAAATGTGAGATATTCAATTTTAAACCCAAATTGAAAGTGTGCTCTAAATTAAGTTTGCATGCTTGAATAAAATAAACAACAATATTAGCCAAATGAGAAAAATTCTAAGAATGCTAATAAAAAAATGTAGTATAATAACATTAAGCAACAATTAGGATCTTTTGTGAGGGAAAAGAGTTTCTCTTTTATAGAAATCTCTCTCAAATCGACGGTCGAGATCGAACAAAAAGAGTGGCTCAGACTCGATTGAAGAAGCACAATCCATGTGCAAGTGATTCGATTGGTCGAGAGAGTCAGCTGACTGAACTGACTGATTAGTTATTTTAGAAACTTCCAAAATCAGTTCACAGTTAACTGAAATGTTTCTAAAATGATAAACAGTAGAGAATCAGTTAACTGAGTGGAACTAGATTGTTTCCATTTTGATAAATCAGTTAACTGGATTTGATGATGTCATATGCATTT
>MU223474.1:678577-712756 GCA_018584345.1 Thuja plicata
ATGCACATTTATGATTTTATAATTAATTTAATTCCTTTTTGATTTAATTGACAATTTTGTAATTTTTATTTAATTAATATGTCATAATATCAATTAAATAATTAACATAATGTTTATTTGCCAATGTATTATGATTTCATGAATTAATTAATTAATCTAGTAAGATGATTGATCAGGACCTAGGGTTTAGGTCAGATTAGTTTGAATTCGATAATTGCCTGTTTGATTTTGGACTTAGGTTTAATCAAGATTAGGGTTTCTTGATTAATTGTTGAGATTGGGGGTCTAGGGTTTAGGTGACCATTTTTAGGTGATTATAATTACACTATAGAATATTGTATTTATACTCAAGTATGATTACACATGAAATTATACCACCATGAATAAAAATGAGAGCCCGAAAGGTAACCTACAAATGACACACAATTAGGAGCAACATAGTAGACAAAAAAATTATTCAATCACACGAGAAAATACATAAAAGAGGAATTGAATGCTAATTTTTATAGAAATGACTCCATTAGTAAGGAGTTTTTTTTTAAATTCTCTCTTAAATGTTCTTCACCACTAGTATGGCCATATATGTGAGAATACACACAAAATAATAAATTTGTGTGGTCACCTTGTCAACTTTCATGTAATATTTTATAGGAGGAAGAGTGATCAAATGGTCTCTTAAGAGTCTTAATGAGATTCATACTTCTCTAGATGAAATAAAATGGTTGGGCACAATTTCTATCTCATGTAAAGGGAAGTGTTTTTTTTATTTTAGAAGTTAATGAAGGAATAGGTGGAGGTAAAGGATAAGTAGTAACTCTTATGCATTTTCTATGTTAATGAGTGTAGGTATTATCGAGACCTTAATTCCTTTTTCCTTACATTTAAGGCCATATCTATTATCCTTTTTTAGGAAGCATGTTAAAACCAACATTGTAATGTATATGTAAATATAATGGAAAAGGAATTTCACCATAAACCTCATTAAAATAAGTTGTATAAGAATATTTTGAAACACTAAAATATTGGCAAAATAAATAAGGAGTTTCCCTTTTCCAAGAGGATGAAAATATTCATTAGAATCATTCATGTCTAATTGAGAGGTCATTAAGACCTCTTTCATTAGGTTTTCCTTATGAGTATCACAATTATTTGGATAGGAGGAAGTTCTTTCGTCATTCAATGTTTCATCTCTACTTAATGTAATGTTATATGACATGTCACTAAGGAAGTGGATATCATCTTATTGAATAAAATAATCTTAATAATTAAGATAATATATAGGAGAGGAACATACATCTACGTATATTAATGTGTTAATATTTGGATCATCAATATCTAAAACATTTTCCTCTTGCACCAAATTATCCATACGAGTGAGGTGAATTTTGGGAGAATAATCATCATCATTCCTTAATATTTTGTCTTAAAGAGAGAGATCATTGAGAAAAGTGTTAATAATATCCTCTTCTTGCATTGAAATATATTCTCATGGGCAGGGAAATTTTTGGGAGAGGGACAAGAATGATTAATAAAGGATTCATCTCCAGAAGGGAGAGCAACAGAATCAACCTCTTGAGTCACAATGTCCTCATAGTTGGGATGAGCTTTGGGAGAGAGATAAAGTGATATATAGGTAGCTAAGCCACAATTACATGCATGTAATGTATTCATTTTAAAACTAATAAATTAATAAACTAATTGAACACACAACAAGATATTCAATGAAACAAAATTATTTTTAAACTGCAACATATGCTACATGTATGCATTAGAAATGTCCAATCAATGAATAAATATAGCTACTAATGAAAAACTTATATTGTACAAAGTGCATGAAATAAATCAAAAGGTAAGTAAGTATAAGACATGTTGGATTCATAGAAATAATGTGTATGTAAAATATATTTAGGGCCTATGGATGAAAACTAAGATCTCAAATGTCCATAGCATATTATTCGAGCATGAATAGGGTTAGATATAGTCCTAATAGGAGAGCTAAACACTAGGATTTTTTTTTCCTTTATTGCAATAGAATTGAGATTGTGAAGTTTGTGTTTGATATATAGGGTCAATGATAACATGGTGATATATTTCAACAATAGTATATTATAAAAAGGAACATAGACATAGTAAGATAGATCTAGAAAATATATAGAGAGAGGAAATTAGATCTAAAATCTAGATTAGAAAGTGCCATACATTGGTATTGGGAACCCTAGTTTGAAGGTTCTTAAGGCTGGAAAAGAGGGGCATTAATGCATTTAGGAGGTCCTATAACCTTGTCTCAAAAAAATACAACAAAAATCAGCCAAAGTACATTTTTTGGGCACCCCATTTAAGTGGTTTTGTTTGTTTGAAGTTCATCATTACGTATAATAGTTTTCTCTGCACTCCTATATCACTTTCACTATTAATTAATCCTACCATTTCTTCCAAAGAAAAATGTATTTTTCATTTTTCATTTTTTTTTGGAATAAGAATAGTGTAATTTTCAATGATATACCTCCAGGATTACCTTTGAAAAATGAGTTTTTAGCATGTACTTGAGTTAGAACAAGATGAAAAAAAATATAACTATTTGATATAGATATTCAAGGGATTATAGTGGAAAAAACTATTAGAAGCTTCTAGATACGGGCTTCATCAAACTAAGTACTAGCCTCTTTGTATCATCTATAATGATTGTATAGATGAATTATGGTACCTTGAGGATGTGCTTATAGGGTATTAAAATAAATAATAGGAACCCCATTCCAAGGATAGATGAATTCATAAATGAGTTACACAGAGTAATATACTTCTCCAAAATTGATTTGAGGTCCAGGTTTCATTAGATTTGTATGAGGGAGAAGGACATGGAGAATTTTTTTTTTTTAATTATTGGTCATGCATTTTTTATTCATCAAAGCTCTAGAAAAATTCTAGTCTTGCATGGAAATTTTATATAGTAGACAACAAAAAAAAATTCTCAGTGTTTTCTAATCATATCTTGACTTATTAAAAGCATGGGAAGAACACTTGGAGCATTTGGATATTGTTTTGGGTATTTTGGAACAAAATACTTATAGTATTTACTATCAAAATTCTATTAGGATAAGGTGACATTAACCTTGCAATCCTATGTCATTCATGTGTCTACATGTTCCTTGGAAAGTGTTCCCTAGAACCTGAGATGAAATTTTTTAAGTATTTGTATTACAGGTTAAATATTGCATTTTCAAGAGGTGAACATGTTTTGGTGATGGAGACAAGTCAAAATGGACAAAAATAACTCCCTGCCATCCACTTTGGGGAATGTGAAAAGGCATTCTCTGGGTGCCAAAATTTGGAAGGTGTAAGGTTTTCCATTAGGTTATTTGAAGAGTCATTGAGGAGTTATAGATAACCCAGGAAGCAAAAGGTTTAAGTAGCTATGGGTTAGGTGTTTGTATTGGATCCATATAAATATCTTGTTTAATTATCATGTCTATTGGCTATCCATTATCTTAGGCATGGTTTTTTGCAAGTGGTTTCTTGCCTCTTATTTTGGGATGCCACAATGGTTTTTCATCACAATTTTATATAATTTGGAGTCATAAGATGGAAGTTTTGTATTGGGTTCTTATAGGTAAAAATATGCTAATAAGGTGGATAATAGTGAAGTATATTGTTGTATATCTCATTTAATATTAATAAAATAAGTTCTCTCTCTTTCCAGTGTGGATTTCTCTCTTGAAAGGGTTTCTCCATGTTAATTTGATTTCTCTATAGTTTCCTTATTTTTCTATTGAGTTGAATGTGAAATCACATGTTTATTTTAGTTTGGAAATATTATTGTTATATTTTCTATTAAATATAAAATTTAACATTGCAATCTTTCTTCACCTTGTTTTCAATATTTGGTATCAAAGCTAACAATTCTATTGAGAGAGTGACATCTTTGTCAAATGTTGATGGTTTTTTCCTATAGTAGGAGGTTATTTGTGTGATATTTTTCAAAACTGAAAAGAGGATTGTAAACCATGACCTCTACTTGTCACCAATATATAGATAAATTCAATAACATAGGCTATAAGATGTGGAAAGTAAATATGAATGATACCTTGGAAGAGAGAGATCGATGGTTGTCGATTTCACAAGAAATAAATCAATCAAAAATGACTAGTGAACTGATGCGGGAGCATCTTGGGTTCCTTGGCAATCCTGATCAACCAAAAATATGTTTACTTTAGTTGGGTAGCTTGTTGGAGGCTTCTCGGTAAAGTGCATGGTAACTGCTTGATGGTCGGGTTTAGTTACTTGTTCTATCTTTCTTTACCGATGGGTCTCAGTGGATGTTGGCTACTCGGTGGGTATTCACTGAGTTGTCTATGTTGCTCGATTGGCTTCTTACCGATTTATTTCTGTTGCTCGGTTGGCCTTCTTACCGAGTTGTGTTTTTGAAGTTAGATCATCTGGCCAACTTCTGCATTTGATTTACATAACGTAATTAATGTGGGATCTCTCATTGGGCTGTGTGTTGACCTAAATCTACATCTTTTTAATTTCCTATGTTGGATCTGTGTGCTGACCTCTTTGGTGGACTATTGTATATATTTGATTTTTTGTTCTTAGATTAGGGCATCATTTTTGGAATAGAAGATAGTATTAGCTGATTTGGATGATAGGTCTGTGACCTCGCATGTATAGGAATTATTCTGTAAACATCTAAATGTATATGGCCAAAATCGGGAAGGCCTTACAGCCCGACATGTAATAAGTTTGATGAAGTAATATAAATGTTCTTCTATTTCTTCTCTTTATGTGTTGTTGCTTCCTTGTTGTTCTGCAAGTTGGTTTGGATAGCTGGGAGTGCCTTGGGCCCTAGTTTTCCTAATCCTCCTTGCATCAGGTGGTATCAGAGCTAAGGTGAGATCTAGGTTCCTTCTTGTAAGCCCTAACTCGAGTTGGTTGATATTGTTTTGGGGTAGTAGATTGCGACCTGACCTACAATTGCAGAGGGTTTCAAGATGGTTCGTAGGAGAGGAAATGCAGATCCAAGTCTCATTGATATGTTAAGACAAATGTCTGCAAGATTGGAAGTTGTTGAGATATCCCAACATAAAGGAAGACATCTTGAAGATTTTAGTGATGATGAATTTGAAGAAGTGCAAGGAGAAGCTGCACCTGCACCTGTGATGGATCAGGAAGAAGAGAGATTCCTGTGAGCTTTGACAAGTTTAAAGTCCACACCTCAGTTTAATCCTCCTCAGTATAGTGGAAAGTTATATTTTGATGAGTTGATAGACTGGATAACCGAGATGGAAAAATACTTTGAGTATGAGAATGTATCAGAGGAGAAGAAAGTAAAGATTGCAAGTACAAAGTTGAAAGGTCATGCATCCTTGTGGTGGGAGCATTTGCAATTGGATCGTAAGAAGAAGGGTAAAGACAAGATCAAGGTATAGGATATGATGATAAACAAATTGAAAGGAAATTTTTTTCCTTGTGATTACCAGATTAACCTAGTAAGGAGAAAGCAAAGTTTGAAGAAGAAAGATAGCTCGGTAAAAGATTACATCGAGGAATTCTACAGATTAAACATCAGATCTAGACATGCTGAAGATGAAGTGGAAAGAATAGAAAGGTACTTGAATGTATTAAAAGTTCTATACAAGATGAGATCAGCTTGGTAAAGATGGAGAGCATTGAAGAAGCATATCAGTTTGCCCTAAAAGCTAAGGAGAAATTAAACAAAATATATGAACAAAGACAAAGAGGAAGAGGTGGTAGATTCCCTAGAGGAAGAGGTAGATCTCACGGTGAAAATAGTAGATCCGAACTAGACAAGACAAATCTAGAAACATATCAAGACAAATGAAAGACCGAATGGAAAGGTGGAAGTTCATCCCGAGGAAGAGGCAACTACTCCGGAGGAGGTTATAGCAGAAGAGGGTTCCAAGGAACTTGTTATAATTGTGGTGAAGAAGGCCAAATATTTTGAGTGTACACATGCAAGCAAGAAAGTCGATAGTAGTAGAAATGCTTTGGTGCAAGAAGAATCACCAAATGAACCTGAGAAGGGAGGAAATCTAATGATCAAAATGATACTTTGGAGTGAGAAATATAAGAAAGATCCTGTCAAGAAAAGTTTTTTCAAGATCAGATGCAGAGTTGCAGACAAAGTTTGGAAGGTAATTGTTGATAGTGGAAGCTTGGAGAGTCTAGCATCAAAGGAGATGGTCACAAAGTTGAGTTGGAAAGAATGAAGCATCTGAAGCCCTATTACATTTTATGGATCAAGGATGAGCATATATTAATGGTGAGTGAACAATGTTTTGCGAATCTAAAAATTGGGAAGTATTATGATAAGGTGTTGTGTGATATTATGCCAATGGATTGTTGTCATATTTGGTTGGGTAGACCTTGGCAATATGATAGACATGCTATAGATGATGGAAGAGTGAATAGATATACTATTTGGGTTGATGGTAAGAAACAAATCTTGTTACCTTTTGTTGAAGAATATGTTGGTGGGATATGTACATATGTGAAAGTTTGTCTAATGTAAGGTAGACAATTTGTTAAGGATTTGAAAAGAAATGATATTTTTTATGCTTTGATTTCTAACAAACTGATTAAGAATATAGCAGATGAAGTTCCTACAGAGGTTGAAAAATTTCTTACTGAGTACAAGGATATCATTTAAGATAATGTACCTAATGGTTTTCCACTGATGAGAGATATTAGTCATTGTATGGATCTGATTCATAGAGCTAGTTTACCAAACAAGGCACCACACCGGTTGACACCGACCGAGAATGAAGAACTCAAGCGACAAGTTCATCAGTTGTTGAACAAGGGTTTAATCAGAGAAAGTTTGAGTCCATGTGCAATACTATCTATATTAGCACCTAAGAAGAATGGAGAATGGAATATGTGCACTGATTCAAGAGCAATCAATAAGATCATAGTTAAGTATATGTTTCCTATACCGACGATGGATGATATAATAGATTGTTTGAGTGGAGCACAATATTTTACCAAAAATGATTTGAAGAGTGGATATCATCAGATCATAATTAGAGAAGGTGATGAATGGAAGACTGCTTTCAAAACAAAAGAAGGTTTGTATGAGTGGTTGGTTATGCCCTTTGGTTTAACTACTACACCGATGCCATTTATGAGGTTAATGAATGTGGTTTTGAAGAAATTCTTGAATAAGTGTGTGATTGTATACTTGGATGATGCTCTGATATTTAGTAAGAATAGAGAAGAGCATTTGATGCATATAAGACAAGTATTGCAAAGATTGAAAGAGGAAAAGTTACTAATAAATCTGAAAAAGTGTTCCTTCATGAAAGAAGAACTTGTGTATTTAGGTTTTGTGATTTCAACTGATGGTTTGAAGATGGATCTTGATAAAATTGAAGCTATACTTAGTAAGCCTACACTTGAGAATGTCAGTGAGGTAAGATCGTTTCATGGATTGACAAGTTTTTATAGGAAGTTTATCAAGAATTTCAATTCTATTTGTAATGCTATGACTGAGACAATGAGAGGAGACAAAAGAGAATTCAAATGGACACATGGACCTGATAAGAGTTTTGAGACTTTGAAGTGGAAGGTTTCTAAATTGCTTGTGTTAGCCTTACCTAATTTTAATAAGGCATTTCAAGTTGAATGTGATGCAAGTCAAAGTGCAATAGGAGATGTGTTGACTCAAGAAGGTAAACCTGTTGCTTTCTTTAGTGAAAATTTGAATAATTCCAAAAGGAAATATTCTATCTATGATCAATAATTCTATGCTATTGTTCAAGCTCTAAAGAAATGGAAACATTATTTGATGCCGAATGAATTTGTGTTGTATACTGATCATAAGGCTTTGCAGTATATGGGTAGTCAGAATAAGTTGAATTACAGACATATGAAATGGGTAGAGTATTTACAAAGTTTCACATTTGTGATCAACAATAAGAGTGGAGTTTCTAACTGAGTTGCTAATGCATTGAGTAGAAGAAGATCTTTGTTGACTGAAATGAGAGTTGAGGTTCTTGGTTTTGATGACATGAAACATTTGTATGAAAATGATCCTGATTTTTCTGAGCAGTGGAGAGTGTGTAGATCAACTATTCCAAATCAACCGTGTAAGTATGAATACTATGTCATTCAAGAAGATATGTTGTTCAAAGTTATTCAGTTGTGCATACCGAGAGGATCAATGAGAACTAATTTGATAAAGGAAAAACATAGTAGTGGTTTGGCTGGACATTTTGGTATTGATAAAACATTAAGTTTTCTTAAGGAAAGGTATTTTTGGCCTCAATTGTATAAGGATGTTCAAAAATTTGTGAAAATTTGTGGAGTTTATCAAGTTGCAAAAGGAGTAAGTCATAATACTGTATTGTATACATCGATTTCTGTTCCTAAGAAACCTTGGAGTGATATCAGCATGGATTTTTCTCTTGGCTTACCGAGGACAACAAGAGGTAATGATTCCATATTTGTTATTATGGATAGATTATCTAAGATGACACTTTTCATACCATGTAAGAAAACATCAGATGCAATATATATAGCAGATCTTTTCTTTAAAGAGATTGTCAGATTGCATGGATTACCTAGGACTATCATCTTCGATCGAGACAATAAGTTTGTCAGATATTTTTGGAAAATACTTTGGAAGAAGTTGGACACCAAGTTGAAGTATAGTTCTACATTTCATCCACAAACTGATGGAAAAATAGAGGTTGTAAACTGAAGTTTGGGTAACTTGTTAAGATGCTTAGTTGGAGACACACCGAGTAATTAGGATGTGATATTGTCACAAGAAGAGTTTGCATATAATAATTCAGTAAATAGAAGTACTAGAAAGACACCTTTTGAGATTGTTAATGACACACAACCAAAAGGTATATCAGACTTGAGAGATATTGTTGGAGAAGAGAAGAGGAGTGATGAAGGAGAAAGATTTGCTGAATTTATGAAGACATTACATGAGGAAGTGAAACATAAGTTAGAGAAAAGTAATTAGAAATACAAGGATAGTGCAGATAGATCAAGGAGACATAAAATTTTTGAAGTTGGTGATGCAATTATGATTCATCTGAAGAAAGGAAGATCGCTATTGGAACATATGGAAAATTTAAGATGAAGAAATTTGGTCCTTGCAAAATATTGGGAAGATTTGACAGTGGAAATGCTTATGAAGTAGAATTACTTGATGACATGGATATATCACCTATATTCAATATTTCAAATTTGTATGAGTATCATGAACTTGATGAAGAAGTGACAGTACTGAGTGATTATCCTAAGAAACAGATAGAGGAAATTGAGCAGATTTTAAAACAAAGAGTTGGCAGAAGCACAAGAGGAAAGGATTACATGGAATATCTGGTAAAATGGAAGGACAAACTGAGTGAGGACTCATCTTGGATTTCTCAATCTAAGTTGGATTCAATCTAGTTTGTACCTGACACATGATTTGGAGAATCATTTCTTTTAACCCTAGGTGTCTAATGCAGGAGAATCTTGGGTTCCTTGGCAATCATGATCAACCAAAAAATGTTTACTTTAGTTTGGTAGCTTGTTGGAGGCTTCTCAGTAAAGTGCTCAGTAATTGCTCGGTGCTTGGGCTTGGTTACTTGTTTTGTCTTATTTTACCAATGGGTCTCGGTGGATGTTTGATTCTTGATGGGTGTTCACCGAGTTGTCTCTGTCGCTCAGTTGGCTTCTTACCGAGTTGTTTCTATTGTTCGGTTGGCCTCCTTATCGAGTTGTATTTTTTAAGTTGGATCTTCTGGCTAAATTTTGCATTTAATTTTCATAGCGTAATTAATGTGGGATATCTCATTGGGATGTGTGTGGACCTAAATATGGGTATTTGTTGTTTCCTATGTTGGATCTTTAGGATATGTGTGTCGACCTCTTTGGTGGACTCTTGTATATATTTGGCTTTCTGTTCTTAGATTAGGGCATCAATTTTGGAATAGAAGATAGTATTAGCATATTTGGATGGTAGGTCTGTGACCTTGCATGTATCAAGATTATTCTATAAACATCTGAATGTATATGACCGAAACTGGGAAGACCTTACAACCTGACATGTAATAAGTTTGATGAAGTAATATAAATGTTATGCTATTTCTTCTCGCTCTTTCTGTGTTGTTGCTTCCGTGTTGTTCTGCAAGTTGGTTTGGATAGATGGGAGTGCCTTGTGCCCTATTTTTTGCAGTCCTCCTTGCATCATGAAGATTAGAAGAAATTGAACAAGAATACACATCAAACCATTTAGTTGTTCCTTATGGATTTTTTACTCTTGGATATCTCTAAAAGGATTTGAAATATAGGTTGTGGAAGAGAATATATGATATCTATCAAACAAAAAGTCTATCCAATAAGTTATATCTCAAAAAAAGGTTGTATTCTTTAAAGATAAAAGATGATAATTATATTGCATACCATTTAAATGCACTCAATATGATTATACGTCATCTTGTATTAATAGATGTTAAGTTAAAGATGAAGATAAATGTATCTTGTTTCTCTGTTCTCTATTTAAATTTTGGGAAAGTCTAGTTGTTTCCATTAGTACTTGGTAATGTAGATCCAAATATGGACAACATGATCTGCATACTTATTTTAAAGGAGATAGGAAAATGTCTATTAATGTTGGCTCCTAATATACCTTGAATGTATGGGGTAGGTCTAGAAAGAATGGGCCTGAATGTGATAAAAAGAGGGATACATCTAAAAGATTATCTAAAACCATTACAAAGAGAGAAAAAAGTGTGAGAGTTGTGGTAAAATAGGGCATGTGAATGAGTGTATATTTAAGAAAAAAGTTGGTTCCTCCACAAAAAATTCCTCCAATGATGATTTTGATTCTTTTTAGTTCATTTGACACTATTAGTAAGAACACTTGAATTATTGATTTAGGTTGATTCTCCCTCATGAATCCTCACAAGGAGTGTTGTACTACATACAAATCATATGGTGGGAGAGAGGTTTTCCTTGGTAATAACAAAATGAAGAATATTGTTGGTAATAGAAAGGTAAAGGTGTGTTTCAATGATTAGAGGGTGAAAAATCTTAATAATGTTTTGCGTATTCTGATACTTTTTGAGAAATTTAATTTCTATTCCAGGACTTGTGAGAAATTTACTTTCAGTATCCAAATTGAATGATTTTGAAATGCATGTAACATTTGACTAGTTTCTTTGCAATTTTATAAGAGTAATTTTGGTGATAGCTAAATGATATCAAATAGGGACTTTGTTTAGGCTAAGAATAACTCTAATTTTTGTATCTTTTCCAATGTAACTAGCACTAAAAATGCATGTTCATTGTGGCAACGCAAATTGGTCATATTAGTAAAAAGGATTTGGAAAACATTATAAATAAAAATTTGGTTGACACATTTTTAAATTTTTTTGTAGATAAAAATGATTTTATGAGCATTGTGTGTTTGGTAAACATAATATATAATTATTTTTCCTAAAGGAGTGTATATGACAAACAAACCATTAGAGATTAATTATTTATATATATTTGTCTATTAGATATTGATTCTTGGGTAAATATGAGTGTTAGGATTCCTTTGTTAATGAATCTAATGATACCCTTGGTTTAATTTTATACATTCTAAATTTGAAGTTTTCACCAAGTTTTAAGGAATTTAAGGATTTAGTTGAGAAGAAATTAGATTATAATATAAGTACTGAGAAATGACAATGAGGGTGAACATTCTTCGACGGAGTTTCATGATCTCTTTAAGAATGTAGGTATCATTTGGTAGAAGAACACTCTTTATACTCTCCAATAAAATGTGGTGATAGAATGAATGAACCAAAGCTTGATGGAAAGAGTTAGAAGTATGTTAAGTGGTGCAAGACTATTTAGATGATTTTGGTCATTAGCTATAGATATTTATTTTTATTTGACTCATAGATATCCTTGCTTAAATATTGTTGAAAAACTCCCTAATAAGTGTGTACATATAGAAATGTTCTCACATCTAAGGGTCTTTGCTTGTGATGATTTTCTTCATGTTCTTCTAGAGAAGCGATCTAATTTGAATGAAAAAGATAAAAATACATCTTTATTGGTTATATTGAGAATGTAAAAGGTTTTAAGATTTGAAAATGTTAGCCCATAAAATGATTTTTTCTAAAGACGTGATTTTAATTCAGTTTAGAGCTTACTCAAGTGAAGAAAAACCAAAGGCAAAGACAAAGAAAATACATTTTGACACAAAATTGAGAAGGAAGATGCACATGAGGAATACTATCTATATGGACCTATAAATGGATAAGAAGAAGAGGATTCATAGAATTAAATGGTGTGCATAATGAGCACATATAGGAAGATAAATAGATATATCTTATTACTACTATCTTGAGAAGGTCCATAACAGAAAAAAAAGTTTTTGATTAAAGGAAAATAAGTTTTGAAGCGACCTGAAACCCTTAATTGGTGTAGCACCCTTGTCCTTTCTTTAAATTATTGTCGTAGGTCCAAGAAGAGAATCAGAGGCCACCCCAGAGTCTATAATCTTCTTTCTTGACTTAGCACATCTAGTTGAGCAATCAACAACACCCCTTGATATACCATTAATAATATCATCTTGGGCGTTTAGCTTCCTAAGTCTATCTGAATTGTTCTCCATAGAAATGTGGCTGACCATTACGACTACCCTCTATTTATCATGAACTTTGGAAATATCATCCTCCAATGCTTTGATTCTATGTTCATGATATTGTTTTACATCTTTAACCTCCTTGGCAAGTTCCTGGGTCATCGCAATAATTTTTTTCAACACTTTGATTGGTTGAAGTAGTCACCCCTTTTTCCTTGAGGGAATTAATCTTTGAAACAATCTACATTACTAGTGAACAATGACCATCCATGGTATTGTTAACATTTTTTCCAATATTCAAACTATCATAAATTGATGACACTTTTTTCCAAAGGAGTAACTTTCTCCATAGGAATTTCAAGATGGAGGTCCAAATCATTTTCAATATTGGTTGGAGGCTACAAAAAGGTTTCTCACCATGACCAGTATCATTTTTTATTTTTTTCACATAGGAAGAGTGGGAGGCTGAAGGGGCATTTCCTTTTACCTTAGCCAAAACAAAGGAATAACCCTTTACTTTCCCATTTCCTTTAACATCAGAGATAGGTATATCAAATTACACAACAAAATATACTTGATAGGTACATCCCACTAGATTTTCATTGAGTATTTGATTTTCAAGGAGGCCCTCTTTTGGAGTAAAGCGAGTCTTGGATGTAGGTTGTGTAGGAGGAGATGATGACCTTAAATATTTGTGACGTATAATATATTGAAAGTTTTCCCATTGGAAGGAATCCCATTGGAAGCAAGTTATCATTTAAAGTAAATTTAAGGTGGATGGTCATTTTGAGTGGTATAAGGTCAGACTGGTAGCCAAGGGTTACTCCCAATAGATGGAGTTGATTTTGGTAAAAAATTCTCTCCTATTTATAAAATAGATTCTATTAATTTCCTATTATATATTACTTCATCTTATGATTTTGAGATTGAGTAAATGGATGTTAACATTACTTTCTTGTGTAGGAATCTTGAGGAGGAAAATTATATGCAAAAATTATTAGACATATTGAGATGTTGTTGTCATTTTTTTCATTGATGTCAAAACCTTCATATCGAATATCTGGCAATATCGGTTGGACAGTTATGGTTATTGACATATTTTTAGTTAGATACTTGATGGTTATCAACAAGGAGACATGTTTTAGTTAAACATGCATAACTGATTCGATGTCAAAACCTTCATACCGACTATCTGGAAATATCGGTTGGACAGTTATGGTTATTGGCATATTTTTAGTTATATACTTGATGGTTATGATTGAGTAGACAGGTTTTTCATAACCGGTTCATTACGTACAATTTTGGTGCTCGGTGAGAAGTGCACTTGATTCTACTTATGGATTACATATTTTGGTATACTTGTATGCTTTCGTTGTTTGGATTTGCATGGTGATTTTTGTTGGTATCCTATTGAATGTTGTGATTACAGATTTCTTCCAGGTGTTCCTGCTTCAAAGACATTCTTGCAGTTCATCAAAATTTTTGGTAAAGTGATCATATCGTTGTTCTGGACAAGTTTTATCAATTCTTATCTATTGGTTGGTTCAAAAAAATTTTTGTGGCAGACATGGTCTTGGTTTTTGCATTCCAATAGTCCCAAAATTCTTGGTAAATGTAGTATGAAGCATGTGTATCTTAAGTGTGACCTATATTTAGGTCCTATGGCAATGTGTTGTAAATATATATTATGTACATCTCAAATTTAGGATCGGTGGTAGTGTGTTAAATGTAATTGTAATATCTCTTCTATTATGGACGATATATTTTGTGGTCTAGATGACATTTGTAGCTACCTTATCAATATATAAATAAATAGAGATATCATTTTGTAGAAGGCATGTGTGTAAGAAAATATGTGGAATAGTATGATGTGTATGTGAGACAGAGAACCAAAGGTGATATAGTGTGATTTTGTTTTGGTATATCAGGTAGTAGTGTGAAAGAAGTCATGTATTACAAAACAAAGGCCTTATATACTATGTTGCATAAGTTAGTGTATACTAGAAGAGGGTCTATATCAAATATCTATTGTCGTTTATCTATGTGCTATCAATTAAAATTGTTTCATGCATAGTTTGATGCAATTCTATCAGTTCACATTTTATCAGTAAACATATTTTGTATTGAAAGTGAGCCTAATTGTATTAGCAGTTAGCCATATTCATATTTTAGGGTAGTTATCCCAACAGACAGTGATCCAACCCATAGTGGTCGAAACGGTAGTGAGCCCTTGTAAAAATTGCCTTAACTAGTTTTAATTTCATGAGAATTAGTTTCTCCGTGGTTTTTCCCAATTTGGGTTTCCATGTAAATTCTGGTGTTGTTTGCGTTGATGGTTTTGTTCTTTCATCTTTACATTTGTTATAAGTTTTTGAATTGTTTAAGTGCTTATTAGTTCAGTAAAAGTTTTAATAAGTGTTTGTGAATAATTTATTCACCCCCCTCTTAGTTATTTGACATGTTCAACAATTGGTATCAAAGCTTGGTCCCTTATAGATAGAGCTTAACCCCTTGAGGGAGATTTTTTTTCTTGAACAAATGGAAGGAGGATACTACGCTAATAAGGACTGAAAAATCATGATGAGTGACATTGAGAATAATGAATAAAAAATTAGGAGTTGAAAGAGAACCTGAAGGAAGCAAATGCATGTATCAATAAGATAAGAGAGCAGATCTTAAAGTTAAAAGAAAGGCATAAGGAAGTCATTCATGATTCGAAGGAATCAAAAGAAAAGGTGACATAATTGGTGAAGATGTTGAATGATAAGAAAAATTCTAAGCAATTTATGAAGGATGGATTAAAAAATTTAAAGGAAGGTTGGAAGAGGACTGAAGAATAATTCAAATAGAAGTTGGAAGATTGGAAGTAAACCAAAGGGAATTCAAAGAACACTTTTTATCAAAGTATGGAGGAATGAAATAAATTTGAAGAGAATCTAAAGAATATCATCAAGATGAATTCAGAATAAAATGAGAAGCTGGATCAGGAATTGAAGAAGCTGAGATCCAAAGCAAAGATTTGTGAGAGAAGTACTATTTTGGATCAATTATTAGCCTTGAAAAAGAGTAACAAACATAAAGAAGGACTAGGGTTTACCGGTGAATATTCAAATCTAAAGGACAAAGGAAAATAGAAGGTATTTGAATATGAGGTAATGTATGAGACAACTAGAAAGATCATGAATTAGAATACTTCTACAAGAATTTCTTTGGTAAGGAAACCAAATGCTCAAAGGTACTTATATTTTAATGGTTATTGTCACATTTTCAAGAATTTTTATCATAAGGTAGTTGATTGTAAGATGAGGAAAGAATAAAAGGTGCAATGTTTTAGTTGTGATAAGATTGGTCTTAATGAAAGTCAATGCAAAAGTCAAGTTTCTAAATCAGATAAGATGAATGGAATGAATAATATATTTCATGGGAATTCCCACGTCTGTCAAAACTATGGTCACAAATCTAATCAATGCAGATCTAGAATTTAGTCAGTGAGATCAGGACAAAGGAATGCTAATTATTTCAAATATCATCATTTTTGTCATTATGCTAAAATGCAGATTTGGTGGTGCTTCGGTAAATGTTGGAGAAATGAATAAGTTTTGGGTTTCAAGTGAAACTCTAAAGACTAACATGATAGGGAAGAAATAAATAAATTATTGGTGAAGAGAGCCCTGTGGTACCAGATCCTGGTACTAGCTCTTTCGGTAATTGAGATGAATGCTTTGGCTCAGGGGGAGTATTAAATTTCTATATCATTCACTTCCCTTTCTCTAAGGTGTTATTGGTTGCAACTAGCTTGTCTTTGGTATAATGAATAGACAGATAATAGTTGCAGTTATTGATTAATTGATTGATGTGTGCAGTATGATTGAGTTGCGTCAGTGATATTTAATATTTGGAAGGAAAAAAAATGAAGGTTCATGGTTATAAATGTAAATTTTAGAAATTATTTGGCAGGAATTTGATCATGGTAGAATCAGGCAGATGGATATTGGTTTGTCCACAAAAGAATTGTAGAGTATACATAATCTTGGTTTGGACATATGGAGAGAATTCCCCTAGTTTGATGATAAGGAATTCATTATGTTTTCTCTAAGTTGGTTTCAAGATGGAAACCTAATATTGGATAAGCCCTATCAGGTAACAATGCAACATTGGATATGTATTGGAAATAAATCAATCAGTTACGAAGAGGTGAATAAATTGACCATCATTGCTTTTGATCAACGTGCATTCTAGATAAATACTCTTATTGATCTAGTGGTGAGGTATGTTTCCTATAACATTTCCTATAAACTTTAGTGTCAGAGTCGTGATGGTGCCACTTTGGCTATGGTTTTTTATATTGCTCATGAGATGGTTAGGGATAATATTTAGTTTGATCTATTCAAGATCTTGTTAAATAATTTTCTTGAGAATGTCAAGATGACTGTAGAGGAAAGATATGCATTTAGATTTGGCTCATTAATAATTTTCTTAGCATTCTATTTCATGAAATCATTACCTAGTAAAGAGAATTTTGAGTTAAGGACTGGCATCCCTATCGGTAAATATATTTACAGATATCTAGGGTCTCTAGAGAGTTGTGTAGATGCTTGTAAAGCGTATTTCACTTCATTGTAGATGAGTATATATCTTGGTTTGGTTGTTTTTAGTGTAGTAGTGGTAATTCATGTTGAGGAGGGCTCCTCCTCTATCCTAAAGGATTTAGAATTTGTTTTCGGTGGTTCCCTTCCAAAACCTAAGAGGAGAAAAATCAACAAGAAAGGAAAACTGATTGTTACCATTTTAGAGAGAGATGAAGGAAAGAAAGAAGAAGAGGAAGAAAAGGATAGAGTTTCTCCATCAAAATATGACTCTGTGGATTCTGATGTGGTTTATTCTTGGTTAGAATATAGTGAGTTTGGGAGAGTCAGTGAATTGTGGCTAGGTTTCTCTCTAGTGATCAAGATAGAGATAGAAGAATTATTGACTGGTCACCTGATCAGTAAGAAGATCATTGATTCTAGTGTGTCTAGTATGCTACCAGTGGAGTTGGTCAATATTATTGAGAACAAATTATTGCAGAGTAGAGGTGATTGTAGAAAGTTTAGGGATCCGATTAAGAAGAGGTATACCAATGCAAATAAGAACTTATCTAGATTTATTGGTGAAACTTATCTAGATTTATCAGTGAAACAAAATATTGTTTAAAGGAAATTTCAGATATGTACAAGTATTTTATTTGATGGCCTACTGCTATTGATAATTTCAGAGGAGCAATTGAAGGTATTGAGAAAGAGTTGAATTAGATGGGAAAGGCATATGACTATTTCAAGGACACGGAAGGAAAAAAAAAAAAAAGGATAAAGGTTGGTCAACTTCAGGCTGAGTTGTTGTAGTTGCAGAGACAAAGAGAAGACTTGATGAAGAATTTTTGGTTGGTAAAGGATTTGGTCGAGGTTCAGTTAGAGCATGTATCTGGTATTCTTTCTAAAGTGGAGGATTATAAGAAGCTAATTTAGTCTTCGGACTAGATTTCATATTTTGACATGTTGGTGGAACATGATAGTTTGTGCGCCTGGATGGGTGCTATTTTTGTTGAGTGGAAGAGGAAGTTTCCAATTATCAAAGAAAGGTACAAAAAGGTTTCTATTGTGTAGACTATTGGATTTGTTTAGAATTTTTTGAGTTCTAGTTTTTTGGCCCTTTGCCATTGTGGAAAAAAGGGAGAGAGAAAGAGGAAGTCAAAATGATTATTACAGTATCTATTCAGGGGGAGTCTTTTGGTTTTTTGGTGTTCTCATATTTTTGAAAGTTTTTTTTATATCAATGTCAAAGGGGGATATTGTTAGACATATTGATATTTTTCTGACATTGTTGTAATTGATGTCAAAACCTTCATACTGACTATCTAGCAATATTGGTTGGATAGCTGTGGCTATTAGTATGTTATCGGTTAGATACTTGATGGTTGTCGGCGAGGAGACAAGTTTTGGTTATACATGCATAATAGGTTCAGTATGTATAGTTTTGGTGCTCAGTAACAAGTGTACTTGATTCTACTTATAGATTACATCTTTAGGTATACTTGTATGCTTTCGGTTCTTGGAGTTAAATGGTGGTTTCTGTCAGTATCCTGTTGACTTCTGTACTTATAGAGTTCTTCAAGGTGTTCCTGCTTCCTAGACATTCTTGCAGTTCATCAAAAGTTTGAGTAAAGTGATAATATATTTGTTTTGGAACACTTTTATCAATTCTCATCTATCGATTGATTCATAAGTTTTGTTGTGGCAGACATGGTCCTGGTTGTTGCATTCCAATGGTCCCAAAATTATTGGTAAATGCAATATGAAGCTTGTGTATCTTAAGTGTGACCTATATTTAGGTCCTATGGTAACGTTTTGTAAATATTTCTTAGGTATGTCCTAGATTTAGGATCAAAGGTAGCGTGTTAAATGTAATTGTAATATCTTTTGTATTATGGCTGACATGTTTTGTGGTCTGGATGACATTTGTGGCTATCCTATCGATACACATATAAACAAGGATATCATTTTGTAGAAGGCATGTGTGTAATTTTGTGTGAGATTATATGTGGAATAGTATGATGTGTATGTGAGACAGAGAACCTAAGGTGATATAGTATGATTTTGTTTTGGTATATCAAGCAGTGGTGTGAAAGAAGTTGTGTAATACAAAATAAAGGCCTTATATATTGTGTTGTAGAAGTTAGTATATGATGGCAGAGGGTCTGTATCAGATCTCTTTTACCAGTGATCTATGTGCTATCAATTGGAAATATCTCATGCATATTCAGATGCAATTCTATCAATTCACATGCCTAATTGTATTGGAAGTTATCCATATTCATATTTCAGGGTAGTTATCACGACTGATAGCTAGTGAGATAACCCGCAGTGAGCAAATTGACAATGCACCTTTGTAAAAATTACCTTAATAGGTCTCACCTTAACTGATGTTCATTTCATGAGAATTAGTTTCTACGTGGTTTTTCCCAGTTTGGGTTTCCATGTAAATTCTAGTGTTCTTTGTGTTGATGGTTTTGTGCTTTCATTTTCACATTTGTTATAAGTTTATGAATTGTTTAAGTACTTATCGGTTCTTTAATTTTTTTATAAAATGTTTTGAATAACCGATTCACCACCTGTGTCAGTTATTTAGCATGTTCAACAACTTGATAGTTAAATTGTGAAAGAAAAGAATCATTGGTTTATATTTTAAAGAGATCTTTGTATGGTTTAAAACTATCACCCAAGACAAGGCACTATAATTTATTTTTTGCAATAAATTATGGTTATTAAAAGGATAGAAGGATCGTTCTGTTTATATTGGTTATATTTGTAAATTAAGGCTCAAATTTGTAGTACATTCAATATATATGACTTGGGGACTGCAAAATATATTCCTTGGATGGATATTGACAAATATTTGGTTCATAGAAAGATTAAGTTTAGTCAAAGTAAAAATGTTGATACTTTTCTCATGAGGTTTACTATGCATGATTGTGAGTTGGTTACTATTCCATTTTTTTGGAACTGAGTTGATTTTAGACGTGTTCTAGTACTAATGTAATTATTTTGAAAATATATAAGGTTCCTTATGGTTTCATTGGGAGTTTGATGTTTGTAATGATTTTTACCAGACTAGATATTACCTAAGTAATGAGAGTTTTGAAGAGGCTTATGCCTAATCTTGGTAGAGAGCATTAGAATTTTCAAAAATTTTCTTTAGATATTTTCAAGGTTCTTATAATTAGTTTTTGGTTTAACATGTTACTGATGATGTGATTAATTCATTTTATATACATGGTTTGTCAATATGCAAAATTGGGTAGGTGACTTGGGTAATTGAGGTCCACTGGTATTTACTTTGTTTAGAGGAGCGGTGATTTAGATGAGTAAGAGGAAGAAAACATAAGAAAACACACATGGCTACTACACATGCCTTTAAGGAGGTGATATAATTACAAAGACTTGTTTATGGTATTGGGTTTGATTGTAGGACTATAAGGATCAAATGTGATATTCAGAGTTCTATTTGTTTGGCCAAGAATCACATGTATCATGATTGTACAAAGTATTTTGATTTTTTATTTCACTTTGTGGGATAAATGGTTTAGAATGGAAAGGTCTTGATAGATAAGGATGACACTTTGAATAATATTGTAGGGACTAAAAAACAATAAGTTTCTCATAGGAAGACCATTGGTCTTGATCAATGTATTTTATTTTATTATTTCTATCTATTGAATGAAATTATAATGTATAATCTTAGGTGAGATAATTTTAGGATAAGGTATTAACCTCAGAATCCTATGTTTTTCATGTTTCTCCATTTTCCTTGGAAATAGTTGCCTAGGTCATTAGAGGAAAAATATTACATATTTTCCAAGTGTCAAATTCTAATTTGCGTTATCAATAGGTGAAGATGTGTTGATGATGGAGATAAGATAAAATGGGAAAATATACCTCCTAGGCATCCTTTTTGGGGAATGAAAAGATATATGCTTTAGGTGCCAAAGTTTGAAAGGTTAAGGTTATCTGTTAGATGATTCAAAGAGACCAAAGACTTACAAACCATCCAAGAAGTAAAAGGTTTACGTGTTTATGCGTTAGACATTGGGGTCTCAAGGACATCAAATCGAGAATGCTCAAAGAATACTTATCATATTTTTTTTATGCTTTTCCATGAATTCTATGTAATGTAATATGCTTATATTATAAATAATATTTGGGTCCTCATGAAATGTAATATATTGTGTTCATTAGACCTTGTTGTAGTGTCCTAAATTGCAAGCACCTTCCTAAGATTTATAATTTATGCTTAGCTAGTCTTTATTTTAGTGCCTTTTCATTATTTCATGCATTTGATTCCTTTATTTAATGAGGTCCCTTAATTATAGGTGTGTCCCTTTTAATTATTTCATTCAAACTTTTCTTTTGTGCACATAGGCCCTATTTCCATGTGTAACATGTTTCACACATTTACCATTTTCACACCTCAATTTGGCACACATTTTTGGAATCCTTATGAATATATTAACCCCCAATTAAAATTTGACCCATTTTTTCCTTAACAAGGGTGACCTGGGCAAAGCAGATCATAAATTTTGTGACCTTGTCATTGAAAGTCACCCTTGTCATGCTAACCTGGGCCCAAATTTGAATTGGAGTTTGGTATTGTATTTTTAAGCAATATTTTATATTCAAAATTGTCTTCAAATTTTGAGCCTTGAAATGGTTTGGTGAGGTATATAAGCAAGGATATCTCCCTCATTTTGTGATCTAAGTGATTGAAGTCAAGAAAAGGAAAATCTCATCTAATCAATCAATCAAGCATATTCAAGAATTTCATCTCTCTATTGTGGTAAGAATCAACAATCATCATGCAAGAAGTTATTTTGTGAGTTCCTATTAGGTATTTGTGGAGTCATGTTATTGCATCAAAACTTGTGATTTTATTCTAAGATGACTCGCATTGTTAAGGTATAAGACACCTACCAAGTCTTTGTTGCTTATGTCATGCTTTCTTTACTTTATCCAAATTAATTTTTAACTTCAGTTTTAATTCGTAAACATGGGTTTTATTGAGGTGAACCTCTTTCTCCCAATATTTTCCTTTGTTAGTGTATGTGATAGATACTAAAATTTTGGATCCAAATTCAAGAATTCCTAACTGTCTACTTTAGATTTTGGGGTGCGACATCAAAATTTGGAAAGACAAGAGAAAATTTCACCTACATGGGTGAGTCCAATCACCCCTGTCTAACCAAGTAGCCATTGATAATATTTTTGGGCTCAAAATTTTCATACAAGTCAATCTCTACATTTTATTTCTATATTTGGTCCTGAAATTTGCATATTAGTCCGATAATTGTCTCTATTTACAGAAATATCATTCTATCTCTTCCTATTCCTAGATCTCACATTCTTCACGCATATTTGCACAACCATATTCCATAATAGAAAAAGTATCATTGTATTCACTCAATTCTTGAGCCTCCTCAAGCCAGTGGATCATCCTCCTTCCAATGTAAGAAGAGATAGGCCCATTGTTCCTAGTGGCATAGCCTCCTGGTTATCACTTTATCCCTCTCCTAAAGACCCTTCTATCCATGAGGAAATATTTGTGTAATAATATAACTCTTCTCTTAATGATCTCCCTCTTTGGGATAAATCATTGGATGATGGTGTTGATTATTCTCTTGATATGTGCCTCCTCCACATGATTTATTTAGTGAAAGAGGATGATATTGTGGTAGAGGAGATTGATATTATTGTCAATTCCCTTAAAGACACTTTACTTCCTATCTATTTCAATGATTTTCCCTCTAGATATGAAGCATTAATGAGTGATGTCAATTCTTCTCCTAAGTTGTACTCACCTATGAGGATATTTTGGAGTAAGAGGAGGATATTATAAAAACCTTTCTTAATGCCATCTTAACATCATTAAATGACATCCTTTTTAGTGATGAACCATTGATAGAATATTCTAATCCCACTTCTAAAGCTTATTCTACTCACAAGAATACCTTAAAAGAAGAGGATAACTTTATTACCACTTTCCTTGATGCTCTCCCTTCTAGAGATAAAACCATGAAAAAACAAGAACCTAATCAAGTCAATGCTATCCATGTTTCAGGTAGTGAGAATCCTAATATTGTTTTCCATCTTTGTCAGAATACTCCTCAACCTCAAAACTGTTATAAATACATGCCTTGTTGTTTTTGTTATTGATGTCAACAATTATGATTTTGTATGTATCAAGAAAATAGTTGTACAAATATGTATTCCGAAGAAATAGAAGAGTGTAGAAATAATGGCGCATAACTATGGTATATGTGTATGCATTCTAATATTATGGTTTATCTATTTGTTAGATTTATTCTTCTATTTTCATAAGTCTATTTTGTCTGGACAACTCTATTTTGTCCAGAACATTGGTAGAATGGCAACATGGTGCTCTAGTTGTAGTTATTAGTTTACAGTTGTAGAATGAGATTATATTCTTATATATCCAGAGGTTTGTATTGTCTAGATAATAGTTATTCAGTGAAAAAGAAAATCTATTGAGGATGGCAGTCATACTATTTTTCATTTGGAGGTCAATTGTTCATTCTGATGTTTGTTCAGTTACTAATTATAGTTGTATGTTTGTGGTTTCCTAAAGGTTTTATCTCTAGTTCCAATTAAGTAAAAACAAGATTTGAAAGGTCCTGAAACCTTGTACAAAAAGATCAGAAGATAGGCATCACTGATCAATCCAAGAAGTAGAACAAGACACAAAAGGGCCCACAACCTTACAAAAAAAAAAAGAGAAAGACAACACAACAGAGCCCAATAACAAAAAAAGACAAAAAAAAAGGAACAGACAACAGCTAGCACGTATCCTTCAGCTCTTTATCCTGAGAAACTAAGAGATCCATATTACCTGTAGAGGCTTTCAGGTCTTCCAAGTCTGCATATTTCTTCTTGGTGCTAGCATGAGTTCTAATCCTAGACCTCATACTCTCATTAGCCTCTTTAATTTCCTCTCCCCTGTTGGTCTCAAGCTTTTCCACCAACTTCTTTCTATGGTCCACAAAGGCTTTAAGGATGTGGAAACTGATCACTAATCTTCTTGAGAGTGGTCTCCAGCTTTTCAACTTTTTTCTCAAGGATAGTAATTCTATCTTCATGCCGACTACTTTTAGAATCTTTGCTAATGTTGTTTATTTTCTCTTTCAGCTCAAGCACAGTGCTGCCAAGCTCCCCAAAGGTTTCCCCCTTATGAACAACTTCCATCCATTCATTCAAGCATGTGGCCATTGTTTTATCACCAAAGGTATCTGTCTTTATCATGTTCACAATATTTCCCTATTCTTTGAGGTTAGCCTTCGTAACTTCATTATCCCGAGCTATGGTCGCTAGAAAACAACCAAAGGAGTGGATACTGTCTGATGTAACACTAGCCTTTCTTTACCCTAGCTTCCTCTAGGGGCTCCTAGGTCAATCCACTAACCTAATAGGATTATTTAGTTAACCCTTCTCTCCTTAGGATTCTCCTCACAAGATCCTACTCCTTTCAACTAGTGAACATCAACAAGGTAGAACAAAAACTCACCATACTCCTTCTAGGCTCCCAATGGCTTTTCTTGCTCCATCTGCACAAACTGATTCAAATGGATCCAAAACTCTTCCTTGTGGAGAAAAAATCTTCTATGGTGTTAATTGGACCCACTCCAAGGTATCCAAACTCCTTTTTCCAAGAAAATCTCAACGATCTCCAAGGATCAAGACAAATTAACCCAAAATAGGGCTACAAGAAATTAGGCCTATTTTGAGGGAAAACTACAATAAATTGTAAAAATTGTTAACGAGTCATAAAAATAACACCATATCCTGATACCCTTGATCAAGCACCTAAGGATTTTCTAGGTCTTGGCTTCCAGAGGTGTCCGTACAGTACCTCTTATAAACATGCCTAAAAATCAGGGTTTTAAGACCTTTTCACTGTCTTCTCAAGAAATTGATTTTCTTGGCTAGAAAAAATTCACACCCAAACTTCTCCTCTAAGTTAGGGATCCTTCACTCACCCTAATATCTCCCCAGAATCCCTAATTGAAGCAATGATTTCTTTCAATCCTTCCAAATTGCTCTGCAACTGCTGGTGATCCCTATCCATGCATCACTGGCTTGCCTAGGGCATCACCTTATAAATTTCTCCCATGCTTTCCTGGGATCCTCCTTCACTATACATAATTTAAATGGAGTCACCTCCCATATTATAAAGGCCTATGCAAGTTCCACAGTGGAAAATGGATCTATGACTCCATTTGCACTAGGTGCCTGGTTCAGACCAACAACTAGGTAGAACACAAAACAATTTACAAAAGAAACAAAAACTATACAAAATAGAAAAATACCACCACAAAAAGTATAATAAAAATATACATTAACATAAACAAGGATTACAGTAGATGATTTAATCCTTTACAATGCCAAATGCTCACAAATTGCACAAACTGTAACTGTTCTTCAATTCTACAATCTGTACACACTTTGACACAATAATGCCAACCCTTAAAAATGATCGAGGATAGCCTTATGTAGTTGAAAAAAGCACTACAAATCTGGTTTTAGATAGTTAAGAAACCAATTCCATCGAAGTTACATTCTTGCAACTAATTTTGTTAATGACAACATTGACAACTTTTGCAACTTTTTGGATATGCTATCCAAACTTGGTCAAAAGTTGTCCAAACTTGCCCAAATCACTAACTAAGGTGTAATAACATGAAATAGGACCTCTAGTACCTTTCTTGGCCAATTTGGTGCTAAAATCCCCAAAACACCCTATTTAACCTAGATGGACTCAAAGGTCACTAAGGACCTATTAAGGCATCCTCACTTAACACACTACACTCTAGGACCTACATGTCCCCTTATTACCCTAGTGGTCTGGATAGAACCACTATAAGCCAAAAACATCAAAGAAGCCCTAGGTCATATTGCATATTTTAGCCCTACCTAGGTTCTCTTGCACCATACTCCCCACAAGGGAAAGCTATGTCACTCATGTGGACAATATATCCTCTGAAATGCCCACCTTCTTGAAGTCTACCTCTGTAATCCATGAGGACTCTGATTCTGGTCTATCCTTCCACTGAATTAGGTGTTCCATGTAGACCTTATGCCTTGTAGTCTGTTTAACCCTGGAGTCCATAACTTTTTCAGCTACCATCTGTGGTTTGGGAGGCAATACAATAGCCTCAACATCCCCACTGAGTCCTTGACTACCTTGATTGATCTCATCTATCCTCCCTCTAAACTGGTTTAAGTCTTGTACATTGAACACCGAAGATATGCTCAAATTTGATGGTAAGTCTATCTTATAGGCATTAGCCCCATATTTGTCTAGAATTTTGCAAGGTCCCACCCTTTTCATCTGAAGCTTGGTAGGGACACCTATCTATAACCTTGACTTGTTCAAATGAACCATCGCATAGTCACCCACTTCAAATTGAACATCTCTCCTTTTTTCATCAACTTTGGCCTTCAACTTTTGTTGAAGGTCTTGGATTTTCTTCTTAACTTGTTCTTGTATCTCCTTCATATTATGGGTGAATTCCTCAGAATGTCCACTTTTGTACTCCATACCTCCAATATCCCTAAGCTCACACACACCTCTAGAGTGCATTCCATAAACCACCTCAAATGGGCTTCTTCCTATCATTCTATTCTTGCTGTCATTGTAAGCATATTCTTCTTGGGGAATGACCACATCCCAATTCTGCCCATACTCCTTAGTTAGACACCTCAATAGGTTACCCAACACTCTATTCACCACCTTAGTTTGGCCATTAGTCTGAGGGTGGTAGGCTGAACCAAAATATAGATTGGTACCCAATCTAGTCCACAATTTCCTCCAAAAATGGCTCATAAATTTTACATCCCTATATGATACTATGCTCAAAGGAAGACTATTGATCCTCACAATCTCCTTAAAGAACAAATAGGCTATGTGGATAGCATCATCAGTAGTCTTACAAGGTATGAAATGACCCATCTTGCTAAATCTGTCAACTACTACATATATGATGTCATACCCTTGCTTAGTTTTGGGTAGTCCTACTACAAAATCCATACTCACACACTCCCATGGTCTGTTAGGGACTGGCAAAGGCTGATATAACCCTGGATTACTTATTCCTCCTGTTCCTTTCATGCAGACAACACACTGCTCCTCATATTTGGTGACATCTCTCACCAACTTTGGCCAATGGTAGAACCTTTGCACAAGCTCCAAGGTTTTGTTCATACCAAAGTGACCACTTAAAGATCCATTATGTTTCTCCTATATGAGATTCATCCTCATAGAGCCTCTTGGCACACATAATTGATTACCCCTAAATAACAATCCATTTTGTAAAGTAAACTTTGAGAACTTACAATGGAAATGCATCTGAAAATCAACACATACCTTGTATGCTTCCCCAAAGTCCTCATATACCTTGTAAAGATCTCTAACTATCAATTCCAATGCTATTCAATTGGACTTCATGGAATGTAAGTAACCTCCTTCTTAGTGCATCTGCAACCTTATTAAGCTGCCCTTTCTTGTGCTTTATAGTAAATGTGAATGCCTGTAAATACTCCATCCATTTCAAATGTCTATTACTTAGTTTCTCCTTAGTATTAATGTAACTAAGGGCCTGGTTGTCAGTGAACACAATAAATTCTTTGGGCAATATATAATGCCTCATTTTTCTCAAGGACTGAACTAAATCATATAGTTACAAATCATAAGAAGAATATATCTTCTTAGCCTAATTCAATTTCTCACTAAAGAAGGCAATTGGCATACCTTCTTGACTCATTACACCCCCTATTGCCATCCCACTTGCATCACATTCAATGGTGAACAATTTATCAAATCTTGGAAATTGTAGGACAGGTTGAGTAGCCACTTGTCTCTTCAACATCTCAAAGGATTTCTCTACTTGTAAGGTCCACCTAAACTTAGTTTTGACCCCACGCTTAATAGTATCCAATAATGGTGCACATATCCCATTGAAATTCCTAATACATTTCCTATAAAACTATGAAAGGCCATGGAAATTTCTTACCTCAATGGCTGTGGTAGTTGGAGGCAAGTTTAGAATAGAAGAAACCTTATCTTGGTCCATCTTCAAAGACCCTTTGGACACTACAAAGCTCATATACACTAGTTATTTCTTGAATAACTCACATTTCTCAAGGTTGATAGACAATTTATCTTCATGTAATCTTTGCAACACTGCCTCTACATGTTTGATATTCTCCTCTCTTGTCTTTCTAAATATCAATATATCATCAAGATATACCACCACAAACTTCCCTGTGAAGTCCTTGAGCACCTCATTCATGAGCCTCATGAATATGCTCAAAACATTAGAGAGGCCAAATGGCATTACAAGCCATTCATATAACCTATCTATGGCCTTGAATGTCATTTTCCATTCATCACCTTCCTTCACCCTGATTTGGTGATAACCACTTTTTAAATCCAGCTTGGTAAAGTAAATTTCTTCTCCAAGGCAATCCATGAGATATTCAATCCTAGGTATATGAAACCTATACCTTATTGTGATTCTGTTTATTGCCCTTGAATCTATGAAAAGTATCCATTTCCTCCCTTCTTGGATGCCAACACAACCGAGACTGCACAAGGGCTTATACTCTTCTTGATCAAGCCTTGATCCAATATTTCTTGTGCTTGTCTTTCTACCTCTTAGTTATGATCAGGATTAAGATTGTATGCTGCCTTATTGGCTAGAGATGCACCAGGCACAAAGTCTATTTGGTGACTTATTACCCTTTTAGGTGGTAGGGTTGCAAGAGTGCCATCACTCACTATATCTTTGTACTTCACAAGCAGTTCTTGTACCTCTAGTGGTAATGGTTCCTTGACTAGGTTTTCTTTCTCCTTGGGTCTTAGCACAATGGCATACCCTTCACTTTCATCATCCTTGATATCCTTCACAAACTCCTTTCCGCTACACAACATGACATTATGAGTCTTGGACTGTGGCTCTTCATCTTCTATCAAAGACTGAATCTTGAAAGTTTTGTCTCCTTTCTTAAATGTGATGGAATTCTCCTTCCCATCATATGCTGCCCAATTGTCAATTTTCCAAGGCCTTCCTAATAGAAAATGGAAAGCATCCATTGGTAGGATGTCAAAAAGTAACCTATCCTTGTACCATGCTATTGAAAACTCAACCCATGTTTTCTCATTTACCAATACACTTTGGACTGTGTTGAGCCATGTTACCTTATAGGGATTTACATGGGATATTTTAGCTAGCATGAGTTTCACTACTACCTCCTCTGAGATGATATTATCTGTGGATCCAGAGTCCACAATAACTTTACAAACCTTGCCAAGGATTTTACATCTAATTCTAAACAAATCCCTCCTATGTTTGGACTCATCCTTGATTGGTTGTCTTATCATTACTCTCCTGAACATTAGGTTCTCACCCATCTCTGAATCTAGATGGTCAATCTTAGGTGCTTTGACACTTGAAGTGTCCTCATGAGCATATGCTACCCTTTTGTCACTATTTGTTGTAGAAGGCTTGTCAAGACATCTATAGGCTGAATGACCTAATTGACCACAATAATAGCACTACATGGTTGCAAAGTATGAGCTATTCCTACCTCCTCTTCCTTTGCTAGGACTGCCATGATTACCCCTACCTTTGTTATATCCCCCTCTTGGACTGCTTTCAGTATGCTGCTCTATCAACTTGTTCTCACCTTGTGACCTTTACTCACTACCTCTGCCTTGGTATCCTCCTCTTTGACCCCTTTGGTCTCTTCCTCTGCCTCTATTATTCTTGAATCTAGAGTCACCTTTCTTCTTGTTCTTCTCCTCCACTCTTATGGCTAATTGATGACACTTCTGTATTGTAGTTGGTGTACATAGGGTAATCTCCTCTTGGATGTTCCATTTCAATCCACCCAAGTATCTATCAAATTTGATTGAATCCTCTTCTTTCATTTTAGACCTTAGACACAATCTTTGGAATTCCTCAGTGTATGAGGCCACATCTAGGTATTTTTGTTTCAAGTTCTGTCTCTTTCTATGAAGTTGGATTTCATAATCCTCTGGCAAATAATTTTCCTTGAGCTTGGTCACCATTGCATTCCAATTTTCTATGGGTTGTTTACCCATCCTTACCCTCTCATCTTGAAGGTATTTCCACCAAGTCAAAGTTGACCCTCTGATTCTAGACTTGGCCACCTTAAGCTTTTGGGCTTCAGTCACACCCTCACATTCGAATTGGTTCTCCATTACCTCTATCCAATCCATTACTGCTTCAATATCCATCTTGCCACTAAACAAAGGTATTCCTTCCAATAATTTGACACCTAATGCTTTGATGGCCTTGAAGAATGGATCTTCATTCAAGACAAGGTCTGGTTCAGGAATGAAGTCTTCCTTAGCAACCTTCTTACCCCTATCACTACTTTCTACTCCCTCTCTACTTCTAGCTGCTTCATTAGCAACTTCCTCTAGCCTTATCCTTACTCCTTCTAAGGCTTCCTCAAGGATTTATTTCTTCTCCTTTTTCTCATCAAATTCCTTAGCTAACTCTTCATTTTTCACCATCTTTGACTCTCTTACTAATTCACCAGTAGCTGCAGACATATACGAACTTCACAAGTTTCTCAACTTGCTCTGATACTAATATGATGTAACACTAGCCTTGCTTTAACCTATCTTCCTCTAGGAGCTCCTAGGTCACTCCAATGAACTAAGAGGGTTCTCTATTTAACCCTTCCCTCCTTACAAGATCCTACTCCTTTCAACTAGTGAACATCAACAAGGTAGAACAAAAACTCACCATACTCCTTCTTAGGCTCCCAATGGCTTTTCTTGCTCCATCTACACAAACTAATCCAAATGGATCCATAACTCTTCCCTGTGGAGAAATAGTCTTCTAGGGTGTTAATTGGACCCACTCCAAGGTATCCAAACTCCTTTTGCCAAGAAAATCTCAACGAGCTCCAAGGATCAATCCAAATTAACCCAAAATAGGGGTACACACAATTAGGCCTATTTTGAGGGAAAACTGCAATAACTTGTAAAAATTGTTAACAATTCAAAAAAATAACACCATATCTTGATACCATTTATCAAGAAGCTAAGTATTTTCTAGGTCTTGGCTTCCAGAGGTGCCCGTACAGTACCTCCTATAAACATGCCTAAAAATAAGAGTTTTAAGACCTTTTCACTATTTGCTCAAGAAATTGATTTTCTTGGCTATAAAAACTTCACAGCCAAACTTCTCCTTCGAGTTAGGGATCCTTCACTCACCCTACTATCTCTCCACAATCCTTGATTGAAGCAATGAATGCTTTCAATCCTTCCAAATTTCTCTGCAACTACTGGTTATCCCTAGCCATGCATCACTGGCTCGCCTAGGGCATCACCTTATAAATTTATCCCATGCTTTCCTAGGACCCTCCTTCACTGTACATAATGTAAATGGAATCACCTCCCATATTCCAAAGGCCTGTGCAAGTTCCACAGTGGAAAATGGATCTATGACTCCATTTACACTAGGTGCCTGGTTCAAACCAGCGACTAGGCAGAGCACAAAACAATTTACAAAAGAAACCAAAACTATACAAACTAGAAAAATACCACCACACAGAGTATAATAAAAATCTACATTAACATAAACAAGAATTACAGTAGATGATTCAATCCATTACAATGTAAAATGCTCACAAATTATACAAACTGTAACTGTTCTTCGATTCTACAGTCCGTACACACTCTGAAACAATAATGCCAACCCTAACAAATGATCAAGGATAGCATTATGTAGTTGAACAAGGCACTACAACACTAGTTTTAGAGAGTTAAGAAACCAATTCCATCAAACTTTCATTCTTGCAACTAATGTTGTCAATGACAACATTGACAACTTTTGCAACTTTTTGGATATGTTATCCAAACTTGGTCAAAAGTTGTCCAAACTTTCCCAAATCACTAAGGTGTAATAACATGAAATAGGACCTCTATTCTTTTTCTTTGCCAATTTTGCACTAAAATCCCCAAAACACCCTATTTAACCTAGATGGACTCAAAGGTCACTAAGGACCTATTAAGGCATCCTCACTTAACACACTACACACTAGGACCTACATGTCTCCTTATTACCCTAGTGGTTTGGCTAGAACCACTACAAGCCAAAAACATCAAAGAAGCCCTAGGTCATGTTTCATATTTTAGCCCTACCTAGGTCCTCCTGCACCACTTTCCTTTTGATCCTGCCTGATGTTGATAC
Organism: Thuja plicata; assembly: GCA_018584345.1. Taxonomy (NCBI): domain Eukaryota; kingdom Viridiplantae; phylum Streptophyta; class Pinopsida; order Cupressales; family Cupressaceae; genus Thuja; species Thuja plicata. The sequence continues at coordinate 711,007 of MU223474.1, forward strand.
CATCATTTTTTTTGGCAGGTTTATCTCTCACCTAGGTTGTGTCCACAATATCAGTCTTCTTTCTATGAGGAGTAGAATATTTAGTCACATTTCCAGTGATGATCTTTTTATCCTCCTGCTTACCTTGAACCTCCTCTCTTTTCTTAATCTCTTTGGTAGCAATTTTCTTCTTCTTTCTCTTCACAGGGTTTACAATGTAAACATCCTCCTCCTCAAAGGAAACAAAGAGACCCTTATTAATTATTTTTATTTTTCCCTTCAAAGCCTCAAATTTTTTCTCCTCGATGAGGGAATTTTTTCTCTTATTCTTTCCAGGGTTAATACCCTCATCCTCAGTTTTGATATCTTGGAGGTCAAACTCAGATTCTGAGTCCTTAATCTTCTTCTTACGTTTCATATTTTTGGAAGTGATCCCCTTCATATTCCCCTTCTATTTATCACTATGAACCACCATAATCTTCAAATCATCTTCTGTATCTTCTTCAAACTTATCTCCTTGATCCTCTTCTTCTTCAAACTTATCTCCTTGATCGTTATGCAATTTTCTGGAACATGTCCATACTCACCACAGTAATGACAACTATACCATGTATTGTAATCCCAATTGTAAGTATAGCCTTTTCTTGGTGATTTCTCTTGTACCTTTGATGTCCACTATTGTTTACCTTTAGATCTGCAATCTTGTGCTCTATGACCATATTTGTGACAGTTATAGAAATTACCATTGAGTCTAGGTGTTTTTCTTGCCTTTGTCTTACATTCATGTGCTTGATGTCCAAACTTATTATAGTTAAAGTAGTAACCATTAAAATTAGTTTTCGGATTGGACTTACCATTCTTGCTTCAGCAAATGTTTGCTGTGTGACCTGGTTTCCCATAGTGATGACAAACAGGTTTGTTGTTTGTTTGCTTTGCATGCCTTATTTCACCTATCTTAGATGATTCTCCATCTTCAGTGGTTGAATGTTGTTCAGTGTGACATAATCCAAAAGAAACGTTAGGTCTTCTTGATGCTTCCACCAATTTTTCAAAGTAGCTCATAGCTGCACTCGGATCATTCACTCTGTTATTAAGTTCTTTCTCAGATCTCAATTCATCTTTCAATTGATTGTTCTCAGATCTAAGATTTACAATCTCCAAGTCTTTCCTACTGATCTCCTAATTCACAAGTAGTATTTGATTTTCCATGTCCACTTGATTGAGTGTCATTATTTGTACATCATGTGTTCTTTCATCAAGTCTGGTAGTCATCATTATTTTGTCTTCTTCTGCCATAGCCTTTTCATATTCGGCTTTCTTTTTTTGTTCAACAACTTCACACATTCTTATTGATTGGATTCTTGTTCCTTTTTCAAGTTTTTGACTTCTTCACATAGTGCACTGTTCTTTTCCAGTAGGTCTGCTATTGCTGCATCGCTCTCAGTAGTATCTCCATTCTGAAATAGATTTTTGGTGTCCTCTTCCTGATAATGAGTATCATTCATTAGTTTGGCCAAATCTTTCCTTGCAGTCAAGGACTTCTTTAATTCTTGTCTTGTAGTCTCAATCTTTTTTAGTGCTAACTGAATATCAATCTTTTGATTCTCAATGAATTTACCCATCTTGTAGATCTCCATCTCAAGATCTGTATTCTCAAGCTGATTATGACCTTTTTAGAGAACTAAGCTCTGATATCAATTGTTGGAAATAAAATAATGGGAAAGTAAGATACTGAGAGGGGGGGGGGGGGGGAATCAGATCTTCAAATTTA
>MU223474.1:712806-752429 GCA_018584345.1 Thuja plicata
TGAGAGGGGGGGGGGGGGTGAATCAGATCTTCAAATTTAAACACTTAAAACAAACTGATCCACATTCATACATATATGAATCTAATGTAATCTCAGATAGCATCCACACAATGAAATAAATAACACAACATAATAACTTGGTAACCCAGAAACCCAAATAGGTAAAACTGGGGTGGGGATGACACCCAAAAAATTATCCACTACTGTAGTAATAAAGTGTGCCTGTTAAAGCTACAAATGTTGATTACAAAATTTAATCTACCCTGTTAAAGGTCTACCCAGTTAAGAGCTAAAGATCATTACAATCTACCCTGTGAAAGGATTTGAACTTACAATAAAGTAAGCACTCTGTTAGGAGATAAAGAAAGGTCTGCTAGAACCACTCTATTAAGAGATTTTTACCTGATAAAATTATTAGAATGTCTCAAGTATTGATTCTTCATTATGCAATCTAATGCTGATGACAGATCTCCTCTTTCCAGTAGCTTCTAAGATCTCACAATCTGATATAACTTTACTCTGCTGTTCACTATGTTGTCACTCTGCTTGATCTCTACTTCTTGACAAAATAACCCTCTGTGCATTTCAATTTAAAATTAAGTCACCACACACTTCATCTGCTCTATCCTTACACTTCCAAAATAGGGTTTAGAAGCAATATAATATATCCGTTCAAATCTGATAGCGAGATCTAGATTAACAATCAAGATCTAATACCCATACCTTGATGGTATTACAATTAATTTTTATAATAGATCATGCATAGGATAAAAAAATTAAATGCATAACTAACTCCGTAGAAGAATATTAAATGCATACATAAGTCAGCCCAAAAATCTTATACAAGTCAGGCAGATCACTTATCCTTGAAGTTTGTATCATTCTAGACATGTATACAAAAACTATTCTGCTCGACACTTGACTTCTCTGTCGCTCAACACTTAACATTTCTATATCCTACTCGGCTTGGCAATGTAACTTGGCTCGACAATGTAACTAGGCAAACTGAAAACTGCTCGGCAATGTTGCTCGGCCTTGCATAGTTTTAGCTTGGCCATAGTGATAGCCAACTAAAACTGCCTAAGTGAATGACTAAGTGTTGGTCACTAATCATTAACAAAACTTAGAAATTAACAGTCACAGGGTCTATAGAAAGAAGTTCACCAATTGAAATCGTTGTACCGATAAAAACATCTTCATTCCAATATTCTAGAGGAAGACCAGGTAGCTTGACCCATACAGGGATTTGGACTATGAAGTCCTCATTAAGAGCCATATTAGGATACCATTTCTATAATACGATTGTACTTCTTCCTATGCTCCACGGTCCACTGCTGATGATCTGCTTCCTATCTTCTTCACATGAAAAAAAGAAGGAAAGATATCCTTTGTTCATGGCTATAACATCCACCTATCCTTTAAGTTTCCATCTTTTGTCAACAAAAGCTCTGACAAATTCAATATTAGGTCTAACCCCAGTGAATCAACCAACTAAATATTTTTCCATTCTTTTTATATTATGGTCAATGACTTGATAAGGAATAGACATAGCATATTTCCCTTCAGAAATATTTGATATATTTGTAACAGGCAGATAAATAGACTTACCTGAAGGTTTGACACCAAAGAGAGAGGACCATTTTTCTATCTCAGATCTCATGCTAGGTCCCTCACCTGGCTCCTTGATACTCGTGATTCCATCCTTTTTCTTATTTTAATCATCTTCTGCATTTGAGATAGTTTGGATTCCCCCTATGGCAAAGGGACCTGCACCTCCTGCATTTAAATTTTGGTTTCCCGCCTTTGCCCCGTTGATCCCCACGTGCTCCCATCTCCCCTCCATGTCACCACAGTTTTATATCTAGTTATTAAGCTTGAAGATACATAGATATATTCTATGGTGTTACCTATTTTTTCATATTTTTTAAGTCCCTTGATGTTACGAGAATTGCAGTTTGTGTTCTGGAAGCATTGTTATTCTGTAATACTATTTTTTGTTTCATTTTTTTCTCTAGTCCAAACATATATTTTAATTTCTTCTAATGGCTGGATGGTGATTTGGATTCTATAATAACATGTATAATGTTGGATGTGAGTCATACCATAACATGTGGTGGTTCATAGATAACTGGTAAATAGTATAGTTCTTTGAGTCATGTGATGCTACACATTTGTATCAATTATTGTGTTTGTTCCAGTGATTGTGAATCTGACATTGGGATATATATAGCATATTCTTGGTCTATCTTGCTCTTGGGATGGATCATTATTTTTTATTTAGTTATAATTTCTATACTTAATGTTTGTTTCTTATCCAGATAAATGTATTTAATGTATAACCTTTGTTTTGGTCTGGGTAATCTTGGCATGGCCAACTTCATTGCAATATTATTTATGCCATGGCCTAATTTTAATAAGATTTTTTTATGGCCAACTTGTAATTAGTTTTTGGGCAAGTCGACCTTCTTGTTTTCTCCAATGATCTACATTGTATATAAGAATTTTTTGGGGTTAAGAAGTGTGTGTGAATAAAATAAGATAAAGTATGAAAATAAAAATATCTACTAGTAGGTTTTTAATAGAACTTAATCAGTGGCATAAAAGTGAAGACTATAATCCAATATTGTGGTGTTGACAAGATTGTGTAGAACAAGTGCATTATCAAGATTATTCCTCATTATCTACTCTGGAGAACTATATGTATCTTTTATAGTGAGTCTTACGTACATAAATATTTATCTCTCTTAATACTCTGGAAGTGAGCCTCCATATGTAAGTCTAGGGGAAGTGATCTCCTTTCTATATTATTTCTATAAATGTAGTGAGACTTTCTAGGCCATTGAGCTCCTATCCTCTTTGTAATTAATATACATATATTAGTGATCAATCTTTGTGGACAAGTGCTCACCGTGTTTTTTCTTAGTTTGGGTTTTCCATGTATAAAATCCTTGTGTTCATGTGCTGATGTTTTATGATCTTTGTTTACTAATTGTGGCTTATTTTTCTTTGAAGATTGACTATTTCAGTAAATTTGGTTTATCTTTATTCAATCCCTCCACTCTTAGAATTCAATATATTTAACAAATGGTATTAGAGAAAGGTTCCTATAAGAGGAGCTTAATTTCTTGAGGTTGATACATAGTTTTGAACACCATGTTTGAAGAACATAATGATATGTTCAAATCAAGTGATTGGAGTGAAGATGTCAATATTCAGCCAAGGAGTGCTTTGGCTGATATAAATAGAACCAAATCACACTTTATGAAATCTTAGACTAAGATTATGTTTCAAAGAACTCTTCTATAAGATGCAAAGAAGGAAATTGATGATCTTGACAGAAAGTTGAGCTACAAAACTAATGAATTATTTCAACTAAACTGAGTTAAAATAAGATAAGGATCAAATTCAAAAGGGTCTAAAATGAGCAGATGAATGTGAATTTCTCTATGAGAAGAGTAGAGAATGTGCAAGTCTACAAACTGAGGTTGACAGACTCGAATTGGAACTAAGGAGGCAAAAAGAAGAAAACAATAAAATGGGATCAACATATTTGAAGAACGTTAAAGGAAGAAACAATGGCTTAGAAAAACCATAGGAAGGAAAAAAGAACATGATGAACCAGAAGTAGTTGGAAGTTGAAAATAAACCAGTTGACCTAACACAGGTGAAAGACAGAAAAAATCAAGAGGTTTTAACATATCTGAAGGAGGAAAAATAAAAAAGGACGATGATAAATCAAAGACTTTATATCTATTCTAGGTATTCATCTTTTAATGTAATTTTTTTCAATCAAGTAGGGAACAAAGCTAATGATTGTAGAAGTCCGGAAGAGAATCATAAAGCTTTTAAGTGCAAAAGTATAATTAAAATGAATAGAACTATCAAGAATTTAAAAGGATATTTATATGGATATAATAGATATTGAAATAGAATAATTGAATACAAGATAAGTAACAATTTCATAAAATATGGACTTGTAAGAATGAAAAAGAGTGATCCAATTTGCTATAATTACAACATGTGAGGACATATTGCAAGGTTTTGTAAAATTTTGAATCAAATGAGTTATTTTCTAATGGTTGCAAAAGATTCAAAAGGAAAATTCAAGATGTGTATGACTAATGCGACCTCAGAAGGTGGTTCAACATTCATTTTGGGTGCTTCCTCTTCTCCTGCTAAATGAATTAGACTGCAAGGTCAGAGGGGGAGTCTTAATGAAAATTTTATTTCCCCTTTAGAAATCATAATAAGCTTCTTCTCAACATAAAATTAATCTCTGAAGGTGTTTAGAGGAAAGGTTTTTGTTTGGTGGTCTGGAAATTTTATTGTTCAGTTCAGTAAACAATGTATCAACTTTTTATAGGTATCAAAACCATTATATATTTGGTCAGTTACGATCATTTTCTTAATTATAATTTGGAGACTTCAAGAGAATAAGGATAGAGAAAAGGAGTGTGAAATACATTTCAAGATGAAAATGATCAAGATGGGAGAGATAGTAAATGTAATTGATGTTCCGAGACCTATCCAAAATAAAACTTTGCTTGTTTCTAGTAAAGATTCAATTGGAACTTTTCTAATGTATATGAAAGGGTTTATTTAAAGTAAAATCTATATCATTATATTCATTGTAATTTGGATGAATATTAACATAGGAAAATGACAAATTTCAAACAAGGTAATTTTGTTGAGGGTTTGCATTTTAAAGACATTTATGTGAGGTTAGGGAACAAGGGTTTGGAGACTTGGAGAAATATTGTGATGATAAAAGATGATCATGTCATACACATTATATTGAGTAGAATACATGATGAATATATTTGGTTGGATAAGCCTTATCAAATCACAAATGATGTCTTAAGATTTGTAACTGGTCTTTGCACTATAGGCGACGTGTCGATACTAAAATCGGTTGCAAATGCAAAAGTAAATAAATTAACTGGTATATCAGATGGAAAGGAAAAAAATAATAATAACTATAAAGGATTTTAGAACTAGATATGCTACTATGGGTATTTCATACAAAGTCGATTATAGAAACAAAGAAGACTCATGTGCAACTACTAAAGTTAATGTTGCTTATAGGATGCTCAAAGAAAATATTGATTACGATCTTTGTGAAACTCTAAAGAGAAAACTACTGAAAAATATGAAGAAAAAAAAGGATGAGCTTTATCCTTTCTGGTATGGTTCCTTAATTTTTTTTCTAATTTTATACTTTCTCAAATCGATGCCAAAACTCAAGAATGTTGATTAGAGAAATGATGTAATGATTGGGCCCGAATTAAGATGCATTTAGACAATCTAGAGAATAGTATTGTTGTGTTGGAGTATGATACCACTAAGAGGGGGGGGGTGTGAATCAATGGTATAACAATTTCAAGCAATCCTAAAATAGACTTTGAAGAAAATTAAACCAAGTGTGAAGATGTCAAGACTTTTTGATCATAATCAAATGTGGATAGAAATATCATTTCAAAAATATTGATACATTATGTAGGAAGATCAAAAAAATGACTAAGAACATAAGGAATAATTTTATTATACACTTGAGGAATTTAAGAATTGTGTGAAAGTACTGATCATAATAATGTAGATTGAAAAAATGAATGCGATAACATAGACAAGTGAATCATAGAAAAAAAACAACACATAAACTCATGACACATATAATTTCCCAAGTGGAAAACCTTCTGGGGAATAAAACCACTCAAAGTTGTCTCACTAGCTTATTTGAAAATGCTTTTACAAAATACTCACTGGCTGTGTTGTCTCAGTTACAAAATGCCTCACTGGCTAATATTTGTGTCTCATAGACAAAAAAGCCCCACTGACTTTATCAAAATATTTTTAGACTTACAATGCCTTACTGGACTTACAATGCCTTACACTTACAATCTGATTTTCACATAGAGTCAGGATATATAAACAATAATAGTAATCATAATCCAATACAATACATCATTGGCCACAAATAATTATTTGTATCTGTAAGACCAGAAAAAGGAAGAATATGCATATGTAGGTAACCACAAAACCCTAAACAATATGCAAACCTATCTAATATAACATTAGAGCCATTGAAATGGGAATTCACAAACAATATGCTATAAACACATGAAAACTCCCTTAAAGTGATGCTCAAATGCTCTCCTTTCTTCCCCATAGAGTAGATTATGTTGCTCTTTTGCCTATGAAAAAATTGCACAAGTGTTGAAAAGCCAAATTCGATAGCAAGAATACTAGGAGATAGTGGTTCCAACTTGAATGAGAGGATTGCACCTCAATTTATAGAAAATCAGAGGCAATTAGGTGAATTAGAATGCATAAAATCAATGCACAATGGAGGGAAAATGAGGTAGGAAATTAGAAGCATGATTAGGGGAGAATTGAACGAGGAAATATGGAATATATCATGAAGCGCCTTAATAGGGATATGAATCACAATTAAGGGATATGAAAAATTAGGTGGGATTAGGAGGATTTAATTCAATAAATAAATCAATATTCCTCACAAATCAAAATTAACATTTATGAAATTATAAAATCCCATAAATTAGAATTAGCCAACTAATTAATTAAAAAATTAATTAATTGTGAAGACTTAGGATAAGAATGAATAAATATGATGTATTCATAAAGAATAGGGACAAACCTTAAGTTATTCATCCTAGGAGGATAAATTAGTGAATTATTGATCAAATTGAAGGTATTAATGTACAATTGGATTGATTTTGATAATATTGATAGAATTTAGGATAGGTTCAAGGCATTGATGAACTTTGACAATGCGCTCAAATAATGATGTTTGAAAATGATTGAATAACATCAATGAAATTTGATGACACCATAGGATTGATATAAGAATAGGGAAACATCGATGAACTTGGACAATGTTCCCAAAATAATGATGAGCTGCAATAGCATTGATGAACTTGGACAATACTATTGAATTGATAATGATAGATTGCTAATGATAACATCAATGAACTTTGACAATGTTATCAAATTGGTTATAAAAGGATATGGAGCATCGATGAACTTGGACAATGCCCCTAAAATGATGATAAGATTGAATACATTTTGAAAAGGGTTTGATTGATTTGAAAATTGAGTTAATTAGGCATCGATGATCTTGGACAATGCCCCAGAATGGTTGGAATGAGTCCAAAGTGATTCTGAAATGATTAGGAATGTAATAGAATAGATTTGAATTGATTTAGGATGATTTGAAATGGTTTAGGATCAAATAGGACCAGTTTAGGGATGATAAGAATCGATTAGGAAAATAATCAATTTGACCAAGAGAGTAGAAATATTAGTAAATAATTGAACAATTTTACAATATTCAATTATCAACGAAAGAAACAATGTTGTCATATGATAAAGATCATATGCGCAACATAGAGGAATGATTAGATCGCAAAACAATGTTTCAATTGTGATGCGAAAAATATTATAACATGTAGACTAGCAGGCTCGAACCATTTTTGGGTGTCTACATTTTCCCCCTCTTTGATACGATGCGATTATGAGCGTCGTGTCAAAGAACCTTGAAGAAAATCACATTAAAACATGCCCCAGTGATAATGGGATACATAGGTGCCCCCTCAAGAAATTGACCAAAAAATGCAAATGATAGGTTGATTTATCGACAATGACGAGACAGATCCACAACAACAAATGAATAAAAAATCAGAGCTCAAACGCAAAAGTTATGAGGCATAGAGTGCAAAAAGCATCACGACCAACACAAAAGGCAAAGGTTGCACGTCCATCTAGGAAACCAAGAGGCTAGAAAAAGGCTTGGAGAGGGATTTTGAGGTCATTTTCACTCTCACATTTGGAGGAATTTGAGCTCTGGAGAAAGGAGAATGGATCAAGTACCAGTGCAAAATCAACATAGGGAATGAGTGCACAGCTACTGATGGCCAACCAATGTGGGACCCGAGATGAGTACATTTGAGCCCCTTAGTCATTTCTAGGGTTTGTACATTTTTCTAGGCATTTAGGGCTCAAAAATAGGTCAAACATGGTTAAAAAGGGGTCCACACGTGCCAACTGTGGAACTCACATGACCAACTACACAGGTCGCATGCCCAACTGCACAACAAGCACACTTGGCATGATCAACTATGCTGCCTACGGAGATGGTTAGCCAAACTGCGTAGTTGCTATAGGAAACTGCAAATGGGAGAAAATAGTGTCTGGGAGATCCTAAACCATCCCAAACTTTCCTAAACAGGTCAAAACCCTAGAATAAGGTCAAAATTAGGTCAAAGTTAGTCAAAACAAGTAATAGATAGTACAAAAAGTTGACCAAAGTTGCATGGTGATTGCAGGAGGAGCTTGCAATACCACAGACATGGGAGAGTAGACCAGCGTGTCTGGATATCCATCATAGACTTGGAAGGCATGAGAGGAAGATCCTAGCATTTCTAGGAATTTACTATATCACTTATATGCCTGAGATCAGGGAAAATCACGGTTTGATTACAATGCTTGTAGAGCGGTGGCACTCAGAGATGAGCTCATCCCACCTACCGACAGGTGAGGCAATAGTGACATTGGAGGATGTGTGGTGCATCCTTAGGATTCCTATACATGGGGAGCTAGAAAAGTATGACCCCAGGATAGGGAGATCAACACTGCACCAATTGTTTGACAGTGACGATGAGGACATTGATATTCAAGATTACGAGATCAGATGGGAGACAACACGACAACCTGATCATAGTGATATGTTGTGTGATCAGATGTCTACTAGCGCCAGACAAACGGGGCCATGACTTACCTATCAGCTAGGGGAGAGTCTTAGAGAGCATGGTTATGGAGGGCACAATGTTTGCATGCGGTCCATGCGTGTTGGCGATGACCAATTACCAACTCCATCAAGTAGCGTACAAAGGAGCGTTATCGATTAGTAGTGGGATCAGGCTGCTACAGGTGTGGGTGTAAGATCACATAGATGTCTTTAGGCCCATTGCTTATAGGATCATACAACTAGACATGCCATACATGTACTACTATTAGGGAGTGCTTGCACAGGGGCCACTAGGTTACACATTATATTTCAGGCATGAGATAGACATTCTTAGGGACTTCATGTGGTGACCATACAGAGATTTCCCTGGATGGGATGATGATAGAGAGAACTTACCCTATTGCCGACATGAGAGATACCTCATCGAGAGGACTATAATAGGTCACATGGTGATCAAGATTCAGCTATCAGAGAGATTACATAGGTAGTTTGGAGAGAGACAGGGAGTACCGACCGACACAACATTGTTTGTACGATTGAGGGGTGAGGTTAGGGCATGGGGTGCTGCACTTCAGACTCAAGTAGAATACAAAGAGTTTGAGCAGTTGCAGCCTAGACAGTAGGGAGAAGGTGCATATATAACATATGTAGCGATGATAGATTAGTATGACCGATGGTTTGCAAAGCATAGGCCTATTCCTCTGACAGATCTGACGGTTCCAAAACCGAGAGTGTGGATGGCTAGGGAGGAGAGAACGAAGGAGGATGAGGAGGATGAGGATAGTGTTCAAAGTGATTCTGGTGTGATGCATATGTAAATGGATGAGGAAAACAATGATCTTCCATAGGATGAGGACATACAGGTGCCCGATGACAGGTTTGAGGAGGACATGCAGTAGAGACAATGCATTGCAGAGCTGACTAGCGAGATAGACCGAGTGACGCTTGAGAGAGACATAAATAGAGCCACATGGGATGTAGATCAAGAATAATTCACAACATAGGTGGATAGATTGATAGTAGAGAGGGATATTTTGATTGACTCTCAAGATACAACGATATCCAGAGCACAGAGGGTTGAGGAGGAGTCACAACAATTTGTCCATACCATCATAGATGTAGGTGTGCGTGCGATTGCAGGGATTCTAGGAGATGCCTGAGAGGAGAAGAGATATTGATAGGATATGTATGAGAGAGATGTACCACAAGATCATTGGGCACTGAGTTACACAGTGTCTTCTAGTAGATCGTACTCTAGGCGAACACAGAGCAGCAAGGGATTGCTCGGACCGAGGGGGCTACCTATATCAGGATAGACAGGGCACTAGGCTAGAGGAGCTTCATCTTCCAGATAGGATAGGGGTCAGGAAGACCAAGAGAGCAGAGGTTGATAGGAGATTCCATCTAGTAGATGGACATTTTTGATGGACATGTTATAGATCATGAGCTTGCGGGCCTCAGTGTATATAGACACCTTGATTTTGTACTCTGATACTTTTTTGAGATATATATATGATATGCAACTATTTTATGATGCACATGATGGATGCTTATGCACATGAATTTACTTTCCTATCATATGATATGCTTAGATATTGCTATGTATGTCTTTTTTATGCAATATATACATGTTATGAATGTCATCAGTGTTTTTTGTCTTTTTGCTTTTTAAATGTATGAATGCAAAATGCAAATGTATTTTTGGATTTTTTCTCGTTTATAAATGAATGAATGAAAAATGCACATGTTTGTGGTGTTTTTTCTTTTTGATGAATGCATGTATGCATGATGCACATGTTTTTGATATACTAGAGTACTAGACCAAGACAAATGCGAGGACTGACTGAATAAGTGTTAGAAAAAAGAGGAAATTAGATGAAGAAATGTTAGTAAGATAGAAATATTTTGGCTTTCAGAAGTGCAATTATGTCATAAGAGCTTATTTTGATATTAAAAAACCAAATGCAGTGCACTGTGGCACAAAAGCCAGAGTGAGAAAGTCATCCTTTTGCGTAAACACACATGACGCAGACAAAGGATGATCTTCTCCATCCCAAAGCATATAGTAGACATGCCCCAAAATTTCATGAGATCATCAAACAGGCAGAAGACAAAGAAAAGACCAATCAAGAACCATCCTGGCTACTCTCATAAGTTTAGATAATATCGTTGAGTAGCATAGGAACTGATCAAAAAAAGAAAAATCAATGAAAGATAAAACACTCACTGAAACAATGTGAGCCAACAACTTGCTGATCTTTTGGCTACTTGCATTAAGTGTTCTTTGTTTGGTAGCTTAGTTTTTTATTGACTGATTGGATGCTTGATCGACAAGTTGGATAGATTGATTGATAGTTGAGATTGAAAGATCGAAAAGGTCCAACTAGATTAAATGTTGAGTCACAATAATTTAGATCACACTTGTGTGAGAACATTATTTCATTAAGCACAGAATGATGCATATGCCCTGGATTTCTGCAAACATGATGATCGCGACACAAAAGAAATACAAGTATGTACAAATTTATTGTAGATTTTTGAAGAAGCTTTTTCAAATTTTTAGGATTTTTGAGATATTTGATTTTTTTTATGATGATCTTTTTTCAAGACTTTTTATGATTTTTTCATGACTTTTTATGTTTTTTAGGGTTTTTTTCAGCTTCATATTTGATTTTTAGGGTCTTTTTCCAAGATCGTATTTGATTTTTAGGGATTGTTTCAGGACATTATGCAAATTTTTAGAATTTTTCCAGATGTTATGTAAATTTTTTGGATTTTTTAGCTTCTTATTTAGATTTTTCTGATTTTTTCAGGTCATTAAGATATTGACAAGTTGTTATCTCCAAACTGATAGTCGACGAATCTAATGAATAAACCATGTTCGAGGTCTTGCCCCTAGTTTGAATTCAAATTCAAAGGCGGTCGCTGCCAGGAATTTTCCCCCAGAAAGAAGATGGGCTATGTACAAAGGCCAAGGAGACATAAAGACTGGGTGTACCAAGGATAAGGCAAGGGAGATCAACCAGTTACAAGCCATAAATGGGCACTAGGGTCGATTCAAAGTGAAAGATGCGATCAGGAAAGGTCATCAAAATACCAGGTGGAATCATGATAGATGTGGGAACAACAACTTACTATGTGTGGTGCCTGTTTGCCTGGTTTTCACCACAGTACTTTCCCAAAGTGCATGTTTAAGAGGTTTTCAATTGTGGATGAGATTTTTCTCTTGATTTCTTTTTTTGTGTGTCAAGATACCTGTTTACGAGGTTTTTATCAAGGCAACCATTTTTTTCCCTTTTTCTCTTTTTTTCTTTTTTCTCTTTTTCATATTTTTTTAAAAAAAAATTGCAATTTTTTTTGTATTTTTTTAGGATCATGCATAATACTTACGAAGGTGCATGTTGTTCAGTGCTTTTGGAAATGGTTCTCCCTCCGGTGTTGCAAGATGATACACTCCAGACCCATATACTGTTGTGACTATATAGGGGCCTTCCCAGTTTGGTTCAAATTTCCCAGGCTTTTCTCTGTGGCTGCGTTTTGTAATTCATTTTTCAGGACCAAATATCCAACCTCAAAATGGCGGGATCATACTTTCTTGTTTTAGCTTTGTTTGAGATGGTTTTGATTTGCTTGCAAGTGGACCAAGGTGGGTTGTCTCTTCTCATCTAGCAATTCAAGTTCATGCAACCTAGAAACTCTATACTGCTCATCATCAACAATGCCTTGCAAAGATAGTTTCAGTGATGGAATTTCAACTTCAAGAGGTAAGATGGCCTCAGCGCCATAGACAAGAGAGTATGGAGTGGCACCAGTGGGGCTTTGAATGTTGGTTTTATAGGCCCAAAGAGCTAGATTCAGTTGCAGGTGCCAATGTCGACCAACATGATTGACAGTCTTTTGAAGGATCTTGATTATTGTTTTATTAGACGCCTCTACTTGAATGTTGCCTTGTGGATAGTAAATGATAGAAAATCCATGCCATATTTTGAACTTCTCACAAATATTTGTAACCTATTTATTTTGAAATGGGCTACCATGATCAGTAATGATAGCCAAAGGAACTCTATAGCGGAAAATGATATAATTCAGAATGAATTTTGAAACTTGCTTTCCTATGATATATGTCATAGGGATAGCCTCCACCCATTTGGTAAAATAATCAGTGGCCATTATAATATACTTGTGGTCATCAGAAGATAGAGGTATAATCTTCCCTACAAGATCAAATGCCCATTGTGAAAAGGGCCATGGAGAAACAACTGGCTGTAGATCCTGCGCTGGAGCATGAATCAAATTGCCATGGATCTAGCATTTGTAACATTTATTAGAAAACTTGTCCGCATCTTGCTCCATGATGGGCCAATAATATACAACTCTTACCATCTTCTTATCAAGACTTAAACCATTAAAATGTCCTCCACAAATTCTATCATGGACCTCATGTAAAGCAGTTTCATCCTCTCGCAAATCGAGGCATCTGAGGAGGGTTTGGTCATAGGCTCTCCTATAGAGGGTATCACCGATGATGAGATAATGAGAGGCTTGATGGATAAAGGCTCAACATTTTTTTTTAGATAGGGAAGGAAGTAAGATATGGCTATGTAGGTAATCATAAACATCTTGGTACCAAGAGGAATCAGGACCAACAATATCACACACAATATTTGATTGCAGAATATTAAATGCAGGAAGAAACAACTGCTTGAGAAGAAATTCACATCTTTCTTCATTGTGTGGCATGTCAATCATAGAGGCATTAGTATCCATAGCATCTGCTTGTTTATTGTGTACTCGAGGAAGTTGCCGAAAGATGATTGTAACAAATTGTTCCTTGAGAAAGTCAACCAACTGTTTGTAAGGTATTAAATTTTCATCTTTTGTTTCATAGTCATCGGTTACTTGTCATATGACTAGTTGGGAGTCACCATACACTTTGAGATGCTAAATTTTCCATTGAATAGAAAGCATGATTCCAGTGACAAGGGCTTCATATTCGGCGATGTTTTTGCTGCACAAAAATGCAATTCTATAAGATTTTGGTATTACATCACCTTGTGGAGTGACAAACATGATGCTTGCCCCTGATCCATGTCTAGTGTGTGAGCTGTCAAAATAGAGTTTCCATTCATTAGATTTGGTGAATGTGAAAATAGACTCATCTGGAAATTCTGAGAGAAATAGGTGATCATCTGGAACTGGTGCATCTGTGAGCTGATCTGCTATCACCTAGACTTTAATTTATTTTTAGTCTACATAATCAATGTCAAATTCACTTAGGAGTATGACCCATTTGGCTAGGCGACCTATGAGATCTGATTTTCCTAAAAGATACTTCAATGGATTAATCTGGGATACGAGAATAGTTTTCTGATGTAGCATGTAATGTATTAGTTTCTGTGTTGTAAAAACCACAACAAGACAGGCTCCTTCAATGAGTGAATAATTCAATTCATATCCAACTAGTGCTTATATAATAGATAGCTTGTTATCTTCCTTGTTCATCATGTTGTTTGAGAAGAGAACCCAATGTGGTTTCTGTAGCATAAATATAGAAGATGAATGGCTTGCCTAGAATGGGAGGCATCAAAATTGGAGGAAGTAATAGATGCTCTTTCAATTGTTGGAAAGATTGTTCACATTTTGCATTCCAGTGAAAAGTCACACCTTTATGCAACAGATTTTGGAAGGACTGGCACTTATCATCTATGAGTTGTGCAATGAATCGACAGATAGATTGTAATTTCCCTTGTAGACTTCTTAGCTTCTTTAGTGTATTTGGAAAAGACATCTCTAAAATAGCTTGCACCTTTTCAGGATCCACTTCAATACCTCTTTGAGATATAATATACCCTAGGAGTTTTCCAAAAACCACTCTAAAAATACACTTTTTGGGATTTAAGAGAAGCTTATATCCTTCCATTCTCTCAAAGATTTTTTCTAGAACACTTAAATGATATTTTTTGGTAGTAGAATTGTAGAGTAGGTCATCAACATAATCTTCCATCAAGATGTGCATGAAGTCATGAAATATTGTGGTCATTTACCATTGATATGTTCCTCTGGCATTCTTAAGGCAGAAGGGCATGCCATTCCAACAATAAGTTCCCCAAGGACATGTGAAAGCTATGTTAGGTTGATCTTCAGGAGTGATCTGGATTTGATTGTAACCAGAGAAACCATCCATCAGTGATAGCATCTTGTATCTTGCAGTCATTTTGACAATGATGTCAATGTTAGGAAAAGAAAAAACATCTTTAGGGCATGCCTTATTGAGATAAAAAAATTAGTACATATCCTTATGCCCCTAGTGTGCTTGCTGATAGGTACCAGATTGGAAATCCAATCTACATAATCTATGGGTCTGATAAAATCATTATCTAGTAACTTCTTCAATTCTGCCTTTACTGTTAGAGCTATTTGGGGATGCATTTTCCTTAATTTCTGTTTGACTGGTTTCACACCTGGCTTCAAAGGGAGGTGGTGAAGAACTAATTTAGGATCCAGCCTAGGCATATCAATGTAGGACCAAGAAAAATTAATCTGTCTCTCAAGAAAGAATTTGACAAATTCGTCCTTCTCTTCTAGTGATAGTGATGCTGCAAAGTGTATGATCTTGGGATTGTTTAGCTTTCCCAAGTTGATTTCGTTAGTCATTTCAATTAGAAATGTTTAGTTCTCCTTCAGAAGGGGTTTGTCCAATCTTCCATCCTTGGGTGCCTCAAAGAGGTTTTCACCCTTGGATACGTCCTTTATTTTCACTTTTGTATGGTCAACTGGCACCTCTCAGTTTTCACTAGAGGACCTATTCTTTTCATTTTTTGCTTTTTAAATTTTATCATTTTCATTTTTGTGACTAGAAGATGGAGTTGAATCCCCAAAATATGTTGTAGCAACAAGGTCAATAGAGAACCCTACTTTATCATTGCTGGATGGCATGCCTTCTCGGAGCTTGAAGAATTTCGCTATTGCTTCATCATTTTCAAAGAAATCTAAGCTCGGTGATCCTTGTTCATCCCAATCAATAAGGTCAGGGTAAACTAGGGGGATCTCATTGTTGGTAGTGCAAATTTTTTGAATCTAGGGGTAAAGGCAAAGATGTAAACATTAGTTTTGCCAGAGTCAGAGACTTCGTGCACAGAAGGTTCGGGACTAGGATCCCAGAAAATTCTAGCTTAAGGATCAGGAAAATTTATTGGAGGAGGTGTTGCGTTAACATGTTTATCTTCCATTGGTGGGTCATCAGATTTAGGGAAGACATGGTCAAGCTCATAAGAACTAGAGGAATATGACGTCCATTCCCACTCATTGGAATTGGTAGTTTCAGAACGAGGAACCTCAGATGCCTTTTCATCGTTCAAAACATCCACATTTTTACATGAGGCCATTTTAGCATTTGAAGAGCCAATTCGTAATGGTTTAAATCCAATTCCCAAATGAGGAGGATGAACTTTTGTAGCAAGAGGTTCAACAATCCCTTTCTTTTGTGCTCTGAGACCACTATGGTGATCATAGCCTTTTTTCTGCATTATAGTGAACCCTGGTCCATATCTTTCAATGGGTATCTTAGTGGGTTCTTGTTCTTATTTTTGCTGATCCTTGAAAATCTAGCTAGATGCATCCTGCTAGATGCATTTTAATACACATGTTCCTCATGCAAACCTCCCCACGTAGTGAATGTGGGCGAGGTCATAACTTTCAGGGTGGACTTTGGTGGTTATTTTTGAGATAATTTTGGTTTTCCATAGGACTTTGGGGAGAGAGGAAGCTTCCCAAAGTGAAATGCTTGCGCCATTGTATACTCTCCACAACCTTTATCTTCAATTTTCATCTTTCCTTTGACCATTTTGGTGAGGGTGTCTGCATCAATATAGTTGGAAGAATTGGTTAGGGTAGCTTCGCTATATGTAGGCACTTGTTGTGCAGGATCTTCTCTCAAATTAGCATAAAATTGGAAAGGATTAGGATCACTTGGGACAATGATCTTAGCTCCATTGTGGAAAAATTTCAGACATTGGTGATATTTGGAGGGAACTGCCTTCATGGCATAGATCCATGGGTGTCCTAAGATCATGTTGTAGGGCAGGTCGAGATCCAAGACTTGCATCAATGTATTTTTAGTAACTGAACCAATTTTGATGGGAAATGTGATGACTCCTTTGGAAGGATGTTTAACATCATCATATGTCTTTATTGTGATTTTCTTGGATGGGTCAATATCACTCTTAGTATAACCAACATCAAGGATAACCTTCAAATTACAGATGTTAAGTCCTGCTCCACCGTCTATCATGACTCACCAGATTTTGGCATTATGGACAAAGACCTCAAGGTGCAGGGGATCATTATGACCAAGTCGATCGGGTGGGACATCATCTTTTGAGAAGGTAACATGTTGGGATGTAGAGAAGTTCCCTACCATGACCTGAAATTGGTTAGTGTCAATGTCAGTTGTAACAGTGGATTCTTTTAAAGTTTTGTCAAGGATTTCCTTGTGCTGGGGGATGTGCGCAACAGATCAAGGATATATATTAGAGTAGGGGTTTTACCAAGCTGGTTGACAAGATTATAATCAGAAGATACTTAGGGGTTAGACAGTGCACTAGGCATAGTTATCTTGATACGTCGAGTGGTGACTACACATTGATAATTACTATCTCAGAAAGTCAAAGTGGACACACATGTATCTGACTCAGAGAAGCAATTTATGGTATAATCATGGTCGGTCTGGGTATAGTTGACATTATTCTTTGAATTTTAAATCAAAATAGATATATTTCCCTTCTCATGATCCACTAAAGGATTTTTAAAAATGGTATGATTAGTATTGGAAGAGCCCACTGTGGGTTCTACTTCAATTACACCTTGGTCAATGAGATCTTGCACTTTATGTTTTAATTGATAACAATAATTGGTTCTGTGTCCTTTTGTCCAATGATAATCACAATATTTAGTTTTCATCCCACCAAGGGGGTTTAACTATTGGTTTATCTCAAATATCAGGTAATTGAATATAATTTTTTTGAAGAAATTGTTGTAACATAGAATGAAGTGGTTCACCCAATGGCACGAGCTATCTTTGAGGTCCATCTCTATTTCTTGGCAGTCAACGTTGCCGATTTTTTTTCATATTATTATTTTCTTGTGCTTGAGATTGCGATGGAGTTGGTGTTTGAGGTGGTGCTTGAGTCACTGTTTATGTAATTGTGATAGTAGGTCCTTTGAGACTAGCCTTTGGTTATGTCATGTTGACCGTTTACGCATCGACAATGCCATCATTCATGACATTTTTGTTCCGATACCAAAATTTTGGCTTGTCACTTGAAATGCTTGCATTATGATTGTCTTTGTTGATTTTAAGGACTCCTTTCTCAATAAGAGAATCTTCAATATCAATTCCTTTATTCATGAGCTTTTGAATAGTGCTTGGGTATTTCATCTTTAGCTCATACATCATTTCTGGTACAAGATTTTGAATAAATAATTGTATTTGTTGTTCTTCTGGAATATCAAAAGGACATTGACTAACCAAATTTCTCCATTGCATCAGAAAAGTCATAAATGATTCTCCAACTTTTTGTTTAGTTTTGTAGAATTCAGTCAACATAACCTCACTTGATATATTAAACGCAAAGTGAGAGATTAACTTATCTACCAATTCTTTACATGACCTTATATTGCCTAGTAACATAGAATACCATTCCATTGCTTATCCTCCACGACTTCTAGGAAAGAGCCTCATGAGATATGTATCATCATGGTGAACCTCAATGCAAGAAGTATAAAACTCCCTAATATGATCAATTAGATTACCTTTTCCTTTATACTTTTCAAATTTGGGTGCTTCAAAATTCTCTAGAAAAGGAGGCATGTAAATAATTACATCAAACGGATTAGGACATAGATCTCGTTCCGTATAAATTGTCTTCTTTTCCTTGAATTGTATGTCGTTTAGTTGATTCTACAAGCATTGGATTTGTTGAATCATGTCGTCATTCTATGAAGAATTCATAGCTTTTCCATGTGTATCATAACGATGTCTTTTCTTAGAAGCAATCAAGCATTGATTATGTTCTGAGGTCTCTAATTCTGAAGATTCAGATGAGATGTCCTGGAGTTGCACCATATGTTGTCTGGCATGTTGTTGAGGATCTTCCACTTATTTTTGGTTTGTTGGTGGAAGTCTATATTGTTGACCTTGTGTCGCATAGTATGGTTGAGAAACTTGTTGTTGATACCTTGGTGCATATTGTTGTTGTTCATATTGGACCATGTGTTGTTTTTGTTGCAAAACATGTTGCTATTGTGAAACATATTTTTGTCACTGTGGAATGTACTATTGTTGAACATGTTGTTGTTGTTGTTGAACGTGTTGTTGTCATTATTGTTGAGCATATTGTTGTTGTAGAGCATGTTGTTGTTTTTGTAAATATTGTTGGATATATTTTTGTTGTTGGGGGTGCACTTGTTGCACATTTGGACCTTGCACATGTTGTGTACCAAGATGAGATTCTTGACCCACCTGCATTATTTTTTGTTGCATGTTATGCTCTTGTTGGAATCCGAGTGGTGCAAGATCACCGCCGAGACTGGAAGTATTACGTTTTGATGTTTTTTCTTGAGACATCATGTTAATTTGTGCTACATATAGTTGTGGCACTGTTTGTGCTATATCCACCATTGGTGCTTGTTGAGCCACTTGGGCCTGTTGCACTTGTTGCATTACATGTGTTTGTTGAGATTGTTGTGCCACATGCATTTGTTGAGTTACCTTAGGTGGAATCGGTGAAATATCAATGATGATCTTCTTCTTTTGATCTAGTGATGTGCTTGGCATATTTGTAGTAGCAACACAAGATGTATAAAATGTGGGTACTCTTGGTGGTTCATTGAATGGTCCTTTGGATTTTGTTGCATGTGAAGTACTTCCTTGGATTGTTTCATATGTTACCAAAGGAGGACCACTTTGTTGTGTTTCTTCAAAAGGGGGTACATCTAGCATTCCCCAAGGAAACGTGAATGTCTCTTTTGGTTTTTTGGGTTGATTAGCAGGCAAGCGATTCTAAAAATCAATCCTCATTGTCCTCTTAGGATATTTCTTGGGGACTTTTGTAGTATCCACCATCTCTGAAGGAGGGGGTACTATCTCTTGAAATAAAGGATTATCCAATGGTATATACTTTTCCTTTTGATGAATATCAACAGTTAAATCATTCCGTTGTCTTTTTTATTGCCGCTTGAATCACTAAGGCTTGGTTCTCTTCCAAATTAGATTGTGTAGGATTTTGATAGTCCAAGAGTAATTGAGGATTTGTCCTTCATATTACTTTGATGTATCATTTCGGATCTTGAGTCATGAGATATGTTAATGTCTGCCAAACTTTTTTTCTTTTATGGCCTCGTGAATCTCATCTCTAGGTAAATATTTGAATGAAACAATGTTTCACGAGAGTCTCTAGAATCTTAAGAGGTACTTGAGGCATATTCAGGATCTTGATTATCCTGCGGTGGTGTAGGAGGTTGATAAGATCCAAAATCCATTTTTTGCATGGGTTGTTGTTGCAGATAATTGGGTTGGATTTGATTGAATTCAAATTTTTGTTTGTATTCCTCCTCAGGTGTCAAAAAAACACTACCTTGGCTAGGTGGCATAGGTACGAACATTGATTCAAAATTTGGTGGAGGTCTCCACTGAATAGTGCCAAAATTTGGGGAAGTATTTGAAGGATATACCATGTTGCATAGATCATTTCTTGGGGTTATATTAGAGATCATCTGTGTGGTGATAGGTCCTTGAAAAAATGTAACATGTCTTGGGTCATGAAATGTTTGATGCACTTCTTCTAGTGATTGGATGTTGATTAGATCAGTTTGGTTTGGAGATGCAACACCTTGTCTTGGATCAAAAGGTAGTTGAGATTATGGTTGTGACGTAAACATAGGTAGATAGGAATCTTGTTTCCTTTTGGATGCTTGAGACCTTGTGAAAACCAACATGACTACTATATGCAAGTGCAAGATTTTTTGGGATTTTTGGAAATGTAACTTTAGAAATGCAAGGATCTTACGCAAAATGCAATCTAAGGGTTACACAATTTTTTTTTTGGTTTTTTGGAATTTGACAAAAAAATATTTGGAAAGGAGACAAACCTAAGAGCATAACCTTATGAGGTTGAATAAAACCTTGACTTAAAAAAGGGGATTGAGGGAAAAGGGACAATTTTGATAAAAGGGATTAGGTCCAATCCATCATGACAAAGGTGGAATGTGACCAATTGATAGGGGGGTTTGAAATTGGGACAAAGGGACCAAGTCAAGATCCTATTTTCAGCATCATAAAGAAATGTTCTATGATTTGGATACTTTTTAGGACTTTTTGCAAAGCTTTTAGAGAGGATCTAAGATGAGCTATGTATGCAAGAGGACTATGATTATGACCTATGCAAGATCGACTATAATGAGGATTATGATGAGGTCTAAAATGCAAGAGACTTTTTGAAATGCAAATGTAAGGAGATTAGGACATGAATATGAAAGATGAAGACTATCAAGCATACCAAGAGGTTTCAAGTGAAAATTTTAAGGTTCCTTATGTTTACTCAAGGACAAGGTGTTTTTGACCATTTGATTATTTTTCAAGATAATCTGGAAAAAGTGTTCTTAAGAGGAGTTTTTTAAAGATTTCATAATTTTTATTAAAGTTTGAAACACTCACGCAAGACACATCATTGAGAATGGCTATTGTAAAAAGTAACAAACACACCACATCCTAGGTTAGCCAAAAAAATATATACTGAATTCCTACTTGAATTGAAGTTTAGCCATGCCTACTCATAGTGGAAAACTTAGAATCTTAGAGTCACATGATCCTCCTTATAGTGCTCTCACTTCTTAGGCACACCAAGCTTTGAATCCCAAGGGTAATCACTTCCCAAGGGACCATTGTCTCTACTAAGAGTCGTGAAAGTGTGGGATGTCTTAGTCAGTCTCTGACCTTCCACACAAGTAGATAGAGGGTTTTGGATATTAAGAAAAGGTTTGTAATTAGGGAATCTATTTAGGTGGTTATACGCACGACAAATTAGCTCCATTATGGAGGCCTCACAACCTACAAAAGTTATGTTCTGTAGGTTTTTACGCACCACACGGGTGCTGAGGGAGATCTTCTTCCTGGTATAACATATTCAACACATGTTCACTATGAGATTAATCACAGTGAAATATTTTATATACCAGTTTAGAAGGGCTTGGCTTTAGCCTATTACCAGTTGGGCAATCCACTCTCACCAGCTCTGGTAAAGCTCTTGGGAGGTAGCCACACTAAAAGATTTGCATGGATTTCTCTTTCACCCAAGATCTATGAAGGTGAGGGGAGAGGATACATCCATGTAATTCCTTGGGATTATAAAAACTAGAAGACACTTTAGACACAAAAAAAAATGATTATTTTTAAGCACCAAGCTGAAGTGTTTTCTAACTACTAAAAGCAGACATGAATGTTTTGGAAGACACACAAGGTCTTCAACAAGCGTCCTGCATCAAACTCATTAGTATTTTTTTATGGTTCATTCTTCATCCAAGATTGCCAAAATGCTGCAAAGATCATCAGTAACACAAAAATATAGCATACCAAGTGCAGAAATAGATTTAGGAATGAAGGAAATCAAAAACTTGCATGAAAAACATCCATTTTACCAACTACACAGGAATAGGGTACCAACTACGTAGAATCAGGGTACCAACTACGTAGAATCAGACTAACAACTACACAAATTCTAACCAACTACACAAAATTAGGCTACCAATTGTGCAAGTTCTGATCAAATGTGCAGGATACCTGACCAAGTGCGTAACTACTGACTAGAGACTAAAAATGAGGTAAAAACTTGCAAAAACATAGATTTTTTACTATAGAAAACATTGATATCTCAAAAAAATTTAGTTAGGGTTCAATTTAGACCATTTGAGAATGATTAGGAAATATTTGAACAAATTTTGAAATCCCTAATTAGCCTATGTGCATATTGAACCAATGTGGGAACACCTTAAACAAGAAATCTACATTTGATCCTAAACTAGTTCAAAGTTCATTTTAGATCCCAAATCAAGTGTGCATGTTCATTTTAGAGTCCTTGTCAATTTAAACAACTTGATTTGCATAATGAATTCCATTTTAACCCCTAGTTAGGCTAGATTGTGACTTTGATTGAAAATAAAACAACCTTGACTGCTTGTAACCCTAAACTAGATGAAGTTCATTTTTAGAGCCTAAATCAGATGTGAGAGTTTATTTTGAACTTCCAAATTGAAATGTGAGGTCCATTAACCAAGTTAGGGTTTATTTTCATTGTTTAGGATCCATTTTAGCCTTATACCAGATGAAAATTAGAAAAGAAAGCATGAAATGCAAAAATGCTTCCTAAACTTGAAAATATTGATCCTTAACCCTAAAGATCCATCCTAATGAACCAAGTGCACAGGTTGGTGACCAACTACAAAGATAAGTAGCCAACTGCGTAGGTTTGGGTACCAACTGCATAGGACATGCAACCAACTGCGCATGAGTTAACCAGCTGCGCAGGATCTGTGACCAACTGCGCAACTGCTATAGACAACTGCGCATAACCTGTAACCAAGTGTGCAGAACTCTTCCAGAACTTGCAAAACACACAAAAACAAAAAATATAATTAGTTAGGCATGTTTCACATCGGGTTCACCAAATGCAAGACCATAAAAAGGGAAAATATGCATATCTAGGTAACCACAAAACCCTAAACAATATGCAAACCTATCTAATATAACATTAGAGCCATTGAAATGGGAATTCACAAAAAATATGCAATAAAAACATGAAAAATCCCTTCAAGTGATGCTCAAATTCTCTCTTTTCTTCTCCATAGAGTAGATTATGTTGCTCTTTTGCCTATGACAAAATTGCACAAGTGTTGAAAAGCCAATTTCGATAGCAAGAATACTAGGAGATAGTGGTTCCAACTTGAATGAGAGGATTACACCTCAATTTATAGAAAATCAGAGGCAATTAGGTGAATTAGAATGCATAAAATCAATTCACAATGGAGGGAAAAGGAGGTAGGAAATTGGAAGCATGATTAGGGGAGAATTGAATGAGGAAATATAAAAGATATCATGAAGCACCTTAATAGGGATATAAATCACATTAAGGGATATGAAAAATTAGGTGGGATTAGGAGGATTTAATTCAATAAATAAATTAATATTCCTCACAAATCAAAATTAGCATTTATGAAATTATAAAATCCCATAAATTGGAATTAGCAAATTAATTATTTAATTGTGAAGACTTAGAATAAGAATGAATAAATATGATTTATTCATAAAGAATAGGGACACACCTTAGGTTGTTTATCCCAGGAGGATAAATTAGTGAATTATTGATCAAATTGAAGGTATTAATGTACAATTGGATTGATTTTGATAATATTGATAGAATTTAGGATAGGTTCGAGGCATTGATGAACTTTGACAATGCCCTCAAATAATGATATTTGAAAATGATTGAATAACACCAATGAACTTTGATGACACCATAGGATTGAAATAGGAATAGGGAAACATTGATGAACTTGGACAATGTTCCCAAAATAATGATGATCTGCAATAGCATTGATGAACTTGGACAATACTATTGAATTGATGATGATAGATTGATAACAATAATATCGATGAACTTTGAAAATTTTATTAAATTAGTTATAAAATTATATGGAGCATCGATGAACTTGGAAAATTCCCTTAGAATGATGATAAGATTGAATAGATTTAGAAAAGGTTTTGATCGATTTGAAAATTGAATTAATTAGGCATAAATGATCTTGGACAATGCCCCAGAACAGTTGGAATGAGTCCAAAGCGATTGTAAAATGATTAGGAATGGAATATAATAGGTTTGAATTGATTTAGGATGATTTTAAATGGTTTAGGATCGAATAAGATCAGTTTAGGGTTGATCAAAATTGATTAGGAAAATGATCAATTTGACAAAGAGAGTAGAAATATTAGTAAATAATTGAACAATTTTGCAATATTCAATTATTGATGAAAGACACAATGTTGTCATATGATAAAGATCATATGCGCAACATAGAGGAATAATTAGATTGCAAAAAATGTTTCAATTATGATGCCAAATAATGCATCATATTAAATTAGGAAAATGACATCCTCAACTAGATATTTCTGATTATGTAACTAATGTGCATAATAAATAATTTTTTTTATGAAAACCCAACATCTCTCTCTGTACATCAAACAAGTCTCCACTTTCATGTTCTTATTGTTTTCCTTATTGATAATCTGAAATGAAACTTCTATATCAAATTGATTTTCAATTTTACCCTACTATATGATAATACTAGAAATCTTATTGTTATTTCCTTAAGAATTTCTTTAATGAAGGTGTATATTTTTTTTCTGTTTTACACATACTGAATCAATATAACTAAATCCTTAATCATAGTCTAATAATATGTCTCGGTCTAAAACTATAAACAAATTTTCTAAACAAGACATGTAACAAGACCTTGATTGTGGTAAAGGATCAAAACTGATGAATCAAATGCCATAGAAAACCCTTACCCTCAGTTACAAAAATATATTCTCTATTTTGAAAAAAAACCCTTAGTCATATATGTAACAAGGAATAACAAAATACACAACTTGTGTACAAAAAATATACAAAGAAATACAACTTGGGTTAAAACAACAACAAAGATACACAATCATTAACATTGATAACTAACATGAAAGGATTAACAAACTAAACAAACAATTTGACAACCAAAGAATGATTAATACTAAAATCATGAAAAGAAAGCACCTGATAAAGTAAAATTTGTAACTTCCTTCAAGATCCTGTATAATCTGCATACCAGTCTCTTTCACATCATTTCACAATCTTTGTAAACCAATTTTTTTAACTCCCAACCTCAAACTGTATGCACCCTAAAATGGTCGCCTAGACTATGGGCTCCATTTATCATTTTATCAATTTATCAAATTCCCGAATCGATGCTTTGCAACATTTTCAATTCAAATCAATTTCCTTGATCAAATCGTAATTAATTTAATAATTTCAATATTTCCTAAGGTTTGATCATTTTATTTAATTAAAAGATTTAACCTCCCTTTTAATTAAATAAAATTCATCCCATTTAATTAAATAAAATTCTTCTAATTTATTTAATTATAAAAAAAACCCCTCTTTTAATTAAATAAATAAAATCCCCACTTAAAGCTCTTTTTTTTGATGAAAAAGGAAATAAATTAAATTAACTTAAATAAAAATAATTTTTTATCACATCTTTCTAAGTGGTGAGCTTTTTGCTTTAATGAGCACATGGATCAACCAAAGATTTAATCTCCGCCATTGCTCATTTCTTTTTGCTCTTAATCTCGACCGTTCACTTTTCTTTATAAGGAAACCTCTCATTCTCATTCTCATATAGAATATTTATGTATTGTTATGTTGCAGGTTTGGAGAGCAATTTTGGAGGAGAATTTGAGCACTTTGGCTTGGATATTGCAACTTCTCTCTTCTTGTCTTCTGCTTCTTGCATCCATGGCTATTCATGTAGATTAGATTCATATTAGATTAAATTCATATTTTCTTCCATAGATTAATCTTGCATATTTCCTTTCATAGATTAATCTTGCATTGTTATCATTTAGACTAATTTCCTTTGGTGCATTGTTATCATATAGAATAGATTTCATTTTCATGCATTGAATCTCTCATTTCATGGTGTACTTGCAAGGGCACGACTAGGTCAATCCAAGGGCCTTCATCACACACCTTTGCACTCCATGACTAGGGAGCTATGAGTTGATATTTGAGGCCTCATTCTTGAGCAACCTTGGATGGAATGACTCATAGAAGTGTGACACATTTTTAAGCACACATTTTTGGCACCCACCGTGGGGTAGATCTAGCTCCATTTCCATTATTTTATTGCAAATCTGATTGTTTTTTTCCGTCCGTACGGCTCTGTAACAAAAATTCACACGATGTTTTGCTTAAAACAGTGGGGAGTTTTCCCAGTCTATACAAAATTTTGTGTGATACGCAGAGTTTCATCGTGCGGCTGTGTGTGAATTTTTGCGTGGACTCTAACACTAGGCAGTGATCTGACATTATTTACTATTTTTTGCATTTTTTTTGTTGTCTGAATCTTTGCACGCGATTATGTGAATCTTCACTTGGCTATCTATGAATCTTTGCGTGGCTATTTGTGAATCTTCGCGTGAGATTCTATGAAACTTTGCGTGGCTATCTGTGAATCTTCGCGCGACACTCTGAGAATCTTCACACAAGATTTCACACTAGAGATCTAATTTTTACTGCTATATTTTATATCTTTGATCCCTAACCACTAATCTTTACTGTTTCTGGTGGTTTCTGATTTGCTGTTGCTGTTGCTGTTACTGATTTGGACTTGCGTGGATAAACAAAAAAATGTTTGCGTTGCTTTGGACTTGAGGTATTTTGTTGCATCTCTAGAATATTTAGATTTTGGAAATAAAATGAAACTCTCATGTGTTTAGCTTGAGTGTTTCTTTCTTCCATAGATCACATTTCCAATTGGTTCTATAAAATTTGAACCTAGATTTTCTTTCTTTCATATATGTTTCACATATTAATTAGGCCCTATGAACACTATTTGCTGCAATCTTGAGAGAGTGGGCTTCATTCGCTTGTCTTACATGTAAAGCTCTTCTTGACGATAGATCCCCTTATAGGTAGGGAAGGATTTTCCATTACTTCAAACTTGGTTTAGTCTTCCACTTTGATTGGTACTTTCTCTCTTGAGATTGGTGGTCATTGTTATTGATATACGAACCTTGGGTGAGGTGATTTCAAATTAGTGGGTCAATTAATCTTGTTTTCTATGTTTTGGTGAGGTGAAGAGGCTAGAGGATTATGGTCTTTTCCCTTTTGGGAGAATCAAAAACTTGGAACCCTTGAATCCGAACCAAGTCCCCATGTGGTCCATATTGTGAGCCTTCCTTATTAGAGAGGGTTAACCATAGTGGACACTCCCTTTATTGGGTAAACCACGTGGATGGAACCTCAAGTGGTAATAGCCATTTTTGCCATGGTAGAAACAACCGCTATATAAATGTCCTTGTGGAAGAAATCTCCACAGGTGTAGTTTCTTGTGGGTTGTGAGATCTCCTCAGTAGCTCCTGATTGATTAAATTCTCAGACTGTGTCAAAACCTCGGTGCGCCAGGATTGGATTTTGCCACTTGAGATTGCAAAATTTGCAGAGTCAAACTATTACTACGAACCATAGTGCAACCAACTTTTTATTCTCTAGGACTATGCACGTGATTGGAAAACATTTTGAGAACATACACAAGTAGAATCTTTAGGGAGTAGAAATACTATGTCACTATTCTTGTTCATGTGCAAGGTTGCTTTGTCCCTTACTCATTGTTTAAAGACAAATGTTTGCTTGACCTCCCTGATTGTTGTACTGCCTACCTGATTCATGATAAAATATGTTAATGCATTTAGTTGGTTATCTAAAATGAATGAAAACTAAGTTCTGATTCCTTCCTGTCAGAACCCTCGTGCGAGAAAATTCATTCCTCACTCGGCTCGCTGCATTTCTTCATGTGATACTGTGAGAATCATCGCGCGATATCCTGCCTGTTGCTGTCAAATTTTATGCCATTCTATCAAAACATTCTAGTGTTTCCTTGCCCCATATCTACAAAACTTCGCACAGTCCTATGGTAGTCTTTGCGCAAGAAAGCATTTCATTGCACGAATCTATCCTTTGTTACTAAACCAGTGAGCTATTTGTTGTTATTATCAACTTGCTTAGCCTGCTGTCCTATCATTTTCCAGTTTCCTTGGTTGATCCAGGTCAGATTAGGTAACTTACCCTACTGTTAGAAGCTTTTTTAGCTTTCTATTCTTGCATTTTGACCTTTTGAATTAGCAATCTTTGATTTCACAAGTGACCTTGCTTGGAGTTGGTAAGCTAGAAACCATCCTTGTTGAAAAGATAAACCTTTAGATTCTTTGATAACACACTTGGAGAGTTTTGGTAGTCTCTTGTCCATTTCACTTTCATACAAATTCAATTTCAGTTGATATAACTTGGGTAAGACCATTCTCCTGATCCATATGTGCTAGGATACTTATCCAAAATGTGGGCACCTCTATGGGAGTATTTGCTTATGCCTCTTGCAATTATATCTTATCACCTCTTTTGGACAAGTTAATGCCTTTACTATCCTAGTTTGGTACCAACATTTCTTAGGGTCATCCTATCAATTAGTACATTTTCTTTCATGCCAGTTACAACAAGATATCAAGTAAATCAAGGAAAATGACCTCAAGTTGTCTTTAACCAATTACCCTTAGTTCAAACTTGCCAAAAACATAAGGGAAAAGAACCCATATTTGATCAGTCACCTAGGAACAACTCAGAAGTGTAGTTTGATTCCAAGAGTCACCTTAGTGAGTTGGGTACCCCCTTAGTATCTTCTCACTCTTCTATGGATATGAGCTACACAATGACTCAGAGAGAGAGAGAAGAAAGGGATAAACGTCTTGATGATATATTTGTGAAGCATAAAGATACTTTTTCACTTGGTGGTTCCTCTCATAGCAGTGGACCTGCCTCACCCCTTATTTAAACAAGATAAATAGATGCACACCAAAGGGCTAAGAGAGAGAGGTAAAAGACATGTTTATCAAGATAGCCAATCAAAACATGAAAGACACCCATGTCAATGCAACTTACACCAACAACTTGTTTCAAAATTCAACACCAAGTTTACCACTCAAGACCTCTTCAGGTTACATGAATGAAAGGATTAAGAGGATTGAGCATGAAAAGAAAGCCTTCCTAGATGAACAAGCTCGTAAGGACGGAAAAATTAGGCTCCTAGAATGGGAGAGAAATACTTTAGTAGAAATGGAAAGGAAAGCCTTTCAAGTAGAGAAAGATAGGCTCTTGGCTTGGAAAATCAATGATCGATTCAATAACATGCATGTTAGTGGTGGAAACAACTCTCCTCCATCCAATCCTCCTGAGACTCCACAAAGTAGGAGACATTCAAGATCGCCATCACAATCTCCTAGCCCTAGAGGAAGAAGGGCTTCTAGACATGATCATTATAGGAGACAAACACCTCCTAGGAACTCAAGACAACCTTCCCAATGTGCCTGTCATGGTTCACAATATGGGGGTAGTAGCTCAAATTTTGATCACACCTCCCAAGACTTTATGAAAATGCAACAAGGAAAAATTTTCCAACAGTATGTGGAGAAATATTTAGAGAAAAACAAAGATAAGTTCCTAGAGAGCCTAATCAACAAGGGTGCTAGGGTCCCTTACAACTTTAACGTGGATAGAAAGGTTAAGAAACAAGGTCCATCCAAGGATGTGGTGATCAAAGAAATGAAACACATGATGTAAAACATGTTGGCACCCAAGAATTATTTTTCATTCAACTCAATTTTTCCTAATCCTTTTGATAAGAATGTTGACATAAAAGAATTTCCTAGGAAGGTTGAAATTCCTCAATATGAAAAATATGATGAGAGTGGAGATCCAAATGATCATGTGCACCAGTTTTATACCACAAGTTTTGAGTTCCATCAAGATGACTCCTATTTCATGAGATTTTTCTCAAGGAGTATTAAGGGCCAAGCAATGTAATGGTTCACAAAAATAACTCCCCCCGTTAGGACTTTCAAGGAGCTTGTTCAAAGATTTGTTCAACACTTTGCATACAATTTGTCAAGATCTATCACCTTGCTGGACTTATGTAATTTAAATTAGAACCAAGGGGAATCCTTTGTGACTTTCTTGCAAAGGTGGAGGAGAAAATACTCTTTCTATTCCAGAACCATTCCTGACAATGAAAATATTGACATACTTGTTAGCAATTTAGTTCCTAAACTGTGGCATGAAGTTAAGAAAATGGTTTTTGATTCATTTGACAACATGGTTGATACTGCATGTAGGATTGAAGATGTTTTAAGAGAACAAGGAATTTTGACCAAACATGGAAATGACAACAACAATGGTAAAAAAAATAACAAATCTAACAAGGACAGGGGAAGGAACTCACAATGGAATAGGAACAGGCAAGTGGTAAATGATGGAGTTGTGGATTCCTCCCACCCAAAAGATCAACTTGTGCTCCATTTATCTAGCGTCGTTCAAGCTATGAAGCTCAATACATCCAATCAAAAAGAAAGAAATTTAAGATACCAAGATAAGCCTAAGAGAGAAAGACGTTAGTTTACAAAACTTGGTGATATCGTATGTGGATATTTTGAAAACACTTATTGCTAACAACCTTGCACATCCTCAAGATCCTGTGAATTTTTGTTAAACCACATTGGTGGGATGAGAAGGCCTTTTTCATATTTCATAATGGTATTGGACATGATATCAAACACTGCTAAAAACTCTGACATATCATTCAAGATCTCATTGAGAATGGAAAACTTACGATAGATGGATTGAACACCAACGCCGATCATAAGGCATTAAAGGAACCTTTTCCCAAATATGAAAAGGGGGAAACCTCTAAAGCTAAGAATGGAAAATTTGAGATCAATTATACCTACACAGATGCGGAGAATACTATCAACATGCTTGAATTTGTAGAAGAGAATGTCAATATGATGAAGGGTAGAGATCTGTATGGTTATGATTTAGGTGAGGACTCTCCTCCTATTTTTTATGAAGAACCTATTATGGTGCTAAGGGGTCCCAACTCTAGAAGGTCGTCTCAAGCCCTTAATGTTGTCACACAAAGTCAAGGTCCTGTTCTCATTAGAGACCCAATTCAATCCAATCCAGTAAAACTAAGAAAGTGACATCCAATCCTGTCACCTTGAAATTAGCTGTCAATCCTAAGTTGAATTATAGTCTTGTTGATCAATTACAAAGAACCCCAGCTCATATTTTGATCTTTGAGCTCTTAGAGTTGTCCCTGAGACATAAGAAAATCCTTGAGGATGCTTTGCGCATGGTGAATGTCCCCAACAACTTAGATGTTGATCAATTCTAGAACATGGTTAATCACATTGCTAGCCCTCATTACCTTACATTTTTAGAAGATGATGATAAAGCTTTGAGCCATCTGCACAATCTTTCCCTTCATATTGAGGTTATGATTCATCAAACCTATGTCAAGCGCGTGTTGATAGATGGGGGTGTTGGGCTTAATATTTGTTCTTTTAGTCTTTTGAAAGAATTGGGTTATTATGAGAAAGTCATAGATACCAGAAAAAGGATTACTACCAAAGCCTATGATGAGGCAGAGAGAAGTTCCAAGGGGTTGGCCATCCTTCCTATTAGGATTGGCCCTGTTCAAAAGGATATTTTATTTCAAATAGTTGATGTTGGACCCCTTGCATATAATATCTTACTTAGTAGACCATGGATTCATGATATGCAAGAAGTACCATCTACCTACCATCACTATGTTAAGTTCCCCTACAATGGCATAGAGAATTGTATACCTGGGGATAACACTTTATCGATTAATTCAATTTCAGCAGGGGATCATGTTCCCCTCAATAGAGAAGCAGAAGATTTTGATGCAACCTTAGCTGAATGCAAAGGCAAGCTTAAGTCAATAGACCTTGGCATGGGGGGATATCAACTCAACTCCCTCACAACACTACCAGTCTCACCTCAGTCTTATGGGAAGCCTTCACAAGAAAAGAAACCTTCTTCTTTAGCTATGGCATTGTTTGGCACATTTGTAGAGTCATCAGTGCTTATCCAAGATGAGAAAGAAGAGACATTTTTTAGAAATTAGATCTATAGAGAAGAGAAATATATGCAGAATGAGAACTTCTCTCCCTCTCCTAAGGCTTGTGGAAGAGGGTATGCTTTTTTCAGACAGATGGGCTATCCCAGATATGGCCCTCTTAATCACAATTTGGATGCTAGAGCCGAACCCCTTGATCATTCTCTTTTTGGATGCAAGTCTAAGAAGTTGGTTGGCCTAGGATTTGATAATTACAACAAGCGAAAAAATCCTCTCTTTGATGAGTCGGATAATGATGATGAACTAGAATATATTCCTAATTTGATGAATCAACAAGAAATGTGTGAAGATTGGGTCCCTTCCACTAATCTCCTTTGGAGAGATTCTAATGTTTCGATCAATCATGCGTCAGTTGCAACTTTAGAACAAGAGTTAGATATAAAAGATCCTTTGAGAGAATGTCAATGGAAGAATCTTGTTCATTTAATGGAAAGAGAAGGTGACACTAGACCTTCCACATCCAGAGGTCCCAAACCTTCATGGTGTAAGCATCCTAGTCGCAGTTCAGATACAAGTTCACATGAATATGAATGGGACTCCTTTTTTGAGTCCTCCACAATCGATAGAGATATTGATGTTATTCACATTTATAGTTCTCAACCTGAGGTAGCTGACAAGTCATGTGTAGGATTAGAGGATTTGAACCCACGTGTTTCCTTAGTGGATGATTCTTTAGTTGTTAGGATGAATCCTGATTTGGGTAGCTTAGAGGGATACTTGACAGACTCTGACTCTTCAGTTACCAGTGATAATATCATTCACATTTATAACCTTGAACCATTCATTGACTTGC
Source organism: Thuja plicata (assembly GCA_018584345.1). NCBI lineage: Eukaryota > Viridiplantae > Streptophyta > Pinopsida > Cupressales > Cupressaceae > Thuja > Thuja plicata. Next base: position 746,214 of record MU223474.1, read on the forward strand.
CTCTTTTTCATCCCAACCTCATTGATTGGTCCCAATGCTATCAAGAACCTAAGATCTTAACATTTCAAAATGATTATGAGATAGCATGTTACCTAAATGCAATTGAACTCGCAGTCTCTTCCACCATTGAACCGACTACCAGTATGATAGAGCCAGACATCAAGTACCTTTGTCACAAGATAAAAAGAAAAGAAAATCAAAAGAATAGGAGTTCTAATGGTGAAAACCACTATGTGGCGGTGTCAGAACTGAAAAAGGTAAAAATAAATGACGTATCCAAGGGTGAAAACCTCTTTGAGATGCCTAAGGATGAGGTACTTGATCATCTCCCTAGCTACTTTCAAGATCAATCTTTAGTTCTTATTGAACCAACACAAGCAGTCAATTTGGGTACAGATGAAGCTCCACATATAGTACACTTGGCTGAATCTTTATCTCCACATGAAAAAGAAGTTTACACCCAGTTCTTACAAAAAAAGATCAATTTTTCATGGACTTATTTAGATATGCCAGGGTTGGACATTAATCTTATCATGCATCACTTTTCCATAGCCCCAGGTGTCAAACCAGTTAAACAGAAATTGAGAAAGATGCATCCTCACATAGCTCTCCTAGTCAAAGCATAATTGGAGAAACTCCTTGGTGCAAAATTCATAAGAGCTATTGCCTATGTTGAATGGATATCAAACATTGTCCCAGTTTCCAAACTTGACAAATCCATTCGAGTTTGCATAGATTTTAGAGATCTCAATAGAGCATGCCCAAAGGATGACTTTCCACTTCCCAATATAGACATGATAGTGGATATGAGTGCAGGTTATGAGATTTATTCCTTGATGGATAGTTTTTTTGGATACAATCAGATTAAGATAGTTCCTGAAAATCAAGAAAAGGCTGCATTCACTTGTGCATGGGGTACCTATTGTTGGAACATTATGCCTTTTGGATTAAAAAATGTAGGAGCCACCTATCAACGAGCTATGACAACAATTTTTCATGACATGATGCATAAAGATATGGAAGATTATGTGGATGACACCTTGGCCAAGTCTAAACAAAGAGACACACACTTAGATGAATTAGAAGTCATTCTAGATCGCATGGAACAATTTCAACTAAGGTTAAATCCTAAAAAATGTGCATTTGGAGTCACCTTTGGAAAACTAGTTGGCTTCGTTATTTCAGCAAAAGGAATAGAGGTGGACCCTGAAAAAGTCCAAGGAATCATAGATATGCCACCTCCTAGAAACATTAATCAAATGAGGAGTCTTCAAGGACATCTTCAATCTATAAGGAGATTTATTTCACAATTGGTGGATAGAGCTCAAACCTTCAACAAGAACTTACACAAGGGAGTCAAATGTGTTTGGAATGAAGATTTTCAAAAGAGCATAGATCAAATCAAGAAATACTTTGTAAATCTTCCTATTTTAATGCCTCCTATCCTAGGGAAACCACTTATTCTATACATTTCAGCAACAAAATCTTCCTTGGGGGCATTACTAGCTCAACTTGATAAAAATGGGAAAGAAAGAGCAATATACTACATTAGTCATACTCTTGCTGCATACGAGGTTAACTACACTAGCATTGAAAATTTTTGTCTTGCAGTGGTGTTTTCTTCCCAAAAGTTGCAACATTACATGCTTGCGCACACTATACACCTCATAGAAAAAATAGATCCACTCAAATATTTGCTAGGTAAGGCTTCCCTCATAGATAGACTTTCTAAATGGATGATGATACTTTTAGAGTTTGACATAGAGTACATTGAGCGTAAAGCAATCAAAGGACAAGCCATAGCAGATCAATTGGCTGATTTCCCAATACAAGATAATGCACCTATTCAAGTTGACTTCCCAGATGAACACCTCATGTATATGACTGAAAGAACATGGAAGATGTTCTTTGATGGATCCTTTATGCAAAACAGTTCAGGAGCTGGTGTGTTATTTTTTTCTCCTCATGGGTACACGATTCCTAAGTCTTACAAGTTATTATTCACATACACAAACAATATTGTTGACTATGAATCTTTAACAAATGGACTTAAGATGGCCATATAATGGAGAATCATAGAGTTACACATCTATGGGGATTCACAACTGATAATAAACCAAGTTAATGATGAATATAAAAAAAAAATGAGAAAATGGTACCTTACAAGCAAATGGTTGATTCCTTGAAACACTACTTCACATTTGTCACATTTCAGCAAATCCCTAGAGCAGAAAACAAAGCAGCTGATGCTATAGATACACTTGCTTCACTCCTTTAGTTAGAGCAACATGAATCCAGATTTAAATTCCTGGTGGAAGAGCTACATCACCCTATCTATGACTCCTAAGAAAGCCATGTTATTTATACCCTTGTTGGTCGCGAGTCATCCCGTTATGGTTCCATTTACTCATACCTTTGTGATGGCATTATACCTAAAACCTTTAACTGATCTAAACATAGAAATCTTACCCAAAACACCTCTTTCCATTCCCTTATCGCTGGTGATTTGTATAGGAGGGGTCTAGATGGAACACTTCTTAGATGCTTAGAAAAGGAAGAATCTGACCAACTGTTAGTTGACATTCACGAGGGCATCTGTGGGGGACATTACAATGGTCTTGTCATGGCCCAAAGGTTGCTTAGGGTGGGGTACTATTGGCCTATGATGCAGATTGATGTAGTAGCTTTTGCAAAGTCAAGTGAAAAGTGTAAAAAAACATGGTAACCTGGTACATGCTCCAGGCAAGGATCTCATTCCTTCTATATCTCATTGGCCATTTTAGTGTTGGGCCTTTGATCTTGTTGGGTAGATTCATCCCAACTCATGAGGTGGACACAAGTTTATTATCACTGCTAGTGATTACTTTTCTAAATGGGTAGAAGTTGTCCCACTTTCTGTTGCCTCGGGCAAGACAGTCTCTCTATTCATTCTAAACCATATCATCTGTCGATATGGAGTGCCTTCCAAGATTATCACTGAGAACGGAGGCCAGTTCAAAAATAAGGACCTTAAACAACTCTGCAAGAAATTCAAGATTAAAAAACATTGGTCCTCCATTTACTTCTCGCAAGGAAATGGTCAAGCAGAGGCATCAAACAAAACCATTCTTAAAATCTTGCATAGAACAATTTATAAGAATGGTAGAGATTGACACTTACAGATAAATTCGGCTTTGTGGGCCTATAGAATGAGTATTTATACTCCTACTGGGGCTACTCCCTTTGCCCTTGCATATGGCGCTGAAGTAGTATTACCTTTGGAGGTTGAGATTCCTTCCTTAGAGTTTCCCTCCATGGTCTAGTTACAGATGAAGACTACCACGCCATGAGACTTCAAGAGTTAGAACTTCTAGATGAGAAATGTCAAGCATCATTTGACCATATGAGGGTTTATCAAAATTGCATGTCCTAAGCCTTCAACAAAAAGGTTTTCCCTAGAGAATTCCAAGTGGGAGATCTTGTCCTACGCAAAAATCCTAAGAATTAACAACATAGAGATCAAAAGGGTAAATTTGAACCTAATTGGCTTGGACCTTATATCATTACAATAACTTTTGGGACAGGTGGTTATTTACTATCTATAGAAAAGGGAGAGCAGCTCCCTGAGCCTATAGATGTCTTGCACCTGAAGAAGTTCTATCCCTAATGCCCATTCTGTCTGGGGGCATCCTTTGTACATAATTATTGAACCTGAAAAAATGATATATTGTCAAAAAAGCTAAAAATTGGAAAATGTCATGAAAAAATGATCATCTTAGTGAAAACCTAGCAATAAGTGCTTTGATGTATCTCAAAATATATATATATTCCAAAAATACAAAAAAATTCAAAAAATTCAAAAAAAATATAAAAAAGTGCCTTGGTGAAAACCTGGAAACAAGTGCCTTGGTAGCAAAAATTCAAAAAAATTTATAAAAAGTCCTGAAAAAAAGAAGAGAAAAATGAAAAAAATGAAAGAGAAAAAATTGTAATAAAATCCAAGTGGTGAAAACCTAGAAACAGGCGCTACTTGAGGCATTTGCACCCCTGTTTCTTAGTGCATGTCCTCGACACTTAGCCTTTCTCCATCATGCCTTGTCCTTGTTTCCTTGGTCTAGAATTGGTCTTTGTCTTTGTCTAGGGGGCATACCTATGTTAGCTTTGGTCTCTTAGATGTGTTAGTCTTTAGGACGCCTCACAAATGGTGTTTTTTTTAACACCACCCCAACTGTATTTTTTAATACAACTCTTGATATTGAGTGTTTTTCAACACTTATCAGTTTGGTCTTACCCCATTTTGTCATGTGGTCTTACCTGCTTGTGAGAATTCGATCCTTATCCTCGGAACTCAGTATCGGTTAACAACTTAAATTTTTAAACACAACACTTAATGCTTGAGCTATGCCATGATCTTTTCTTTGTGTGCTGACTTTTATTAATTTTCTTTGAGTGTCCTTGTCTAATAAGTCTCTCCGGGATGCATAGCTAGAGGACTTGGGACATGGGGCATGTTTTTATTTTCTTCGTGCTTTATGCTTCACTATTTTTGCATAACTATTCTGCTGGTCATCCTGGCCTCTATGCCTTGATGCGAGCGTGGTTTTGCTATATTAAATTGGGTAAGCTAACATCACAGTCATCTTGACCTTTATGTCTTTGATGCTTATGTTATAATCTTTCCACATTCCAATCTGACATAAATCACATTCATATCTTCATAGTTGCCGTTGTGACTAGTGATGATTATGTGATTTTTCGATGTCCGTTAATAATGGCCCAATGATGAAAATAAGTTCCTTAACATTCTCTAATGAATGATGATCACAAAGTCCTATGTTATAGTTTCTCTATTGCAAGTACACCTTCACATTTTCATGTAGCTTGCATTGTTAGACTTCACGTTAGTTTGCATTTTTAGGCTGCATTATGAGTTTGCAAAGGTTTTCCTTCATCTTTATTGTGGACTTTTAATCAACTGTGATCACGTTCTGATCTTCATTTCCTTATCTTGTTTCGTGATCTCAATCAAAATTTTCTATCTTACACAGTTGATTGATTTTGGGGCATTCTCTTTCTTAAGGCAAATTCTCTTTCTTATCCTCCATTTATTTCCACCTCTTCCAAACTTCTATCTTCCATTCGCTTTCACCCCACTTCTTTTCTTCTAATTCAACCTTGGGGCATTATATTTCATGTTGGATGATCTACCTTGGTTCTGAGATCCTTATATCTTTCATCTTACATCAAGAACCTTATCTTTAGTTTGATTTGATCAAATTTATAAATTTGTTGTTTCTCCTCTATCTCATTTTGATTTCGATCATGAGGGGGCAGTACCTATCAAACTTCAATCCTTGATTCAGATTTATCAATCCTATCATTTATTCCGCTTGGGCAACCTTGCTTGAGATTCTTAACTCGGACATGTCAATTACTTATTTACAATGGTGTTGACCTTGTCTTTTTTGCAATTAGCTTATCTTTATTCTGATGTCAATTACTTATTTACAACGGTGTTGATGTCTGTGTTGTTTTGTCATCCCAAATCGATCTCACACTTCAACTGCATTCTTTGACTACATGTGTTCCCAGAATGATCACACATTAGTCAAAGAGGGGCAAATGTATGCACCCTAAAATGGTCACCTAGACTATGGGCCCCATTATCATTTTATCAATTTATCAAATTTCTGAATCAACGCTTTGCAACATTTTCAATTCAAATCAATTTCCTTGATCAAATCGTAATTAATTTAATTATTTCAATATTTTCTAACGTTTGATCATTTTTATTTAATTAAAAGATTCAATCTCCCTTTTAACTAAATAAAATTCATCTTATTTAGCTAAATTAAATTCCTCCCATTTAATTAAATAAAATTCTTCTAATTTATTTAATTATAAAGAAAACCCCTCTTTTACTTAAATAAATAAAATCCCCACTTAAAGCTCTTTTTTTTTATGAAAAAGGAAATAAATTAAATTAAATAAAAATCATTTTTTATCACATCTTTCTAAGTGGTGGGATTTTTTCTTTAATGAGCACGTGGATCAACAAAAGATTTAATCTCCACCATTTCTCATTTCTTTTTGCCTGTTAATCTCAACCATTCACTTTTCTTTATAAGGAAACCTCTCCTTCTCATTCTCATATAGAATTTTTATGTATTGTTATGCTGCAGGTTTGGAGAGCAATTTTGGAGGAGAATTTGAGCACTTTGGCTTGGATATTGCAAC
>MU223474.1:752494-778766 GCA_018584345.1 Thuja plicata
AATCTTGCATTGTTATCATTTAGACTAATTTCCTTTGGTGCATTGTTATCATATAGAATAGATTTCATTTTCATGCATTGAATCTCTCATTTCATGGTGTACTTGCAAGGGCACGACTAGGTCAATCTGAGAGCCTTCATCACACACCTTTGCACTCCATGACTAGGGAGATATGAGTCGATATTTGAGGCCTCATTCTTGAGCAACCTTGGATGGAATGACTCATAGAAGTGTGAAACATTTTTAAGCACACACAAACCACCATCAAATAACACTAAAAATTCAACTTGGTAAGGATCTACATCCATACTCGTGCCCTAGCTCAAGTTGTGCCCTAGATCCATTAGGATAGGGTTTCAAAATAAAACTCAAATTCCTCAAAATATAATTTACAAATGCCAATAACAAGTCATATAAAGTAAACTATCAATGAATTTGGCTTATGTTTCCAAAGTAAACATAAAAATTTCTCCATATTAAGTAAGGGAAACCAAAAATCCTAGCCTAATAAATATATTCTAAGTGCCTTGGTCACATCTTGCAATTAATAACTCAGTCATGATAATGAATTTTAAAATATGAACATAAATCAACAATTTTCCTTGGTCATGTAAAGTAGAAAAATAATACATTTTACCAGTGCCACTGGTCACATATACCACTACCAATACATGTATCAGATGAAACCCAAAACCAATACATTTGATCACTGTGCCATCTGCATATAATATTACCTTATAATACTTTTAACATTTAAGAATGCAATGCTCATGATAATATATCGAGGTATACCAAACAATATATGCTACCAACCTTTTTGATATCATGGTCAACAAATGATGTCATATATAAACTATAAAACTGAATATGACAATGTATACCTTTGATGTCTAATGTTGATTTGTCATATCAATTAAGATAATCATGTTATGAAAATTTGAATCTCATTCTCATTCACAAATCACAAAGTTGAATATGATTATGTAAACCAATTATGCATGACATCCTATGTAAGAAGATCCTCTGACTAATTCAAACCAAATGCCAACTCAACTGATCAAACCAATTCAAACCAAATGTCATCAAATGCAAATGCCACTAATGAACTTGATTTAAACCAAATGATCAATGCCAAGTTAAATACCACAAACTGAATCACTAATGAGCATACCTGATAAGTTAGTGTTTGGGGATCAAGAAGAACACACGGAGATGAGAAATGTGCTAAATATAGGACATTCTTTGTTGATTTAAAATATATCTTGTGTTTGAGGAATTAGATTCCTCCTAAAGCAATTGACTGGTATAAAGATGATGTTGTCTTCTATGTTGGAAAAGATTTATGTTAGATAGAAGTAGTTGTGCCTAGATTTGTTTGATGAATAATTTATCCTATGAAGTCAAAGAGAATAATTGCGCAAGTATTATTGATAAATTGATCAAATACCCAAAGGTACTGCAAGGATTGAGCCTGTAGAAGAACAAAATATTGCTAACAATGAAGGCAAAGGTAAAAGAACAAGAAATATGCCAATAGAGGCTTTGTCCTCTAATATACAATTTAAAAAGGTCAGAAGGATGCTTTCATAAAGTAGTACTATTCTAGTAATTATTCAAAGTGACTGTAAAGAAGAACATAAAGGCATTAGTCAAAAATAATATGTTGCAAATATTAATGTATTGTCTTCTTCTCGTAGGGATAATATTGCCTTTCCCATCTCATCTGAAGAATATGATCTAACTGTAGAAAAAATTATTTCCATGCTAAGTCAATCTTAAGGATTAAAAATTATCGGTGATATGTTTCATGAAGTTTCATCTTATGACAACGTTACTAGTGAAGATGGGCTTGAAAATTGTTTAAATAAAAACAAGATTGTGTTGAATGATATTACTAATGTATGTCTAAAATAGATTATTGATTCTGTAAGAGAAAGGATGAGTGCTGGCAAACGAGATGTTTTTAAAGAGAATTTGATAGATAGAGTTACTGGATTATGTAGAAAGGGACAACTTGATCTTATTCAAGCAATGATGGAGTTTAGAAGGGATATAAACTTTGCACATGTTTAATATAGATTCAATTTGTATTGGCCGAAGGTCGTGAAGCCTATCAAAACTGAGATGGACTCTTTTGAGTCCCAGTTGACTAATGCCTCAAATAAATTTAATATCTAGATAGATGTTTCTAGAAATGAAAGAAACGGGATTAAGGAGTTACAACTATAGTGGGATATTAGGAAAGGAAAAGAGATGAGTATATTAGAAAATTCTGTGAAATCTGAGAAGTTATTGCAACAAAACTTGATTCTATGCTAAAAATGATGACATTAATTTTCCATTAGTATGAAAACAACACTTTTGGTAAGCATACACCGAAAGACAGGACAAAGAGAAAACCAAAAAAGAAGATACAAGATATCACCAATGACATAATTTTGTGTATACACCGAAAATGCAAAGTGGAAAGAATAAAGAGGAACCTGACGTGAAGGATATAGTGCAACCTGAGAGATAGTCAAAGAGAAAACCGAGAGAACAATTCAACTAAGGAACCCGAAAGAAATCAACTGATTTCAGAGCATAACCGACCATCAGAAACCGAAAGTCAGTTGCAGCCTGCAAAAAGTGGATCTGACTTCCACGTCAGATAAAATAGTCTTATTCTATTTATAGAATCTTGATTTATTTTTAAAACCATTTATTTAGGGACAAGAAACATGAATGTAAGTGCTTTAATTAGTTTAACTGATTTAAAACACATAGACTAGGAGATCAAGGTAAAAGTTGTAAACATGATCTTAGAGTTAACATTGTTTTTCATGAAACTTGATGATAACAATCCATGTTATAAATAGATGATGCAATAATTCATTAAAAATGTGTGAATATAGAAGAGAGGATGAATGAAGCCTATGAGCACATTTATGGATCAGATTGAAAGTTTCAAGAACCAGAACAACAAAAGGTGTATTTGGTTAGCAAGAACCAAGAACAGAGGCTACCGAGAATCAGAGGTATTATTCAATCACATTAGGTGATAATATTATTCATGTAATCTTAAATGGATCTATATCAGCAATATAAGATTGCATTTACCAGGTCAAATTGTAATTTTCTATCATTCTAAGAAGTGGAGCAAAGTGTAAAAATCCTTTCAAGGAAGGTGGATTGAACAGTCCAACTATAAATCTCTTAACCGAATGCACACTTGACAGTGTTGCTAAAGCTCTTTATCGAGTAGACTTTAATAGGTCTCCATAGATACTCTTAACTGGGTAGATCATTAGAAGTGATCAAATTGTAAGCCTTAACTCGCCCCTTCCAATATGCAGATAGTGAAGATTTTGTGGGTGCCATCCCCACCACAGTTTTTACTTCCTAACAGGAGTTTTCTGCGATATCATATCTTGTGTTATGTGTCAATTAATTTCATTAATGTTTCTATGAATGTTCACATGTATGTTAAGTTTATGAATTGATATATCTTGCATCAAGATACTATAGATCAGATGGTTGGATAAATAATTGATTACACAAAGGTTAATTAATTAAAGGATACAAAAGTTTTAGAGGTATTGATTCACCCCTCCCCTCTCAGTACACACTTCCCATTAATTCCAAAAATTGGTATCAGAGCTAGGTCTCTTCTTGTGAAAAGCTTAAAGGCTTAAGAGAAAAGATCATACAATGGAGAAGTACAGACTTGATAAAAAGATTGAAAATAAGAAGCTAGAAATTCAGATGTTCTATGAGAAGTATAAAGAAGCTAGAATCAATATGAGACAATTGTTAGATGAAAGAAATATTATGGAATCTCACTATAATGAGACAAATTATCATGAGGAAGAGATACCAGATTTCTTTGAGTCTTTAGGATCAACTACAAGAAAAGCATCAGACACATCAGAAGAAAGCATCACAAGCCTAACTGAAATCAATCAACATCTGGCTAGACAAGTAAAATCTTTGCAAATCAGTCAAAAGACACAGATGGTAAGAATGATTAATGTAATAAAAAATGCTAGACAAGATGAACAAGAAAGAACACTAGCTATTCATGATAGAAGAAAGATTACAGAAAAGCTACAAGAGAAAGAGTCTGAAATACAAAGACTTACAGATCATCACCATGAGATTACAAATAAGATTATTCTTATGAGTCAAGAGGAAAATAGAATAAATGTTGATCTCATTGAAAGAATAGAAGCTATCGGTGAGCTAAGGGATGAAAATGAAAAGTTGAAACATGAAATAAGAATTCAACAGTAGCATAATGAAATTATCAAGAAAGCTGAAGAAAGTAATAAAAGAATGGATGATTTTCTTGAAGGACAATGAAGAGTCAACAACAACACTGGTCTAGGTTTTACTGAGAATGGAGAATCATAAAATCAAGCTAATCCAAAAAATGTCTATGCAAACCCAAGACCAAGAAAGCTTACATACAATCACTATGGAAAGCAAGGCCACACATCAAATGTATGCAGTGGCAAAATGAAAGGTATTCCTAAATCTACATCTTCATTCATAGGATTTTTTAATAAATGTAATAAAGAAAGGACATAAAGCTTATGAATGTAAGTCTGCAATGAAACAACAAAATAAGGAAACCTACATGGACAAATACTGTCCTACTTGCAAAATGAATGGGCACACAACTCTTGAATGCTGGAAAAAGAAAAGGCAAGCATGGAAGCCTAAAGGTCAAGAAACTCCCTATCAACGAAAAAGAGTCAGTAACCAGTATGTATGGGATTACAACACTTGGAAAAATTGTACAACATATGGAACATTGGTCACATTGCTGCAAACTATATGAGACAGTGGACAAGAAAGTATAGAGGTTGGACTAACCCTAAAATGGCATGCTTACACTTTCATAAAGTTGGTCATCTCAAGAAAGACTGTAGAGACCGAATGACAGAGACCAACACATATCCCAATGGAAATACCATTAAAGACATCTGAAGTGCAAGAGAAAAAATGTGGAGAAAAGCTTCAAACAATGATGAAGCGAGACCAAGCAATTCAAATGGTGACACCCCATCTACTGGATCCGGTGACATCACCACTCCCACCTAAGCAGAACAAGTAAGTATGGAACTGCATTACACTATGTATTATTTTACATCAGTTCCATAACATGTTGATAAAATGCCAAATTAGCTTAAGTAAAGATGCATCATGGTATTACTTGTTAAAATCTGTGATAACTATACTATTAGTCATACATACCAAAATCCATCACTATACGCTCAAAGTTAAAACTGCCCACACTTACCGAGAAGCATCGGTTAACATGAGAAAGCAAAGTTTCTAGTGTAAACCGAGATGTGTCAGTAACCAAACAAAGTGAACAAGGTGTTTTCAACACCAAAACCCATCGGTAAAAGAAAGAGGTATAACGAATACCCCAAAACATTGTATTAAAACCGAAAAGGGAAGTTAATGTCTTAACCAACAAACTCTGCTTTCACACATCAAGGAGTAGGTAAGCATTGATGACATGCTTTTTAGGGAAAACAACTATAAAAAGACAATGGAAGGGTCTCATTGCTCACCACGACCAGAGTAGAGCGATGAGAGAAAATTTTGTGCAAACGGTAATAGGATCACAAAGCAACTATAACTCGACACATAGCACTTCAAGCAGATCAGAAATCACTACTGGTGTAAACAGTGAGTTCTACTACAACAGACAACTCTGTTTATGTATTTCACAGAAATCCCTAAATCTGAAAAAAAAAATGGTCACGACTTCAAAGACCACGAAGTCAAAGAACACCAAGAAGGATGAGATCAAACTCGTCAAGAATTTAGTGTGTGAAGAAACACATTACAAAATTCACCCTGAGGTTGCTTCACAACTAACGATGCTGGAGCATTCTCGTGAATACCAGCTAGGTTTTTTCTCGTCAAAGATGTGCGAGCATTAATCTACTACAGGATTGAATAAATTGGTGACTCAGAGGTAGAACAAGCTTATAAGAAGCTATGCAATGAAGATGGAACATTAAAAGATGAACATAAACACATAGAGTTGAAAGGGCTCACTAATGCCCTATTATTCCCAAAAGGTTTAAAAACTGAGTGGATTTGGTTAGTACTAAGCCGAATGCACAATCAAAAACTATAGCTAGAGGAACCAAAGATGATAACCTGAGATGTTATCCATGCACTCACCGGTTACCCTGTAACTGAGAAGGTAAAAGCACTAAAGCACCCACCCAAGGCTGAGATTGAAAAGAACACAGGAGCCAAATGGGGTGGAATAGGATTGAAGGTATTCACTATTACCGATGATGAGATGAAATTCAGAGCATGTGTCCTAGGCTAAAAATTCTTTCAAGCCAGTAAGATGAACAACATAGAATCTGGTGCAGTAGACAAAGCATACAAGATTGTGAAGAAGGGAACTCAGCTGGATTTATCTAAACTTCTACTGAACTAGTTAGAAGAGAATTTGAAGACTATAAGGAATGCAAAGACAAACACATGTAAGTTTGGCTCACTTATTATGTGCATTTTATTCTACTTTCAGGAAACATTTCCATCAGTAGGAGGTGTCAAATGGGATTCCACAAAACCGGTCACCATGCAAATCAGTGAACACATAACATCACTAGGAGATAATTTTGAAATAGTCATGGATGAATACTTTACTACATTCAAAGACCGAATACAGAAGAGGGTAAGAATCCTCAAGCAACTCATTGAGAAATTCAAAGATGAAATATGTTTCATGGTTGATATAGACCACACTTATATCATACCTGATGTACCAAGGACAACATGGCTACAACCATTAGAATATGAGATAAATATTGATCAAGCATCTAAAGCAATCGATGCATTGATAAATGAATCATTAGATAAGAAACAACCTAAGTTTGGAACTTATGAGGAGGCCAAATAAAGAATCAAATCTGGCCTGGTTGTAAAACAAATTGTCAGGAAAAAGGAAAAAATGGTCAATAACCTTAAGAAAATACTGTTCAAAATAGCGGAAGAAACCAAACAGGAAGAAGAAGTTGAAAAGGAGGAAGAAACTGAAGGATAACTACCTATTAGTGAAGCTAAAGAAAATAATTACTCTGAGGCCATAGAGTCAGATTCACCGCCTCCTCCACCAACTAAGAAGCCAAGAACCATAGCTGCTTCAAGAACAAGAAGCCAAACAACCAATCATTCAAGTCCTTCACCTTTGAAGAAAGGAAAAGTTAGAACATACAAGAGGAAATCAGCCACACCAAAAAGAGGGCCACACAAAAGAATAAGGAAGTCGATCAGGACTAGAGAAAATATTGAGGACACCGAGCAAGATGAAGGTGTAGAAGTAGAAAAGATCAAGTTCCCTGAAAGAATTGATGAGGTATGTAAATCTATTGCAAAATTAGGATCTATCATAGATTCCAAGATTAGAAGATGGTTGAAACTGGATCCAGAAGATCAGAACAAAGTTGAAGATGTCATCATAGAAAAGATGTATAAATTCAAGTATGTACCGATTCAATTTGAACGCAATAATGTACCAAGGGAAATCTTGGATAGAATATATGCTAGGTGGACATTTACTTTCAAGAATGATGAAGAAATAAGAGAAAGAGTACTTGTTACTCTCATGCCTTCTGAATCCAAGAAGGAGGAAATTGATGAGATGATGGAGAACCATAAAAATAAATTCTCACCAAAGTTGAGAGCCTACAAATTTCTTGAAGGGAGGCTTATAGAGCTTGAACAAGAAAGCCACAAGAAATGGAGTAAAATACACAATAGACTTATTGAGGAAGATAGCCCCAAGAAAGACCTACAATAGAAAGTTGTTAATAAGGCAACTCAAGAATATATATTAATCAAAGATGCAGAAGATGACACATCAGTTGAGTTAGACAAGGAAGAAAATGAAACAACCAAAAACAAAAATATGGATGTTGCAGATGAAACATGATCTGAAACCACAACCTACAACATTGTGGATAACACAATCATTGACATTACTGATGATCCAACAAAAGAAGTAAAGAAAGATGAAGATGTCAATGTTACCAAGGACACAAATGATGAGTAGGACACACCATTTAATAATTTATAGGTGAACATACTAGGAAACATGCCAATATTGATACAAGCAATCAATATTCTACAAGAAAAAGACATGTCACCTGAAAAAGACTCAAGCATTACCGAGGATGTAGGGGAAGAAGGAAAGAAAGACAAAACTGATGATCAGAAAGACATCAGAGAAACTGACATAGTAACCGATACTGACAAGGTTACAGGAGGAGATACACATTAAATAGATGGAGACATGACAGAGAAGGATGCACAGACAAAGATAGATGAAGTGCATAAGGACACCGATGAAGGAGATAAAACTAAAGATGGCACTCCTAAGGAAACTGAAAAATTTTCTACCAACAATGTAAAGGTTAATGTGGAGACATCTACAGAAAACTGACAAGCTGACACTAAAACAAAGTAGCAAGAAGAAGCACCACAAATAACTTCATCAAGAACAATGGGCAAAGCTGAGAAACTGGCAATGGTACTACATTCAAGTGCAACTCAAAAGAAGAAGAAGAAATCCAAGAAGAATAAGTTGGAAGTAACTTTAGATGAAATCATTGAGATACCCAAATGTGACCCAAATACACTTGATTATGAAGCATTGAAAGAATACGGTGAAATATGCCAAAGGAAGGCATTACAGGAGAAGCTGAGGAAACAACACCGAGACTCCATGGTATTGGAAACAACAAGGGACATATTGCACCAAATTGTACCCAATGTTGATGTTGATCAGAATAAGCCAATTCTTGATCAACTAGCCACTCTCACCGAAGCAATTAAAACACAGAACATTGATACAGAGAAGGAAATTGAAGAGAGAGCAAAGCTGAAGTACCAACAGAAACTTATTGAGAACATCAGCCAAGAAGTGGCGGTCAACAAGGTAAAGCTTTCAAAATTCATTAGTGAACTAGATCCAATTATAACTGAAGCTATTTAATTTACTCAACAACTAAATACACTGGAAAAGTTCACTAAAGAGAATACTGAAAACATAGAAAAGTTAGATTCAGATCTAGCTAATAGTGCTAACAACTTAACCACCGATGACAATGCACTAAAGTTGCATTATGAGAAAATCATTGAAATAAAAAGGTTAAGGTAGGAATTGTGGGAAGTGGAGACACACTTTAGGGAAGAAGTCACCGAGCTCCAAGCTCAACTTCTACCAAATATTACACTGCTTCAAGAGCACATCAGTTCAGCAAGGCAACTGATAGAAACCCCCGAGATGTCTGTAGCAGACAACATCTATGATATGCATTCCAAGATCACACTTGAGCATATGGGTATAGAGAAATTCAAGGAACAATGGGAGAATATGATGGAAGACATGAAGTCTTCACACTCTCACATTTTTTATAAGCTATAAGGTATAGACCTTTGCCCTTAATATCAAAAAAGGGGGAAAATGATATGTATTGAGATGGGAAAATGATATGTATATGTATTTTACAGAGGGAAATATATGATATGTACAGATAGGAAGGAAACTATACAATACTATTGAAAAAGGGGATATAGAGACATATACATAGGGGGAGTCATGAAATGACTAAGGATTATATATGTTGTACATACTTAACATTTTGTTAGCATTTTGCACATATAAGTTTTTGATACTAATGTCAAAGGGGGAGATTGATGAAATTAATTTTCCATTAGTATGTAAACAAAAATTTTGGTAAGCATACACTAAAAGACAAGACAAAGAGAAAACTGAAAATGAAGATACAAGAGATCACCGAAAATGGCTAAGTACAAAGAAAACTGATGACACAATTTTGTGTGTACACCAAAAATGCAAAGTGGAAATAAAAAAGAGGAACCCAACGTGTAGGATATAGTGCGACCTGAGAGACTTTCAAACAGAAAACCAAGAGAAAAGTTCAACTAAGGAACCCAAAATACAGTCAATTGATTTTAGAGCATAACCGACCGTTAGAAATCGAAAGTCAGTTGCAGCATGCAAAAAATGGATTTGACTTCCACGTCAAATAAAATAGTTTTATTCTATTTATAGAATCTTGATTTTTTTTTAAAACCATTTCTTTTGGGAAATGAAACATGAATGCAAGTGCTTTAATCAGTCTAACTGATTTAAAACATAGACTACGAGCTCAAGGTAAAAGTTGTAAACCTGATCTTAGAGTTAACATTATTTTTTGTGAAACTTGATGATGTCAATCCATCTTATAAATAGATGATGCAATCATTTATTATCAATGTGTGAATATAGAAGAGAGTATGAATGAAGCCTACGAGCACATCTATGGATTAGATTGAAAGTTTTAGGAACCAGAACAACAAAAGGTGAATTTGGTTAGCAAGAACCAAGAACAGAGGCTACCGAGAATCAGAGGTATTAGTCAATCACATTAGGTAATAATATTATTCATGTAATCTTAAATGGATCTGTATCAGCAATAGGAGATTGCATTTACTAGGTCAAATTGTAATTTTCTATCATTCTAACAAGTGGAGCAAAGTGTAAAAATCCTTTCAAGGAAGGTGGATTTAACAGTCCAAATATAAATCTCTTAACCAAGTGCACACTCAACAGTGTTGCTAAAGCTCTCAATCAAGTAGAATTTAACAGGTCTCCGCAGATACTCTTAAGCGGGTAGATCATCAGAAGTGATCAAATTGTAAGCCGTAACTGGCCCCTTCCAATCTGAAAATAGTGAAGATTTTGTGGGTGTCATCCCCACCGCAATTTTTACTTCCTAACAGGAGTTTTTTGTGATATCATATCTTGTGGTATGTGTCAATTACTTTCATGAATGTTTCTATGAATGTTCACATGTATGTTAAGTTTATGAATTGATATATCTTGCATCAAGATAATATAGATCAGATGATTGGATAAAGAATTGATTACACAAAGGTTAATTGATTAAAGGATACAAAATTTTTAGAGGTATTGATTCACCCCTCCCCTCTCAGTACACACTTCCCACTAATTCCAAAAAAATACATGATAATGATTTTTTTTTTGAAATAGCATAGGAAAGATAATATCCTTTGAGGATGTTGTTGAAAAATTGGTTGAAATTCAGTTGCATATTAGGTTGTTGGACCTAGGTGCAGATACTTGGACAAAAATGATTGAAAGTCAGAAAAAGAGGTTCAAAGATATCTGGCCTAAAAATTCTTTAGTTTTCAAAAAATATGAAGATAAATGATATGGTAAGTTTGTAGAAGTTTTTGTGTAAAATATGTTTATTTTTTACATTTTTCCTTGAAGGCAAAGGGGGGAAAAGATATGAGGGTATTTTGGTTATTTCTATATTCTTTTCAAGGGGAATGGTGTGTAGATAGTATCTTTATGGAGAATGATTTTTGTTGGTTGTTTTTCATCAATGACAAAGGGAGAGATTGTTGGATATAAATTTCTTCAATTATTTGTCATTGATGTCAAACAATATGATTTTTTATGTATGCAAACAACTGTTGTACATATATGTATTCTGAAGAAATAAAAAAGTGTAGGAATGATGGTGTAGAGCTATGATAGATGTGTATGTGTTCTAAGGTTAAGGTTTATATGTCTATTAGCTTTATTCTTTTGTGTTGGGAATTATTTTTGGTCCATACATTAGCATAACGGTAACAGGGTGTTTTGGTTGCAGTTATCAATATGCAGTTGTGGACTAAGATTATATTCTTATATTCAGAGGTCTATATGGTCCAGATAATAGTTGTTTAGTGACAGATAAATTTTGTTGAATATGGAAGTCATACTATTCTTGATCCAGAGATTAATTGTTCATTTTTTTGTTTATTCAATTACTAATGATAGTTTTGTGTTTGTGGTTTTACGAAGGTTTTATCTTTGGTTATTAAGTTTGAAGATGTATAGATATGTTCTATGGTGTTACCTTTTTTTGTCATGGTTACGAAGTTCCTTTATGTTTCAGGAATTGTACTTTGTATTTTGGAAGTAGTTTTATTCAATAAATACTATTTTGGTCATTTTGTGTCCTAGTCTAGAAGTATATTTTGATGTCTTATGATGACTAGATGGTGATGTGGATTATATCATAAAGTGGGATGTGGGTAATACCATAATGTGTGGTGGTTCAGAGATAGCTAGTAGATGGTAGGGTTCTTTGGGTCATGTGATGCTACACATTTGTATCCATTATTGTTTTTTTCCTGGTGATTGCAAATTTGGCATTTGGATACGTATAGCATGTTCTTGGTCTGTATTTATCCTGAGATGGATCATGCTTTTTGATTTAGGTCTGATTTATATACTTAATGTTTGTTTCTTATCCAGATAAATGTATTTAATGTATAACCTTTGTTTTGGTCTAGCTAAGCTTGGCATGACCGACTTCATTGCAATATTATTCATGCCATGACCTAATTATAATAATATTTTGTTATGGCTGACTTGTAATTAGTTTTTGGGCAGGCCAACCTTGTTGTTTTCCCCAACAATCTACACTATATAAGAAATGTTTGGGATTAAGAAGTGTGTTTGAAAAAAAAAGATTAAGTGTGAAAAGAAAAAGATCTACTAGAAGATTTTTAATAGAAAATATTTTGTAGCAAAAAAGTGAAGACTCTAATCTAATGTTGCAGTGTTGAAAATATTGTGCAGAATAGTTGCATTATTAGGGGGATTCCTCATTATCTACTATGGAGAACTGTATGTATCTTTCATAGTGAGTCTTAGGTACATAAATCTTTATTTGTATCTTATTACTCTAATAGTGAGTGACTGTATGTAAGTCCAGGGACAATGAGATCCTATGATATTTATAATTAATATACATATATCAATGATATATCTTTGTGGTATAGTGCTTGCAATTGTTTTTCCTAGTTTAGGTTTTTCACGTATAAAATCATGGTGTTCATGTGCTGATAATTTATGATCTTTGTTTACTAATTACATTGTAGATTATTTTACTTTGAGGAAAGAGTATTTAAGTAAATTTGGTTTATGTTGATTCACACCCGTCTCATCATTAAATATATTAATAAAAAACCATTGATTATTGTATAAGGTGCTCAACAATCCAATTATCATACAATTGTTAACCAACTGATGATAATAATGATGAAGACTGAGTTCAGTAGAATACAAGAAATTAGAATGGTTATATCAATTGTCATTTTGTAATTGATGTCAAGAAATTGATTTCTGGTTTATATTAAGTTGCCATATCATTCAGAGAGGAAATTAATTGGGCAGATAATAAAGATCAGACAATGATAAGGTACTATTTTTATAATTGTTTTCTACTTAATATTTGATGTTGTTAAGTCAGTAAAGGAAGAAAGGTCAAGTCAGTAAAGGGAACAAGTCTAGTTATGAATCATAGAGAATTTTGTTATTAAAGTGAAGTGTTAGTCAGTCGAGCAAAGAAAAGTCAGTCAGTGAGAAAAGAAAAGAGTCACCGAGCGAAGTCAGACACCGAGTGAAGATAGTCACTGAGTCATCGAGCACAGAATAGAGTTTAAATTCAAGGATTAGAATGCATTCAATGCAAAGGCATGTAGATCAATATGTTAAGGATGAATATGCAATTTGTTATAGAGATCTACGGTCATGAAAATTCAAGTTTAAAATATGAGATGAAGATTAAGCGGCAAAAGGAAAGTTGTGAGTTCCAATAAAATTTCAAGTAACAAGGCAAAGGTTAGCCATTTAACTGAGTTGTAGATACATTGAATCAGTTCATAAGAGATGATATGAAGGCTGAGTGAAATTAAAGGAATACCTAATCAATGAGATTAAGGGGCAAAGCAAAGGCCTATATATTGTTGAGTCTATATGTTTATACAGAGATGCTAGCGAGTTAAAGAGTTGAAGTGCTGCTGAGAAGAGTAGAGAAAGAGGTGGAGATCCAATCCAGAGTAGATACTGATGAGTTGTTGATGCCAGTAGTTTCAAAGAGTGCATAAGGGATCTAGTCAAGAAAAAAGTAGTTGAAAAATCACAGAACAATTTAGTACACTATTTCTTACTAATATTTGTAACAAAAAATATCTTAACTGAGTGGACCTAATAAGTATTTTTGTAAATCCTTGAGAAAGGTAACATTCTAGGATGAATGTTTAAGCACTCTGACCAAGCCACTTCTAACAGGGTGAAGATCTTTATAGATCTAACGTAAATCCCCTAATAGGGTCACATCTAACAAATGTGCATTGTAATATTTAACTAGATTGGCTCTTAACCGAGCATACTTTAGAAGAGTATTTCTTTTTGTGTGTGACAATTCCCATGGAGGTTTTTCACAAATTGGGTTTCCTTGTTAAATATAGTGTTACATGTGATGCTTGATAACTATGGATGTTAGTTTCTTATGCTATATGCTATTTATCAAGTTTGTGAAGTGTTTACAAGTTTTGGTTTCTACTGTTCTTTGAGTTACTGAGTTGAATTAGAGGTTTAGTTTTAAAGTTTTAAGTTTCAATATTTTTTGATTCACCTCCCTCTTAGTAAACCATTCTTTGGTAGGGAAAAGAAACAATTGGTATCAGATCTAGTGCTCCAAGAAAATAAGATTTAAGGTACTTGATTTAAAGATCTAAAGATGTTTAAGAGGGAACCACCGAAGTTGAATAGGAATAACTTCTCTACATGGAAGAACAGAATGAGGCTTCACATATCTAGTATTGGAGATTATGCACTAAACTATCTTGACAATTATTACTCACCTCCACTATTTGGTCCTTCGACACTTGAGAAGATAAGCGAAAGACAAGAACATACACAAGTGAGGATTGAGATATATTCTACTCTCACTGACCTAGAGGTCAATGATATTCAAGGTTGTGATATAGCTAGAAGATGAGGGATAAGATTGCACTGGTTTATGTTGGAGATCAACATGTTCAGAAGGCTAAGGCTGAAATCTTAAGAGGAAAATTTGAATCAATGAGAATGAAAGAATGAGAAAACATTGTAATATACAACACAAGACTAAAGGAAATTGATATTACTATGAGAGGTGCAAGAGGAACTATTGAAGAAGAAGATGTTACAAGAAAGATGATTAGAATACTACCACATATGTATGCCATCTGAGTGTCTTATATTCAAGAATTTAGATCCATTCCACAAATGATTGTTTCTTTGGATGCTACAATCAATAAGCTAATTGCTTTTGAGATGAATGATTTTGATAATAGTTTGCCTTCTACTTCTAAGATTGAATTTTCATTCAAATCATCCTTTAATATTGGAAATTCTAGAGATTCTAGATCTGGTGATGGATATGCAAGTAGTTCTAGTGAAATATTTCATAGTTTTAAGAGAGATTAAAGAGCTATATGCTGGAGATGAAAATAATGAAGCTGAGTTTGAAGCTTTATTGGCTAGAGGCTACTGAAAGGTAAATGAAAGTACATAGGTAAGCTACCTTTGAATTGTTTTACATGAAATAATATTGGTCACATAGATTCTAACTTTCCTAACAATATTGAGAAGACAGATAACAGAGATAACACAAAGAGAGAGAATAGATTCAAAAGATTTAGAGACTTTAAGAACAAAGGAAATAAATCATGCTACATTGCTGAAGGAGGATAATCTAATGATGACACGGATGATGAAGAAGAAGAAGTTGTTTATGTTTCTATTAAATGAATCTGATGAAGAAATATATGTAGAAGAAAAATCCCTAATCTCACAAGTAAGTAAAAATGATACATGGATTATAGACAATGGTTTCTCACACCATATTATTGGTGATACTGATAAGTTTATTACCTTGAAAGAGAATAATGGTGGTAATGTTAGATTTGGAAATAATGTTCCATATCCTATGAAAGGAAAAGGTTCTATAATTCTGTTGGAAAATACTAAATGTGATGATGTTTATTGGGTTGAAGGTCTGAAGTACAATTTGTTGAGTGTGGAAAAATTGAACAATACATGGCATCGACTAGAATTTCAAAATAGAAAGGTAAAAATATTTGATTAGAAGGGACCTATAATTGATACTGGACAAAAATATAAAGGTAACTTATTATACCTTGAGACATCCATAAAGAGATGTCTATTTACTAAGATTGAAAATGTATGGCTATGACACAAAAGGATATGTCATTTTAACTTTGGAAACTTAATCAAAGTGAGTAAGAAAAATAGAGTAAGAGGCCTAGCGAGTTTAGAAAAACCTGATAATGTAATGTGTAAGGGATGTCAAGTAGGTAAGATGACTAAATCAAGATTTACAAGAAAATATTATACTACACAAGCTATTTTGGAGTTAGTACACCTTGACCTATGTGGTCCCATGAGAACACAAAGCTACTATGGAGATAGATACTTCATATTGTTTGTTGATGATTATTCTAGAATAATGTCGGTTATGTTTCTAAAGAAAAATATGATGTGTTTTGTTGGTGCCCAAAAATGCTAAATTGGATTTCCTATGGACTTGCAGTTCCGAAGATGGAAAACCCAATTATTTTTGGCCAACTAACGGGAATGATCAATTATGATCCTCTTCCCCTATGCTTCTGGCTATGTAGGACCAAGGTGGGTGAGCCTTAACTGGAATAGGATTTTTATAGCAGATAACATGTGTATGGAACTCAAACTTCCATCTCTCAAAGTATGGCAAAGTACTATTAAGATCACAAAACTGAAAACAATATATTATTCCAATATTAAATATAATGTTGCAAGAAATTTAAAATGATTGATTGATTCAAGATATAAACTGGATAAATTAAATGGATATAGTAGTTCAAAACTTTAAACAATGAAACTTTATACCACAATTCAATTAACAAGAGAGACCAGTACTTAAATCCAACAATGGGAAATAGGATCGATATCGCTTCAATCCTGCGTTCAACTTCAGAGACAGCTTTGAAAACAAAACTTATCACCTTAAAGGTGTTATGAAATGCATATATAACTAAAATAAGCTTAGGTATATTTCAATTAGGTATAATTCCTCAAATGACAAACCAATTGATCAAGGCCTTGATCAATAGGATTTAACCATGCAAAAATGAGAAAAAACCAAATGAATATACAAAATATAAACTTGAATTGGAATATATGCAAATCAAAACTATCACTTTAAGGAATTTCTTATCGATTTATCTGAAGGACTGATTGTAAAACAATAACGAAATAATTGCATATACGAAAGAGAAAACAAACTTATCTCTGCTTGACAAAAAATTAGTATATTGAATTCATGTTTTCAATGTTTGATCCGGCTATGTCCATTTCACCATTCTCCAAATATCCCTTCTCTTTCAATTTTTTTGTATCCATATAAATATAAAAACCAAGGGGTGTGTTGGATCATCACACCTTTTTCTAACAAATACCTAATCTAAAACCGACTATTTAAAATATTACAAAAAATTGATAACAAGCTATCCCTTATCAATAATAATTATCAACCGATTCGGTTGCCCATAACTTGCTCAAATTCAAATTAAGAAATTTGTATATAAGCTCCTCTGTAGTTGCATTTAAAATCCCTGTCTGGTGCGTTGAAGTTGATGACAATGTTTAATAGTTCTACAAACACAATCTCATTTACCATCACTACTTAATATACTGTAATCGATGCATTCTGGAAACTGGCTGTGCATCGAATGTAGAAAATGTTTTCCACCAACGTTTTAAATATAATTATCAATTTTGAATATAACTCCTTGGGACTAGTCATTGCTTGATAACACCAGCATCCAAGAGGCATTTGGAGTGTTGCTCGACCATTCGCTACGGTTGTATATTGATTTGCAATGTAGTGGGAGTCGATCCATTATGTGGTGCTGATAGGGGTGGTGACCACACTGATGAATGTTTGATAGAATATATGCTAACTCATCTGATGAGTCATCGATGAGTTAGCAGATTTGTCGGTTACTTTGTTATAATTTTAATCAGTATGTCACCTCTGTATAATGGTGTCTATTATGGTCTTTAATACCACAATGGGTTGTATCCCTTGAATTCCACAGAGATCAGTAATGAGTCTATTTATTCCACTGACTATCGAATATATACCTCCTACTTTGATGCTTATCGGATGGAACACGAAACTGTCGCTGTTCATAACCTCTGCATATCACGTTTGTTGCTTTAATCAGAATTACTGAGTTCTTGCCACCTTTGTTTTATCTCATCAACTACAACCATGGCATTGATTACTATGTCTGCATGTTATCGACGTTTACGATGTTCGCCACCTTTTTGTTTTTCTGAATGAAAAATTAAATAATCAATAACAAAACTATCGTTAAGTGAAAAGAATAACATAATATTTTAAAATGATATGTAACAATAAATATAATTATCAAAAGGCTTTTATCTTTTTCCCGCCATACCATCACATAATGTTTAAATAGTGAGCAACATGCAATATGGATAATTATAATAAACGTTTTAACATTGATTCTTTCAGATAGATAAAAGCCATAAATATAAGATTAGTTTTCATATTAATCATAGGAAATAGAGATGAATCAAAATCAATGATATAATCTTTTATCCATATAATTATATAAAGCTTTATAACTTTAGTTAGTCTTTCTTTGTACTAACTACTTTTTCGTTTTAATAAAAACTTTGTTTTGATTTAATAATAATAATAATAATCTTTCTTTAATAACAAATAGCATGAAATTCACATATTAGGATAAGGCATATTAAAATATAACTTATGCTTGAGATTAAAAAGAAATCATTAAACATATACTAATATCATGGAAAAAGAATAAGAATACAAGTACATAATATTATGAATGTTTTCAAGAGTAACATAGTATAACCCTCTTTTAACAATATTTTCCATAATAACATTTATTTAAATTCCCTTTCATATTCATAAGCATAACATATTTTATAAGAGACATACATATATACTAACCACTTTCCCTTTATTCTTTTCACACGTAAATAATGACAACTCTAGTTATTATATAGGAATTAGGGCATAACATATGTGTGAAAAGGAAATATCATTTATCATCATCGTTATTGATCAGACTAAAACACATTGTAATCTTCAAATCATGATCATAGATAACAATACCATCTTGTCTTTTGAAAATAATAAACATTCAAATCCATGGAAGCTTAATTAAAACAAGATCAATCTTTTCAAAACATTAAAAAAAACACTTGAAGGTATCATTAAATCAAAGATATAATTCTCCACATAAAATATTATCTCTTAGGTCATGATTGTAAGTTAATTGGTTCTATCACCAATATGGATTTAGAGATTTATAATGCAATAGTAAGATATGCAGAATTCCTTTTAATTGCATTAGGATTTATATGAAAACATCTCATAAGACTTCAAAAGTATATTCAAGACCAATTGCAATTACATTATGTCCTTAAGCGAAGAAGGTCACAAGATCAGGTTCCTAGTTTCCCTTAGTGAAAAGGAACCTTAAGAATGATTCTAGGATAATGAGAATCTCAAAACATTAAACCATGAGACATATGAAAGTGAATGAATACATAATAACACTTTGATAAGACAAAGATGATAGAACATATAAGCTATAAAATATAAGTAGGTATATGTAAATAGTTACTTCCCTGAACAAAGGATGGATACAAATCACTTTGTCAACATGGGTTCCACCAGTGGCTCTTTCTGGGGTGTGTGTTTATACCTAAACACAGCAAGATCCAAGCTATCTCTGGAAAGAAGGCCATTAGAAAACACAATGAAAACATATATATAAAAGAAAAAGGAAACAAAAAAACACTTGCCTATTGTTATCTTTAATTAAAGAAAGGTTTAAGATACTGACCATGCACAAGAATTTCATGATTGTAACTTTCCAAATCTTCTAAAATATAAGAATTCTCACCTCCTTTACCAATAATGACAAAAGGACCTATCCATAAAGCATTAAGCTTTCCATGTTTACCTTTGTCTTGATCTTTCACATTCCATCTCAAAACTAAGTCTCCTTCCTGAAATTTCCTTTCTGTGGTTTTCTTATCAAATAAATCTTTTACTTTCTGTTGCAGTTTCTGATTTATTTCATGAGCTCTATTCCTTATCTTGTCCAATTCTGCAAGTTGTAATAGTTTGTCTTCCATTAAATCCACTTCTTCATATTGTTCTTCATTCATAAACTTGTACACTGGTAAGAAATTACTCAGTGGTAAGTGAGCTTTCTTTCCATAAACAAGTTCATATGGAGCATACCCAATAGATTTCTTAACTATAATTCTATCTGCCCAAAGTGCGAGAGGTAATTTTGAATCGCATGCTCTTTTGTTATTATCTAACATCCTTTTGATAAATTTCATTATATTTTGTTGCTAGATTCTGCTTGGCCATTTCCTTGAGGAAGGTAAGGGGATGAAAAGGAAATCTTTATTCCATACTTCTCATGAAATTCAATAAATTTTGCATATCTAAAACACATAGCATTATCACAAACAATCTTCTGAGGAACACCAAATCTTGTCAATATCTTTTCAGTCAAAAATTTGATTACCACTTTACTAGTAGCTTGTCTAGTCGGTATGGCTTCCACCCATTTAGTGAAGTAATCAGTGGCTACCAAAATTCATTTATTCCCACCACTGGATGTATCATTTATTTCACCTATGAAGTCTATTCCCCACATTTGGAATGGTTCTTCAGTAGACAGGATTGAGAGGTAATGCACCATTATATTTGAGCTTTCCTAAAAATCTCTGACATGCTTCACATCTCTGAATATATTCATGGAAATCTTTAAATATGAAGGGCCAATAGTATCTTGCATTCAATATCTTATGTGTAGTGGTTTTCGCTGAAAAGTGTCCACCACATGCTCCATCATGGAGATCTTTTAGCACTTCTTTAGCTTGGTATGTATCTAAAAAAAAGAGAAGTACACCATCCCTATTTTTCCAATATAGGTCTCCTTGCATCAAGATATATTTAGATGCTTGTAACTTTATTGTCCTCTTTTGACTATCTGTAAGGTTCTTAGGAAACTTCAAGTGTTTCAAAAAATATACTGTATTAGTGTACTAGGGGCATCTTTCAATAGGTGTATGAGTTTCACTTAGATCAATATGATTTACTTGTAATGCATCCATATTTGACTCTGCCATCAAGTTTGCTAATCCTTGTCCTCTAATAATCTTAGTGATTTAGATCTCTATGTCAAATTCCTGAATCTAATTTACCCATCTGCATCTTCTCCCAGTGACTCCTAATCGTCTGAATATATCCTTTACTGATGCATTGGGAACATAGGCTAACACTTTTGCACCAACCAAATAATGCCTAAAGGATTTCACTGCCTTTACAAGAGCATAAGCTTGTTTCTCATTAATATCATAGTTTAACTCAGAATCTTGAAGGGTTTTACTGAAGAATGCTATTGGTTGTTCATATCCTTGCTCATTCTTTTGTAGTAAGACATCAGCAATGGTATGATATGATGCAAAAGAAAATAATTGAAATGGCTTAGTATAATCTGGGGATTTGAGAATAGGGGCTTCCTTAATTGCCTTTTTAATCTTTACAAATGCCTCCAAAGCTTCATTTAGCCACTTCATGTATGCACCCTTCTTCAACATTATAGCAATGGGTTTAATTATTTCTGAGAAGTTTGGGACAAATCTCCTTACAAAATTGATTTGTCCAAAAAAAGATTGAATCTTTTTAACACTCTTAGGAACCTCAATTTTATCAATTGTTGCAATCCTTTCTGGGTCTATTCTCACCCCATCCTTGGATACTATATGTCCTAGTAACTTTCCTTCACTTATAGCAAAATGGCATTTCTTTGGGTTCAAGGATATCCCATATTCAAGGGCTCTTTGAAAAATTTGTTCCAAGTGTCCACAGTGATCTTCTGATATTTTGGAGTAAGCAGTTAGGTCATCCTAATATACCACCATAATCACATCAATGAAATCCTCAAAGGCTACATCCATTGCTCTTTGGAAGGTAGCTCATGCATTAGTGAGTCCAAAAGGCATTCTAGCATATACATAAGTACACCAAGGTGTTGTAAATGTTGTTTTATATTGTTCTTCTTCTTTAACTTTCACCTGGTTATACCCTGAGAAACCATCCATCATTGATAACAATTCATTTCCCGTGACCTTCTGTAATAATGCTTCCATGTTAGGTAATGCATAGTTGTCCTTTAATGATGATACATTTAGATTTCTAAAATCCACACAAAGTCTAATATCGCCATTCTTCTTCCTTTCAGGGACCAAATTTGAAACCCATGTTGAGTGTCTAATTGGCTTTATTATACTAGCATCCCTCATCTTGATTAGCTCCTCTTTCATTTTAGGGGCTAAAGTAGGGTTTATAGGTCTTTGCCTTTGTCTGAATGGTTTAGCATTAGGCTTCAAATGTATTTCATGTTGAAAAAGATCCTCTTGGTAAGCTTTAAGATCATCATAGGACCAAACAAATACATGTCTATATTTTCTCAGTAATTTGATGATATCTATTCTGATCTTGGGAGTTAAACTTTTACCCACAAATACTTCTTTTGGAGTCTCTTCATTTCCCAAATTTATCCTTTCTATATCATCTATTGTGACATTAGTATTTTTCTTTTCCAACTTTGAATCCTTATTGTCAAACAATCTCTCCATTTCTACAAGACCTTTTGGAGCTTTATTGGTTTTTAACTGAATGACTTCCTTTCCAAATAATACTTCTTTCCCATTTTCTGTTTCAACATGAGCATTCAAGTATATTAACTAATCTTCATATTCTTGTTCACATGCTAAAAATTTGATTATATCTCTATCGTCTTCAAAGATTTTCTAGTTGTTGATGTTATCCGGTATAGCAGGCCTATTTTTAACTTCAACTTGAACTGTCTTCACAAGGGATATCATTATGCCTTAATTCCAAATTAGCCATAAAATCTACAAGGATATTTTATGATCTGTCTATCCAATCAATAGAGAAAGCATCAAAACATTCCATAGAATCCCATACTTCATTTCTATATCTTTTAAGATGAGGATGTTTAGCAACAAATTTACTTTTAACTTGAGAAATAATTAATTCAGAATCACCAAAAACACTTAAACATTTTATTCCATGCTTACTAGCTATCTTTAAACCAAGAATTAAAGCTTCATATTCTGCAACATTATTAGTGCATTCAAAATCTAGTAAGAAGGAATATTTAAATGTTTTCTTATCAGGAGCAAAGCAAATGACACAAGCCCCATTACCATCCTTGCAACAAGAACCATCAAAATACATTTTCCAAGTTGTATTATTATTTGCTTCAACATGTAATTCAATAGGTTCAGTGTTATGCATTGCATTTTTTGAAATACTTACTTGAAATTTATCCATATCAGAATGACAGAAATGTGTCACTAAGCTTGGATCCACTTCCTCAATAATGTATGGACTTCTAGCCTCTATATCAATTCTTACATTCCTGCCATTTACTGGAATAGAAGCATAAGAAAGATCTAATTGAATACTACCTCCTACGAAGCTAGACCATTGTCTTGATAAAAGCATTCCATAATTGGCAGGAACTTGAACCACAGTAATATCCATTTTATAATACATTTCAGGACATGTAGAAAATTTAAATTCAACATTTTTCATTATATCTATAACAGGAACAGATCTATTATCCATAGCATAGCATCTACCAAATTTGGTATCAACATTCATTCCTAATTCTTTCATTACATCATTAGGTGTAATATTCACTACTACACCTAAATCTATCATGCAATTTTTTACCAATCTATTATTTATCAATAGAGTGAGATAAAAAGGATCAATTTGATTTCCATTTTTGCTTAAAGTAGTTCCTAAATAAATAGCTGGAAGATCCTTCACTTCTTGGTTAATATCTTCCTTATTACCTACATTAGACAATATTTTCAAAGCTTCATTTTTACATTCAGGTATTTTGACTATTTCAAGCAAAGGAACATATATTTTAACTTGAGATAATGCATTAGACATGAAAGAACATTCATTGGGAAGAGATTTACTAACCACCTTTTCTCTTACCATTGTTGGAAAGTCCTCGAGTTCTGCTTGTTTATCTTGAACAATTTTTTTGTGCTTCAAACTCCTTGGATCAGTTCCCTGGTTAGGTTTCCCTGTTTCTACATTTACTGTTATATTCCTTAACTTGTAATTACTTCTTGCTTCTTCTACTGCAGCTATTGTATATACTTCCTTTTCCTCCTCTATTGATTTTCTTAATTTTGGAGGACCACCCTGATGGTCCCCATATTGGTATAATCTATTTAAATCATCCTTGTAGAAGTATTCATCTGAAGAGCTATAATCATCATATCCCCACATAGGATCTATTGATAAGTTATTTACTATGGGCTGTTGACCATCATTATGATCTTCATCTTCTTTCCATCTTTGGGCAACAACACAATGTTCATAAGAATGTGGCATTCTACAAGCTTCACACCAAGGATAATTTTCCACAAAATGGTTGTTTCTCCTTAATGGATTAGGTGTGTGTAATTCCTTGTTCACTGGTTTCCCATCCTTCCATTCTGTGTTATAAGGCATATCTTGCAATTTATACCTGTCATTTTTGTATGGTACCCGATTATTCTGGTTATACTTAAAATTGTCTCTTCCATTATTCACTTGGAGGCCTTTTACCATATTCATAAGTTTTTCCATTCTATCTTCTTCCTTGTGTTTCTTAGGCTCTTTTGGATTAAACAATTGAGTGTCCTCCCTTTTATTGATTACACCATATGCCTTCCTATCATTTTCAATAGTTATAGCAATCTTGAGAGCATGTGCTAAAGTAGTAGGTTTATGAGATCTGATATCATAATTTGTCTTGCTATCAAAGGCACCCATATAAAAATTAATAAAAAATGCATCAACAAGTTGAAGATCTCTTGGGACCCTATTTAGAACTTTATTGAATCTTTTATTGAATTCAGCTACAGATTCATTCTGATTTTTCTTCATACTTGTCAACTCATGTGAAGCAAAAGAAGTATCATTGTGATCACCAAAATTTTACATGAATTGATTTACAAATTCATCCCAACTAGATATGGATCTATCTGGCAGACTTATGAACCATTCTGCTGCATCTTCTATGAGGGATTGAGAAAAAAATTTCATGTATACATCCTCATTGAATTCATTAAATTCTTAGATAACATTTTTTAAATTTACATAATGTACTTCAGCTGATTCTGACCCATTCCTTGAAAATTTTGGAATTGCACTCCTTAATTCATTCTTTATGTCATTAGGACATCCCCTTATGCCATAAAAATCTAACTATATGTATCTGTTAGAAACCATCGAGGCTCTATAATTATTTCTATTTTGATTTATGGTTCCATGTCTTTGATTCTGCCTATTTGCATTATGAAACCTCTGATTGTTCCTTGGTTCAAAATTTGGATTGGTATTATGATCCCTTGGGCCATAATTCTGATCCCCATCATTTTGATATCCATTATATATCCTTCCATTACTTTGATTTCTATACTATTCATGTTGGTCAAATTTGTTAGGATCCCTCCTATTGTTGTGGCTGTAATATTCTCCATTATTCCATTGTCCCTGATGATCTCTTCTTTCCCAATCATTGTTTTCTTTCTCAAGTCTTCCTCTATTATCTGGTTCGAACAAGGGGTTGGTATGATCATTGTTAAACACATGCCCATTATTCTTCCTATGAGGATGATTGTAAACTTCATTTATATCATCCTTAGGAGTTTCTTTATCTCTTGGTGATCTAATTGCATCTCTTGTTATTCCTATTTTCCTTAGTATCTCTTCGGGTTGCCTTTTGAGAGCCCTAACCATTTCTTCATTCTCTAATCCTGCCTCAGCCATCTCACGAAATACATCATCCCATTTGTTAATTCTTTTCTCCTTTTTAGTCATTTCCTGGTTTGGATCATGTTGAGACTCATGTCCTCTTCTATTACTTTGAAAAAAAAAATTACAATTTTCACTACTGCTCTCATGACTATGATGGCTTGAATTAGGGAATTGTTCACAAGCATATTCTTTATCATCCTTATTGGGATATATCATACAAGGTACATAAGGCATCTTTACACTGGAAGTCCTGCCTTTCCTTAGCTTTAAATCTAATTCAAGTTGATCTGGATGCAAGGATCTTCTTCCCCACATGAAAATTGTTAATAACAAAATTATGTAACCAAGTTTATCACTTCTTTAAATTCGTAGAGTCGCCACCCTCTTCTTAGAAGGAA
>MU223474.1:787875-810570 GCA_018584345.1 Thuja plicata
AGGTGAATTTATGCATTTACTTTGTCTATTTCTGCAATTTCAATTACATATATTTAAGGTTAATTCCAAAACTGGGGTTTGACCAAGGCAAACCCCTCCCCCCCAACAAACAAACCTCTTTTTCTTGCAAGTATAGGTACAAAATAGCAGATTTGAGACCAGATATGGATACCCTTTTTAGCTTTCTTTTAGATGGCGCGAACAGAGTCACTTTCGGATCTATGTAGGTCAGGGTCGACATTATTGGGTCAGGGTTGACATTTGTGGGTCAAGGTCGACCTTTTTCACAAGACGACATTAGAACAGAAATTGATTTCTGGGTTTTGTTTGTCTTTGCGTTCCAATTTTGGATCATACTTTTGTTTTTCCAGAAACAGCCTACAGACCTCAGAAAACAACGTTCTTTGATCTACATTATTTTAAGGTTGGTACTTCATCTCATCCATTTCAATTCCTAGAACTATCATATACATTCCTTTCTAAAATAGGAATTTAAGATCTTTCCTCTTTGCTCTCATTTCTGAATGGATGATTCATTTGTGCATTGATCCTTCTTTTGGGTTAATCAATATGGATCTTTCATTTGTGCATTTGAGGTTAAAAAGAACATCTTATCTTCCCCACACATCACACAAACATCTACATTTTCAAATGTGACATCTTTTCTTATGTTACAAGTATAAAGAAGCTAGAATCAGCATGAGACAGTTGCTGGATGAAAGAAAGAATATGGCATCTCGTTGTAATGAAATAGATTATCATGAGGAAGAGATTCCAGATTTCTTTGAGTCCTCAGGATCAAATACAAGAAAAGCATTATATACATCAGAAGAAATCATCACAAGCCTAACTAAAATCAATCTACATCTGGCTAGACAAGTCAAATCTCTGCAAATCGGTCAAGAGACAGAGATGGTAAGGATGATTGATGTCATGAACACTGCTAGGCAAGCTGAACAAGAAAGAACAATAGCTATTGATGATAGAAGAAAGATCATAGAAAAGATATAAGAAAATAAGTCTAAGATACAAAGACTTATAGAGCATCACCATGAGGTAACAAATTAGATTATTCTTATGAGTCAAGAAGCAAACATAATGATTATGGAACTCATTGAAAGAATACAGATTATCGGTGAACTAAGAGAAGAGAATGAAAAACTAAAGCATGAGGTTAGAATTCATCAACAAAATAATGACATGATTAAGAGAGATGAAGAAAGTACAAAAATAATGGATGAATTATTGAATGCACAAAGAAGACCCAACACCAACACTGGACTGGGGTACACCGAGCATGGAGAGTCATCAAATGAAGCTAATCCAAAATATGCCTACATCAATCCTAGACCAAGGAAGCTGGCATAAAATCACTGTGGAAAGCAAGGCCACACCTCAAATGTCTGCAGGAGCAAAGAAAAAGGTATTCCTAAATCCACATTTACATTCATAGGACATTGTTACAATTGTAGCAAGAAAGGACATAAAGCATATGAATGTAAATCAAAGGTGAAAGAACCAAAGAAGGAAACCTATATGGACAAGTATTGTCCCACATATAAAATGCATGGGAACACATCTCTTGAATGAAGGAAGAAGAAAATTGAAGCATGGAAACCCAAAAATCAAGAAAATGCATATAAACCAAGCAGAGTTGGTAATCATATGTTTGGGACTATAATAAATGGATAAACTACACAACATGTGGTAGATATGGTCACATTGCTGCAAACTGCATGAGAACATGGACCAAAAGTTCTAGAGGCTGGACCAACCCTGGAATGGCATGTTTACACTATCATAAGGTTGGACATCTAAAGAAGGACTGCAGAGACCAAATAACATAAACCACCACTTTTGCAAATGGCATCACCATTAAAGACATCAAGAAAATAAGAAAGAAAATGTGGAGAAAAGATTCAATCATTGAGGAAGCTAGACCAAGAAATGCAGTAGGTGACACCTCATCCCATGGATCTGATGACATCACCACCCCTGCCTAAAATATGAACAAGTAAGTATGGAATTGCACTAGACCAAGTCATATTTTGCATCAGTTCCATTATACAAATTGATAGATAGTCAACATCTACATAAATAAAGATTCATATTATGTTACTTGTTACAATTCTGAGAAAACAACCCCATCGGTAAATACATACCAAAAATCATCTGTGAACATAAAAGGATGAGTTGTCTACACTTGCCAAGAATCATCGGTCAACATATAAAAAGGCTAATTTGCTAATGTAAACCGACACCCGTCGGTAAGTAAGCAAAATTACAATGTTGTCTTGACACTACACTGAGATCCATTGGTGAAAGCAACAATCTTAATAGCTATCCCGAGCATCTTGTCAACACCAATAATGTTGTTTGAAAGTTTAACCAACAAACGTCGTCTTCATGACTCGACGAGTTGTTGAGCATTTATGACAAACTTAGGGAAAAAGTCTATAAATACTTGACAGAAGCACTACATTCTTCACACACAAATTGAGAAAACAAAGCAGACCAAAAATAGAGAAAAAAGAGAGCCGTTAGCAGAGTGTCCTCAACTTGATCCAACGTACTCCAAATAGATCACTCACAAGTTACACGGATCGAAGTAAGTACCAAGCATACCAAGAACTCTATTATTACTTTTGAAAAAGTCCTAAATTTCAAACACAATGGCAACGAATTCAAGAGCAGCCAAAATGAAGAGTGAAAAGAAGAATGTCGTTAAGCTAATCAATAATAACACTTGTGTGGAACCAAAATACAAGATATACCCAAAGATTGCATCGCAACCCAATGATTCTGGCACATTCTCAAAAATTCCACCTAGGGTTTTTTTGATAGAAGATGTTAGATCATATATCCACTAAAAGATCATTGAGATTGGTGATATGGAGATAGATCAAGATTATAAGAAGCTATGTGATGATCAAGCGAACCTAAAGGAAGAACACAAACACTTGCAAGTAAAAGGGATAAAAAATTCCCTATATTTCTTGAGGGTTTTCAAAATTGACTAGATTTGGTTAGTTCGAAGAAGAATGCACGATCATAAGTTATGGTTGGATGAACCCAAGCATATTACAAAGGATGTATTACATGCTTTAATAGGTTACCCTATAACCGACAAACCAAAATCTCGCAAGCATCCCTCTTGACCAGAAGTTGAGAAAATCACCAATGCTGTATGGGACAACCAAGGACTTAAGGTGAACACCATCACCAATGAGGAACTGAGGTTTGGTGCATGTGTCATAGGGTACAAAATCTATCAAGCTAGCAGGCTAAAATACATAACATAAAAAAAATTAAGCACAACTTACACGATTGTCACGAAAGGAATACAAATGGATCTATGTGAGATCCTACTGAAGAAACTTGATGAAATATGACAACAATCAGATCTACGAAGACAAACACATGTAAGTTTGGCTCACTTATAATGTGTATATTCTTTTATTTTCAAAAATACTTTCCTTCAATTGGAAAATTGAAGTGGGACACCACCAAGCCAGTCACATTACAGATAAGTGACCTTATCAAGTCACTAGGTGACAACTTTGATTCAGTGATGATTGAATACTTCCTTGATTTCAAGGAAAAGATGATGGAGAGAGTAAGGATCCCTGAACAATTAATTGAAAAGCATAGAGATGAGATATGCTTTATGGTGGATTCAGATTTTACTCATATTAAGCTAGTTGTACCAAGGACAGCCTGGTTACCACCACTTGACTATGAGATTAACATAGATCAAGCAACAAATGTAATTGATGCACTGTTGAATGAACCACTTGACAGTAAACAACAAAGATTTGGAACATATGAAGAGGAAAAGACAGATAAAAATGGGCCTAGTCATAAAGAAGACTGTCAACAAGAAAAACAAGATGGTAAAGAATCTTGAGAAGTTGTTGTCAGTAAATGAAGATGAGAAAGAACAAATAGAGGACACCGAGGGATAGAGTGTCATCGATGAAGAGGAAGATAAGAAAGAAATAGATTCTAAATCCATGGAGTCTGATGTGCCTCCACCTCCAACCAAGAAACCAAGGACTACAGCAGATCAGAGGACAAGGAGCCAAACTGCAAAGAAAGAAACTACACCTCTTAAGAAAGGTCAAGTAAGGACCTATAAGAGGAAGAAAAAAATATAGAAGCAAACACCTACCAAAAGGAGGAGAAGACTCATCAAAACAAAGGCCGACATTGAAGATTCAAAACATGATGAGCCTGAAGTAGATAAGAAGAGCTTAACCCCTCAAACAATTGATGAGATTGTTGAATCAATTGCTACAATAGGTACCATGACTGATAGGAAAATTAGACAATGGGTAAAGCTAGAGCCTGAGGACCAAAATGAAATAGAAGATGCAATAATCAGGTCTATGGCTAAATTCAAATATGTACCAGTTGAGTTTGCTAACAAAATACCCAAACCACTGAGTGACATAATTTTAGCACGATGGTCTTATGATGTGCACATAGAAAAGGAAGCAAGGGAGATGATACTTGTAACACTCATGCCTCCCAAATCCAAAATGGAAGAGATAAAAGAAATGATGAAAAAACATTCCAATAAATTTGTGGAAAAGATAAGAGCCTACAAGGTGTTACAAGGAAAGTTCTTAGACCTTGAAAACATGACAGATGCTAAATGGAGAGAAATTCTTGATCTACCTACAGAATCAACAAGCTGTGAGAATCCATTACTTCTCACCGAGACACCTCATATAGAGGAGCAGAAAGAAAAAGCAAGTCCAGAGCGGATTGCTTTGGATAATATGGAAGATACTGAGCCCATTGACTTAGATAAAGTCATGGATGATCTTGACATTCAAGATATTACTCACTATGATTCTAATAAGGATCCAAAGAAGGATGATGATGTAATATTCATATCTCTTAAGAATCAAGAAAAACAACAAGCATTGAAGACACAAGGAAATAATGACATGGATGTTGCTGATGAGACATGGCCAGACACTTCAATCATTGACATAATAGGACTGGACCCTACAGAACAAATTCAAAAGGATGAAGATGTCACTTTTCAACAAGATCAAACTGACGAACAAGACACAACTACAGATGAAGCACTGGTGAACACACAGAACAATATGCCAGTATTGATGAAGGCCATCAATCTGTTAGAAGGACAAGAAGAATCTACTACAGATACAAGCATACCCAAAGATAAGGGTGATGTAGAAACAAAGGATACAAATGATGAATCCAAAGATACAACTGTAGAACAAGCTGCTACTGATGATCAGCAAGACAAGTCTACTGATCAAAATCAAGAAAAATAAAAACAAGTAGAAGAGGAAAAGCATAAGGAGAACAGTGAAGCAGAAAAGACAGATGATCCACAAAAGAAAATAGAAGAGAAATCTACTGATACACCCAAGGTTGATGAAGAGACATCTTCACCTAACTGAATTGTGAACAACGAGTAGAAGGAACAAGAAGTTTCATCTGCAAAGCCTTCACTGAGCATCTCAAAGAAAAAAATGAGCTAGCAATGGTAGTTCATACATCTACTTCTACACAAGTCTCAATGAAGAAGAAAAGAAAGATCAGAAATAAAGTCACTCTAGATGAAATAATTGAGATTCCAGTATGTCATCCTATGACATTGGATCCTACCGAGTTGACAAAGAATGCTAGACTTTGTGAAAGGAAAGCTATCCAAGATAAGCTGAGAAAAGCCAAAAAAGAATCAAAGGTACTCAAATTTGCAAAAGGAATCCTCTAGAAAATTGTACCTGATACAGATCTTGATCAAACAACTCCCATACTTGATCAATTAGTGATTCTCACTGACACTATCACATCTCAGAATATAAATGTTGAAAAGGCTATAGAATCAAGACTTGAGAAGAAATATGAATTCAAGATAGCAGAGAAAATAAGACAAGAAGTGGCACTGGAAAAGGTGAAGCTATCTAAACTGGTAAGCACATTGGACCCTATAATTTTAGAGGCAATAGCCTTAATTCAAAAATTGTGCCCATTGGATCAACTCACCAAGGAGTATACCGAAAAGATAGCACAAATTGATGTTGATCTTCAAGCTAGTGCACAAGGTCTCACAAACATTGAAGATGCAATCAAATTGCACAATGACCAACTCAAGCAAGCTAGGAAGTTGAGACAGGATATTCAAATTGTAGAAACAAAGTTCAGAGATGAGGTGAATGAGCTTCAAGCTCAACTCTTACCAACTCTCACATTACTGTAACAGTATATGACATAGGCAAGAACACTTATTGCCACCCCAGAAATGTCTGTCCTAGACAACATTTATGATATGCATGCCGGGATTGAACTAGAGCACATGGCATTGGAAATCCTCAAAGAAAAATGAGAGGAAATGATACAAGATATCAAGAATAGTCACTCCCACATCCTTGATACTCTGTAAGTTTCACATTTTTGACAACTTATAAGTTGCAAATTTTTGTCATGATTATCAAAAAAGGGGGAAATGATATGTACAAAGTCAGTAAGCTTATGAAAAAAAGGGGGAAAGAGGAAAGAACAAAAAGGGGAATGTATAGTATAAAGGCAAGTATACATGTACATATACTTATACTATACCGATGCATACAGTTAGGGGGAGTCATATAATGACAAGGATATATACATGGTGTACATACTAACAACTTTAGTATTTTGCATATATAAGTTTTTGATACTAATGTCCAAGGGGGATTGAAGACATTATATTTTTCCATTAGTATATGCAAGGAAAAACATGATAAATACCATCAGTTTATACTACACCAACAGACAGGGCACAACACTACCCGATGCCAAGGCTACTGAAAATGCTAAGTACAAAGCATCCTGACGCAACACTATTCAGTGTTACCCGATGATAGAAAAGAAAAAGGAACCCGATGAGTAACCAACAGTGCAACCCAATGAAACAGTCAAGAGTGGAACCTGACAGATCAAGGGAACCTGACGAATAGTTCAAAGAAGGAACACTGACAGAATTTTAGTTCACACCAACAATCAGATACTGAGAGTCAGTTACATCCTACAAAAAGTGGATCTGACTTCCACATCATATAAATCACCGAAGTTTTATATTTAGCTTCTTGATTTGTTTTTAAAACCATTACGTAAGGGAAAATCAATGTAATTCTTTTTTTATCAGTCTAACTGATTTAAAACATGCAAACTAAAGGATCAAGGTCAAGTTGTATACCTTGGATCTAGAGTTAACATTGTAATGTGTGATTCTAAAATATGTCAAAGAACTTGTATAAATAGATGCTCAATCAATTGTGAACATGTTGTTCGATAATTATTGTAGCCTTTGAGAGCATCTAAGGTTCAGATAAGAGAATTCATGCAGAAGCATAGACAAAGATCAAATTAGTTTTCAAGAACAAGAACCAAGGCTACCAACAAGCAGGAAAAGGTATTAATCAATCACTATAGGTGATATTCATATACTGTAAGCTTTAATGGATTTGTGATCAATAATTATAGATTTCATTTAGTCAGGTCATACATATTGTACACATTCTAACAAGTGTAGTACACTTAAGAAATCCTTTCAAGGAAGGTGGATTTAACAATCCTATTTTAAATCTCTTAACTGAGTGCACACTACATTAGTGTTGCTAAAGATCTTAACATAGTAGATCCTAATAGGTCTCCACATTAATACTCCTAACAGGGTAGATCATCAGAAGTGATCAAGTTGTAAGCCTTAACCGGCTCCCTTCCAATCTGTAGATAGTGAAGTTTTGTGGGTGCCATCCCCACTGCAGTTTTTACTTCCTAACAGTAGTTTTTTGCAATATCATATCTTGTGTTATGTGTCTATTACTTTCATGAATGTTTCTATGAATGT
This sequence comes from Thuja plicata, assembly GCA_018584345.1. NCBI lineage: Eukaryota > Viridiplantae > Streptophyta > Pinopsida > Cupressales > Cupressaceae > Thuja > Thuja plicata. Next base: position 795,749 of record MU223474.1, read on the forward strand.
TACATACAATTAAGTTTCTAAATTAATATTACATGCATAAGAAAGAGCATTAGATTTGGTTGGTAATACAATAAAGATTGATTCCTAATGAAGTAAGGTGAAAAGTGTTAAAAATTTTAAAGGTACTAATTCACCCCTCCCCTCTCAGTACTACTTCCCATTAATCCCAACATGAAGATAGTCACCAAGTCACCGAGAATGAAAAAAAGTTTGAACAGAGTTGAATTCAAGGATCAGAACTCATTCAATGCGAAGGCACAAAGATGAAGAGGATGCTAAGGATGAAGATGAAGTTTTTTATAGAGATCTATGGTGATGAAAAGTCAAGTTCAAAATATGAGATGAAGATTAAGCAGAAAAAGGAAATTTGTGAGTTCCAAGAAAAGTGCAAGTCACGAGGCAAAGGTTAACCATTTAACTGAGTTGTAGATACATTGAATCAGTTCATAAGAGATGATTCAACGGATGAGCGCAATTGAAGGAATGCCTAATCAATGAGATTAAGAGGCAAAAAAAAAGGCCTATATATTGTTTAGTCTGTATGTTTATACAAAGATGCTGGAGAGTTAAAGAGTTCAAGTACTACCGAGAAGAGTAGAGAAAGAGGTGGAGATCCAGTTCAGAGTAGAGACTGATGGGTTGTTGAGGCCAATAGTTTCAGAGAGCGCACAAGGGATCTGATAAAGAAAAAGGTAGTTTTAGAATCATAGATCAACTTAGTACACTATTTCTTACTGATATTTGTAATAGAAAATATCTTAACCGAGTGTACCTAATAAGTTTTTTTGTAAATCCTTGAGAAAGGTAACATTCTAGGATGAATGTTTAAGCCCTCTGACTAGGCCACTCCTAACAGGGTAAAGATCTTAATAGATCTATGGTAAATCCCCTAACAGGGTCACATCTAACAAATGTGAATTGTAATATTTAACCAGATTGGCTCTTAACCAAGCGTAATTCAGAAGAGTATTTATTTTTGTGGGTGACGATTCCCACAAATGTTTTTCCCAAATTGGGTTTCCTCGTTAAATCTGGTGTGACATGTGATTCTTGATAACTGTGGATGTTAGTTTCTTATGTTATATGTTTTTAATCAAGTTTGTGAAGTCTTTACAAGTTTTGGTTATTGTTGTTCTTTGAGTTACCAAGTTGAATAAGAGGTTTAGTTTTATAGTTTTAAGTTTTAATATTTTTTTATTCAACCCCCCTCTTAGTAAACCATCATTTGGTAGGGAAAACCAACAACAATAGCTTACACATATAATACTAGAACCAACAAGAAATATTTTAACATTCTTATTGTTGGAATGACTTATGGAAAGTTGGGACTGAGAGGGGAGGGGTGAATTAGTACCACAAAAACTTTCATAACTTAAATTGTATATTGTTGATGTTTGCTGATTATCGATTTCAATAACTTGAAATAAAACATAAAACATAACATGCAAACATTCAATTAAATGAACTCATAACTCCATGATTTTTTTTACACATAAATCCTTGGCTAGAGGACAAACTGTGGTGGGGATGACACCCAGAACCTTCACTAACTGTAGTATAAAGGGTGCTTAATTAGAGCTTACATAGTTTAGCCATTTTGATAGCTTTCCCAATTAAGAGTATAAAAAGACTTGTTAAGTCTACCTAGTTAGAGCATTTTACAATACCTCAACTTAAAGATGTACCCTGTTAAAGGTTTTACATAAATTAGATCAGTTAAGATCTACCTAGTATTGGGATTTCTAGCTCTCAATACAATAGTATTAACAACTTACAAATGTCTCCTAAAATGCATCAAATACAAATGTTGATTAGACTCTAAAATACTTGTGTTACCTCAATTCAATCTGTAACACTGCTCGGTTTGGCTCTACTGTAGCAAGATATCATCTTGGTGCTCTTTGCTCTGATTTATGTTCTTCAATAACAACCTTCTCTGTAGTCTGTCACTTTCTCCTCTATCATCTCTATCTCTTTTCTTCTTTGTAAATCATCCTTTAAGTATAAGATCTATTACCTCTTGATCTTATTTGTTAGGTCACTGATAAATTATTTTGACCATTAGATCTTTTTTTTCTCGGTGACTGTGTCACTTTTATCTTAGTACTTGGTGTTTTTCTTGGAAATAGAAATCTTTGATTAACCGCTTAATCTACTTCTCAGATCTTCTCTTTGAATTATTTTGATCATTGATCATGTAAAAAATTCATCAGTGTGTATTGTATGATCATAATTAATAATGTAACAAAGTATTAAATGATGACATGTAACTGATTGAATGTTTGAGGATGTTAAGTTGATGATCATGGAAAGCATTAAATTAGTTAATGTATTGTATTGTCGTTGATGTCAACTTGATATAATCTATATGGTCATGGAAATACTGCCAAAGACTTCAAAGAACTGATGAATCAAAGGCTATGCTATCAATAATGCATATAAGTCAAGTATTCACTAAGCGACTATATACATTGACGGAGTGCACACCAACGGTTAGAGTAAAAGAGAAAAAGTCACAGTGTTACTCGACGAGAAAATGCATAGCATTACCGATGAGCAAAGTCATAGTGTTTCCTGATGAGAAAAGCATAGAGTAACCTGACGGAAAGAATCACAGTGTTTCCCGGCAGAAAAGACAAGGACGGAGATCTCGATGAAAACTGAAGTCACACCGACGGAATAGTCAGTTATCACCGATGACTAATTGAAGTGTTGACCGACAAAACATAGAGTTCAGAAATGACAAAATTCTTAGCTGTCAAGAAGCTAAAGATAGACTTAACTAATAATTATCTTTGTTTTAATCATCCAGATAAAGCTGGAGATAAGTAATTGATTTAAAGCTGATTTGTCTAGCTGGAAAGAAGATCTCTTTGAGATAAAATTGGAGTTTTCTTTAAATCTAATTAGCAAGAATTGTGGATCACGCCAAGAATCAAGAAAGCCAAGAAAAGGTCAAATCATGTCTATATAGAGACAACCCCAATTCATTACGAATTGTGTAGGGTGAAGAGAAAAGAGGGAAGATGCTAACGAGATTCTAAAGGAGAAGAAAATCTTCATTCAGACTTGATCAATCAAGCTGAGGAAAGAGCTAGATTCTACAGACACAGACAAAAAATGGGACAACATCACAGAGCAAAATAGTGTGGAGCAAAGGTATATAATTGATTATATTGATCAAAGAGATAATGCACTTATAATAGATCTAAAAATTTGAAATTAAGTTGTATGTATGAACATATCATTAATGTTTCAGTTTAACCATTGAAGTATCAAGTCTCTTAACCGAGCAGGACTTAAAATTCTTCTACAATTGAGATACATCCCAAGGAGTATAAAAAATTTTGATCATAGAAAGTAGCATTGGATATGCCCGATACCTATTGACAGGCCAAGTGAGTGTTTGATCAAGGATGGTAGTATTAGATGCCAGATACTAGGTGACAAACTATCTTTTAAATCCTCTAACAAGGTCACACCTAATAGTGTGTTTGTAACCTTTAATAGGGTTGGCTCCTAACAGAGCTCACTTCAGAAGAGTGAAAATTTGGGGTACCAATCCCAGTGGTTTTTCCCTTAACAGGGTTTCCACGTTAAAAATCCATGTGTTATGTGTTAATGTTTCATTACTTTACTGTTTTACATTTCACATATGCAATTTTGGATTTATCAGTATACTCTGCATATTTACTGTCTTTCGGTAAATAGTTGACTACTTATAAGTCAAGATACAGAAGAAGGTTTTACTAAGAAATCCAACAAGTAGAAAATTGATAAAGTATTTCAAGGCATTCATCTTGTAGGACAGAAGATAACTAGAGGCATAATTTGTGGTTATAAGTTTTAAGGGTTGATTTAAGGATTAATTTTTGAGGCCAATGATTCACCCCCCCCTCTCAGTTATTACTAACATTAAATGCATCCTTATTTCTTTATAATCCATTAATTAACTCGTTAGAATAACTTATCTTCACTCGGTTAACTTGTTCTTCAGTACTCGGTAACTGTCAACTTGATATATTGTTTATGCTCTCGGTGTTCAGTAAATTGTGTGCTCTCGGTGTAGTGTTTGTTCTTTACCAAATTCATTGCCTTGCTCGGTGTACATTATAGATTGCTCATATATTTGTTTTTCTATCTTTTACCAATTGAATCTTCTGATTCTTATGACTTTGTCTAAACCAATGAGAACAAAATATCCTAAAGAGATAACAATCTCCCCCTTTGACATTAGTTGATCATTTTGACAAAAAATTCAAAGTCGTCAAAAACTTAGTAACACCCCCTTGGATGTTACTCACTATACTCTTCTCTTATTTTTCTCCTTTTCACATATATACTTTTTTTTCAATGTTTTTTTGTATGCTCTTTTTGCTTTTTTTTTTTTAAAATGTAAGACTCTATATATATCCCCCTTTTTTGACAAAAAGTCTCAACAAAATCTTAAATATAAAAAATTTGTATGTACCTCTATTGAAATCCGGCTAGTACAGTCTCCCAAGTGTCTCAGAGATTCTGTAATATCACAATATGCTCAATTATATCTTTCGATAAATCAACTATAGTATCTAGGGTGCAAACTTTTGGAAAACTCGCTATTTCCTTTCCTTTCAGGTGTGTTTGTATTGATTGCAAGTTGGGATTGACTAGTTCTTGCATCTCAAGAAAATCTAGTCTCATCTTGTCCTCTTCCTTTCTCAATGAGAAATGAACTCCCATGAGTTCCTATACCTTTGGGTAAAGTCTCTATAATTCTCCAGGCTTGGTAGTTATCTTGGTAAGCTGCTCAGTCGACTCTTTCTCAATTTCTGCCTCTTTCTTCTTAATGTCCTCAGTGAATATAGAAAGAATACAAACTTGCCAAAATAATGAAGTGAGGACTATAAATGTTCTTCAGCCTTGGAACATAACTCAGAAAGAGTTACCTTCGCTATAGAAACATTCTGCAGTAGGTCCTCCATCAGTTTCTTTTACTTTGATGTCTTATAGATTTTCAACATGTAATTGGTCATACCTTGTTCGGTCCTTTAATTTGTTGGACTATAATTCCAACTTGATTTAGTATTGGCTCAGACTCATCTATGGTAGCATCAGGAACAATTTCCTGGAAAACTTCTTTCACATCCTCTAAAATATCAACCTTTTTTCTTCTTCAGCAATAGCTTTTCTTGTTCATATTTTCTTCTTACTAGCTTTGCATAGATATTCAACTCCTTGGGCTTCATTTTTTTTGGGTATGGAATTCATTTTGTTGGGGTCTTATGCTGGTATTATGACAGGCTCACCCAAATCTATGATTTTCTTCCTCTTCTTACCCTTCTTTGTCTCAATCAATTTTCTCTCTCCAGTAGAGCATTTATAATGTGATGCCATAGTTGCATATGTTGAGTCAGTGTGGTGACTGGCTATACTCTCTTCTGCTTGTACTTCCTCTTATTGTTTATTTTACTCTCTCTCTCTCTCTCCTATGATTTTATTGTGGTAAGTAGTTCTATTGCTCATATTATACCATAGTTACCTTACTTGTACCATCACAAATTATAAGAACCTTATTGGTGTGTACAATCTCATTATTGTTTAGCACCCACCTTAGTGTGTTTACATTTTAATGTGCATAATAGGACTTCATATGACACTTAATGAACACCTAAGTTCAAATATGGGTCCTATGATATTTCAATTTCAATTAAAATTGATGTGATCCCTTATTTATAAGTGTGCTCCTTTATTATTTATCTCCCTCAATCATTTACTTTCCTAAATAGGCCCTATGTTACCATTTTGTGGCCTTTATCCTTCTTCCTAATCTCAAAATTAGTTGTGCTTAGTATCCTAGCATCCCCTCATTATTTGGGACACATGGTTTTTATTTGAGCCCTGATTGGTGGGTAAAAATTGTTAGAGTAATAGTCTCTCAGGTTATTAATTAAATCATTATGATCTAATTACTAACTCACCTATTCACTCTAGTTGCTTAAGCTAACCTTAGGTTTTCCCTTTTAGGGTTTCTTGATTCCTTTTATAAGGATTCACCTCTTTTTTTTTCACAAAGAGTTTTCACATCTCATTGTAATATCTAGAAACATATTGTTAATATATTGTTTTCTTGTGCATATGATGTCTCCTCTGGCTTTTTGGCCTCCATAGTTTTTCCTGTCTTCTGTACTTTTCTTCTTCCATGTGACAAGTTTGCATGCAGGTGTTCTTGGGAGAATAGATTTTTTCCTATTCTAACATGGTATCAGAGCCATCTTTCTACTCGTTGTTCGTGCTTTGTCAAAGTGTATCAGAAGCTAGAGGTTTTCTGGCTTTTCAAAATCTTTTTATGTGGATTTAGGGGGACCTTTAATTTTGGTCATTTTGGGTTTAAACAAACATTACCGTTGCGCTCAAAATGCCCAAAAACCCTAGAATCTATATAAAACTTGTCCATTTTGGACAACTTGGCTCCGAGGCAAAAAACATTTTGGTTTCTAGTGCCGTACAAGCACGGAAACCGAGAAAAATTCTCCAAAAAAATCAAATTTTTCATGATTTTTGGCACTACCAGAGTGTGTCGCCACTGCGCCACCCCGGTGCCACTGTTGCGCCACCTGCATGCCACCCTCTGGCCACCGTGCCGCCACCAGGATCAGCCGCCACCGCCGCTCCACCCGGCCGCCTCCGTCGCCCGATTCCCACTGCCTGGTCTCTGCTGCGCCGCTCCGCCTGGCAGTTTTTCAAACCCCGCGGGCCCCTTTGTTGCTAGTAGCAGTCACATGGGTGACCGGGGGCTCTATCCTAGCCCCCTGCACGTGCCATGCGCCCAGGGGCTAGAGTTTTTTCAGCCCCAAGGGCTTAAAACCTTATTTTTGGAGCTTTTTTGACCCTCCCGCACTGTTTTCGCTCTATCTTGAGCATACAGGGGTATTTTTCTGACTTCCATGTATTATCGGAAAGCTCTTTTTGAGAAATTTTTGATGATGGAGGTTGGGGTTTTGGGTTCTGCTGTTTAGATAGTGTTTTTTTTGTCAAATTCCAATGTCTATTTTCTGCCTTCCGGGAGCCATATCTTTCTCATCCGAACTCTATTTTTGGCAAACTAGATATCGTCGAAAAGATGGTTCAGTGAGCTTTTAATTTGCAGGGGTATTTTTTCCATATTCTACTCCATGTTCTCTCTCCTTCAAGTTTTTCTCTTTCACACTCTGGTAGATTACTTGGGTTCTACAGGTCCTAGGATCTCTTCTTCTGATCTTCTGGCTCACTCTTCTTTCTGACTTCTAAGCATTGTATGCTTCTCTTCTGTAGCATTCTCTTTTCTATAAACACACTAAGATAAAGTGCCTACTTTTGCATATCTGGGATTTCAAACACCTTGTGTTTGTTTGTACTTGCACTCAGTTATAAAGTGCCATGGGGGGTTATGATGTTTTGCTATTTTATGCTCATCCACCTTTGTCAAGTGAGTGTACCTTCCATGACATTAGCCCATGCTATGTGTCGGTGACACCACCCTTTATCCTATGCTTGTACTTCTATTGCACTGTTGGTGTTCCTGATTCTTCTTTCTGCAAATGTTTTTGGCATTGCATTTCAGTGTTCCTGTCACCCCTCTCCCTATTCAGCATTATGGGGGGGTTCTCCTATTGGTTCTATTGCTTCCCGGGTTTGATTGATCAGCTCTTCATACTTTGTGTTCTCTACCTGGTCATGCACTATTTCAGTAGGGGTTCCAGCAGTTACTTTTGATAGTGTTTACAGCTTCATGCTTTGGAGATGCTTCTTTCTCTTTCTTGTTCCTTTCTTTGGAAATTTCTCTAGATTGGAGGCTTAGTTTCCTTCATCTAGTTTATTTCTTGTATTGGGTACCTGATCAAGCCTTGTTGCCGGGACCCTTCTTTCCTTCTTTCTATAGTAGTCTCCTAGGTTTTTCTTCTCCCTAAGCTTATCTTAAGGGGGGGTGTTAGAGTAATAGTCTCTCGGGTTATTAATTAAATCATTATGATCTAATTACTAACTCACCTATTCACTCTAGTTGCTTAAGCTAACCTTAGGTTTTCCCTTTTAGGGTTTCATGATTCCTTTTATAAGGATTCACCTCTTTATTTTTCATAAGGAGTTTTCACATCTCATTGTAATATCTAGAAACATATTGTTAATATATTGTTTTCTTATGCATATGATGTCTCCTCTGGATTTTTGGCCTCCATAGTTTTTCCTGTCTTCTATACTTTGGTTCTTCCATGTGACAGGTTTGCATGCAGGTTTTCTTAGGAGAATAGGGTTTTTCCTATTCTAACAAAAACTTCCCTAGGCATTTACTCGGATACACAACACTGTGGCAAATTTTTATCGGGGTACAAAATGCCTAGTGTGATCTGTACCTAAGTAAAGAATGCTCGGGGTGATCTATACCGTGAGATTCAGGCCCAAATTCAAATGGGTGGTCTATTGCAGTGTTTAGTGGAAAATTAGATCTCATGTCAGCCTCCTCCAATTTTCACCACTAAAATATTGTGAGAGGTATAAAATAAATTTATCTCTCCTCATTTTGGTAACCAAGAACAATATTTCATAAGCTCTACTACAATTTTGCATTATAGAATATTCAAGAAAATATTTTAAGCATTCAAGGTGTCTTCAAGGAAATATTCTCCATGGATAAATCTTCTTTCCCTCATTAAAGGACAATAAGGAGTCCACCATCAAGGAAGAAGATCTTCATACAAGTAATCATCCACGTCCATTCAAGTCTTCAAGTCTTTCTCACTCTCTCTCAAGAATTTAGCCAAACTAAAAAATCCATTACACGAGGTTTTATCTTTCAAGATTTCTACTTTGGATTTTGTGTTAAGTGAAAGATATTGCATCAACATATTTTATCACATTCAAAGAAGCAATTTATATTGCTAAGGTATGGTATACTTCATTTTTTAGATGTAGCTTATGTTATATGACATAACATTTTTATTTACTTTATTTCATTTCAAGATTGATTTCTCAACCAATGTTTGACTGAGGCAAACCCCTTTCCACAATATTTTCCCCATTTTTATATGTGCAGGAACAAGTGGAAAATTTATCAGGACTTAATTTAGAAAGTACGAGATCTGACAGAGTGTTTTTGAAAATTTTAGACAAAAGTACAATGTACAAAATGGCTTAGGTGATCTATAACAAAGAACATAACACCCAAGTAAATCTATACCCTACAATTTAACTTCAAATTCAAACCACATGTCTGTACTACAATCTGGTTTCTATTTCAGGTACTTACAGGTTGCTATCTATTTTCTGCCAATTTGTGTATGCTGAAACTTGTCACTTTTTCCTATTTATCCTTCTATCTTGTACCATCCTATCATCCAACTCATCCTAATGAATTATAGTGAAGGATCATTACACTCACTTAGCACTTAAGTCCTACTTGAGCCTATTGGGTCATGTTCAATCTAATTGCGCATTAAGAAAAGGTGGACATACCTCTCTATTTCATTGATCCAACTTTTTTTTACTATACATTTTGGTGAACCTGACTTATAACATTTCCACTTTTGATTTGGTGCTTATATTAAATTTTTTTGCATGATATTATTCCATTTTATGCATTTAGTTTTAGTCTTATTTTTGCATTCATTGATAAAAAAGACATATAAAAATGCATATTGGTTTTATAGATCTAGTTCATTCTTGCATTGCATTTTCATATTTCAAAACAATAAAAATCCAAAAATATTTCTTTTAATGCAGTGTTATGTGTGTTTTATTAGATTAGAAAAATGTTTTATTTCCTTGTACAAAGCTTTACTACCTTTAGTGATCTCTATTAATTCTTCCTCTATGCCTCCTAAACCATCATTTTACCAAAAGTTGATTAATATAATCCATGGATTTAAGATCTATGACTATCCCCTTTATGAACCTATTAGTGATTTCTCTCCCAAAGTTACTCTCCCTCATGAGAACATATTGATGCAATAAGATACATTTAACACTTACCTCAATGATCTGCCTCTTTGGGATGAACCACTGGAGATTGATGTTGATTATTCTCTTAATATACACCTCCCCAATAAGATTACTTTTGTGAAAGAGGATAGTTTTGTGGTGGAATAGGGTGATATGATTGAAAAATCCATTAATGGAATTTCCCCTCCTATCCATTTTAATAATCTTCCCTCTAGAGATGAGGCATTAATAAGTGATTATTTTCCCTCTCCTAAAGTTTCCCTTATTCATGATCATAATTGGGAAGAAGAGGATAATATCCTTGAGTCACTCCCTTCTACACATGAAACCTTAGGAAATACAGAACCTAATAAAGTAAATATCATTCAAGATACCCCTCAACCTAAAACAGACTATTTATTGTTGTAAAAGGTGCTACAAAAGCTAATTAGCATGCAATACCATACATATATTACATCAGACCTCAAGAGAATTAACATGGAACATTAGATTTTACACCCACCTTTTTGTAGTAAAACTAAAATCCATGAATTCTAGTCCTAAACACCTTAATTTAACACATGTCTAGATATTGATTGGGCCTCTTTAAATTTCAATCCAATTCCACCTAAGAATAACTCAGCTCTTTTTCATATTTCAAACCTTGATGATGGACATAGTATAGGATGTGTGCAAAAAATTATTGAGACCCATAAGAAATCTACATCACACTTATCTAAAGAAGCTCTAGGTTCCCAACCTCCCTATTTTTCCAATAAATCTATAAATTCTTCTCCTAATTTATTATCACAACAAGAGAGTATTTTTTTTGAGCTTTTAAATTCCAACTTTATTACTCTTCCTTTAAAGAACAAATAAAAAATAATAAAGGAAAGAAATAAAATCCTTTCATTTGTACATATCATCAAATTTGTGACCATAATACTAATGAATGTTATGATTTGAAGTGTAAAATTCAAGAATTCATTCATTTTAGTATGATTCAAAAGACACATAACAATGAATGTAACCTTTGTCTTGATTATTCTAAATAATGTCTAAGTTCATATTATGTTGATCCTCACTATGTGAAATTAGTAGCTTATCCTTTGGGATCTCATTGTCATTCATGGAAGTGCAATTATAGGTGAAATCATATTTCATGAGAAACATAATAGTATTTATTATTCCTTGTATCCACACTTTGGGATAAAGGGTGCTATTTCAATCTCCTATCTATCCCAAGGACCCATTTTCACTCTTCCTTGAGTTATGTATTTTATAACATGGTATCATTTCTTGCATAGAATTGTTTGTTTCTACATGAGGATTGTTTCTCCTTTTCAAGAGGTTCCCATCCTTGTTATAACCTTTTTATTTTCTTGAAAGTGAATACCTATTAAAAATGACCTTTCACTTGGGTTGCATAATGTGTTATACTTTGACAAGTATTCCCTTACTTAGAAATAGGGAAGGTGTGTATACTTGATCCTCCTTCCACATTTTCTCTTCCTTTCTAAAATATCCATTATCCATTTTTTGACTTGTTTATTTTATAATAGGATCTCCTTCCTTGAATGGATTTGTTTATTTATGTAAGTATTTTCTCTTTTTTACGAGATTAACATCTTGGTTTACAACCCTATCCTAGCTTGAAATCGTATGTCTATTATAAAAGATCTATCATTTGGGATATATAAGGTGTTATATTTTCCTTGCCTCACCCTTAGGTGGAAAGATTTCATTTATAAATCTCATTCCTTTCTAAGGATTCACTTTCTCCCAATTATGTGGTATTTGCTTGTCATATATCTTTGTTAGAGTAATAGTCTCTTGGGTTATTAATTAAATCATTATGATCTAACTACTAACTCACCTATTCACTCTAGTTGCTTAAGCTAACCTTAGGGTTTCCATTTTTAGGGTTTCATGATTTATTTTATAAGGATTCACCTCTTTGTATTTCATAAGGAGTTTTCACATCGCATTGTATCAGATTGAAACATATTGTTAATAATATATTCTTTCATGTGCAAACGATGTCTCTGGTCTTTTGGCCTCCATAGATTTTTCTTCTTCTGTTCTTTGCTTCTTCAATGTGATAGGGTTATGCATGTAGGTTTCCTTGGGAGAATAGGTGTCTACCTATTCTAACATGGTATTAGAGCTCCCCTGCTGCTGCCCGTTCTGGTGTTTTTGAAGCAGGTTTTGAGGTTAAGGGTTTCAAATTTTTGAAGAGTATTTTTATTCGATCTGGGGAAATTTTTTTATTGGAAACATTTTGGGCTGAAACTGACCTCACCAATGGATTCAGAGGATCATTTAGATGAATTTTGATATAAAATTTGACCACCTTTGGGTACCGGAAAATTGGCACCCATTTTTGAGAAATTTTTGGAGCTTTTTGACCCTCCCTCACTATTTTTACTCTATTTGGAGCATACGAAGGTATTTTTCTGACTTCTTTATATCATCGAAAATCTCTTTCTGAGCTCTTTCCAATGATGTAGGTTGGGGTTTTGGGTTCTATTTTTTTTATAGTGTTTTTTTTTGTCAAAGTTTGATGTTTAGTTTTGCCTTCCAGGAGCCATATCTTGCTCATCCGGACTCTATTTTTGGCAAACCAGATATCGTTGGAAAGCTGGTTCAGTGAGATTTTTAGTTGTAGGGGTCTTTTTTAAGATTATTCTCTAGGTTATTTCTCTTCTGATTTTTTCTCTTTCACACTCTGGTGGATTACTTGGGTTCTACAGGTCCTGGGATCTCTTCTTCTATTCTTCTGGCTCACTCTTCTTTCTGACTTATGAGCATTGTATGCTTCTCTTCTTTAGCATTCTCTTTTCTGTAAATGCACTGAGATAAAGTGCCTTATTTTTCATATCTGGGATTTTGAGCACCTTGTGTTTGTTTGTACTCACACTCAGTTATAAAGTGCCATGGGGGGTTATGATGTTTTGCCTTTTGTGCTCATCCACCTTTGTCAAGTGAGCATACCTTCCACAACATTATCCCATGTTGTGTGTCTATGACACCACCCTTTATCATGTGCTTCTACTTCTGTTGCACTGTTGGTGTTCCTGATTCTTCTTCCTGCAGCTATTTCTGGCACTGCATTTCAATGTTCCTGTCACCCCTCTCCCTGTTTAACATTATGGCGGGGTTCACCTGTTGGTTCTATTGCTTCCTTGGTTTGGTTGAGTGATCTACGTATTCTATTTTTGTTCCTATGTACTAGGCAGATGCAGTGGCTAGGCACCTATGCATTCTGGTGAGATGGATCATCTACTATATAGACATTCGTTCATTCCTACTTTTGGAGGTCACCTCTTCGATTGATCAGCTCTTCAGACTTTGTCTTCTCTACCTATTCATGCACTATTTCAGTGGGGGTTCTAGCAGTTACTTCTGATAGTGTTTACAGCTTCATGCTTCGGAGATGCTTCTTGCTCTTTCTTGTTCCTTTCTTTGGGACTTTCCCTAGATTGGAGGCTTAGTTTCCTTCATCTAGTTCATCTCTTTTTGGGGTAGAGTTTTTCCCACTGTGTTTTCCCTATTTCCCCACTTTACAGACATTTGTTGTATTGGGTACCTGATCAGGCCTTTTTTTCGAGACCCTTCTTTCCTACTTTCTGCAGTAGGCTCCTAGGTTTTTGCTTCTCCCTAAGCTTATCTTAAGGGGGGTGTTAGAGTAATAGTCTCTTGGGTTATTAATTAAATCATCATGATCTAATTACTAACTCACCTATTCACTCTAGTTGCTTAAGCTAACCTTAGGGTTTCATGATTCCTTTTATAAGGATTCGCCTCTTTGTATTTCATAAGGAGTTTTCACATCGCATTGTATCAGATTGAAACATATTGTTAATAATATATTCTTTCATGTGCATATGATGTCTCTGGTCTTTTGGCCTCCATAGATTTTTCTTCTTTTGTTCTTTGCTACTTCCATGTGACAGGGTTATGCATGCAGGTGTTCTTGGGAGAATATGTGTCTACCTATTCTAACAATCTTTTCTTGCATGGAGTTTCTTATTTACGTAAGGATCTTCTCTTTTTTTGGAGATTTACATCCTGGTTTAAAACCTTTTCATTTATTTAGAGCAAATGTCTACTATAAATAAATACCCTTGCTTTAGGGATTAAAGTGTCCCATCCTTCATTAATAATCTCTTTCTTGCCTAGAAATAAGGGGCTAAAAAGGCACATTCTTATTCTCCTCCCCCTCTTTGTCTAGAAGATGTTATCTTTGTTCAAGAAATCCTCTTGATGGTAGATGTCTTGTAACAAAGATCTCTTCCTTTCAAGGGTCTCTTACCAATTTCAGATATCCTTCCATGATTATCTATTCCTTGGCTAACAAGAGTCTTCAATATTTACTAAGGTTATGGTATACATTGTTGTTTTAAGTATATCTCCTTGTTGTTGGAAGTAGGTATCCTTGTTTTCATTTCCTTGTGATGTCACCATAGTCCTATGTCTCCATCATCACAAGGAGGGGGTTATACATAAGACCTCCTTGTACATTATGCACTTTTTATTGGCCCTTAGACTAACCATTTTTTATTGGTACTTAGTCTAGCTACTTTTTATTGGTCCTTAGATGGACCTCTTCTATTGGACCTTAGTCTGACCAATTTTTATTGGTCCTTAGACTGGCCAATTTTTATTGGTCCTTAGACTAACCTCTTTTTTATCCTTATACTTATCACGTTTATGAATCCATACAAAGACTATGCTTTTCGAAACATTGGTCCTGTAAGATTCCCTATGCACAAATCACTTTTGAAGATAGAGTTGACTAGCATAACACAACTTGCTAGACCATCAATTCTCCCTTTCTTTGGGATAAGTGGAACTAGCATATATATATATATATATATATATATATA
>MU223474.1:810620-837167 GCA_018584345.1 Thuja plicata
ATATATACACACACACACACACACACACACAACTTGTTGGACTATTGGATTCATAGTCTCTCTCTTTCTTTCCATGCTCTTATAGCTTTGCTAGTGGGTTAGATCATAGAGTGTTTTCTTCTCCTTAGTGTATGCTCTTTCCCTTTCCATGTAACCACTTATGCTTTTTCAAAATCTTTCTGAGCATGATACTAGTGGTTGAGACATTTGGTTCATTGAGGTCTCTTCAACTAGTTGACTTGGAACCTTAATAAGCTTTAGTATTTTCCCTTTGATTTGTGCATCCTTGCACATTGATGTATGTGCTAAGATCCTTTGTTTAGGGGCTAGTGTCCTTAAACTTAGTGATGTCTTATCTCTTTGAAGTTTTTCCATGACCATTTGCCTCTCTTTCTATTCCCTCTCATTTCCTTTACCATGAGAATGAGGTTACCTCATACTCTCACTAAAGTGGGCACTAAATGTACTATCATAAATTGTAAACACCTTATTGGTGTGCATAATTTTGTGATTATTTAGCACCCACCTTAGTGTGTTTTCATTTTAACATGCATAATAGGACTTAATATGGCACATAATGAACACCTAAATTTAAATATGTGTCCCATTTTATTTTAATTTCATTTAAAATCAATGTGAGCCCTTATTTATAGGTGTGTTCCTTTATTATTTCTCTCCCTCGATCATTTATTTCCCTACATAGGCCCTATATTACCATTTTCTAGTCATTTCTCTTCTCCTTGACCTCAAAATTAGTTGTGCTTAGTAAGCTGGCATCCCCTCATTATCTAAGACCTAATTGGTGGGTACAAAATGCCCTAGATGATTCGTACCTTGAGATTTGGGCCCAAATTCAAATTCATGGCCTGTTGTGGTGTTTTTAGTGGGAAATTAGACCCTATGTTAGCCTCCTCTTATTTTGACACCTAAAATATTATGAGACGTATAAAATTAACCTATCTCTCCTCATTTTGTTAACCAAGATCAAGATTTCAAGAGATCTCCTACAATTTTGCATTCTAGCATTATCAAGCAAAGATTTCAAGCATTCAAGGTATCTTCAAGGCAATCTTATCCATGGATCAAGCTTATTTCCCTCATTTTAGGCCAAGAAAAGGTTTACACCATCAAGGAAGAAGATCTTCATATAAGTATTCATTCACACCCATGTTTACATTTAATAAATGCAAAATTAGATTGGAATCAACCCCTAAAATGAAGGAGATTGAACTATATCTCCATCATTTCTTCTCTTCATTTGTATGTTGTTGATCTTATTTTTTATGTTCACACCAAAAATGCATTGATCTAACTTCTCTTCTGATGTGCAACTGGTAGAAGACCCCTTGAATTGCAAAAATTAACTCCACTCTGCATGCAATCTATCCAAAAAATGATCTTTTGTGAAAATGCATGCCTATGAATTTCGGGGTTGTGGACCTCCAAAAAATGCCATTATGAAAAGTATGTAAGTCTTGAGACTAGGTGACCTAGGATTTTTGGGGTTGTGGAATTCCAAAAAATGCAACTTTGAAAATTGGCTAAGTATGAAAAATGACATCCCTGGATTTTTTGGGTTGTGGCCTCCAAAAAATGCAACACCAAAATTTGACTAAGTATCAAAAATGACTGCAATCCAAAAAAATGGCTAAGTATAAAAGACACTTAGTTCCCTAGAAGAATTTTTGGATGAAATTTTTACAATCTCTCTCTAATCTCCTAGACTTCATCAAAATTAGGCAGCTCGATGGATTCCAATTGCCTTTTCTACCTTACCCAGAACGAGGTGAGCTTTGAACTGAATGCTTTAATTTCCTCTATATGCTCCATTATGTGGCTCATATCCTCTCTAAAAGAAAACAATTTCTACAGGTCTTCTTGTGTATTCACCCAAGGTACAAATCTGATAAACTATTGGACCATGTTCTTTGTAGAATACAACTTCTACTTATTATCATCCTCATACAATTCCAAGTCCATTCCCTCACACAATTTCTCAAACTCCTCAACCCACAAAATAGCATCCTTTATCCTCTTCCCATTCTTATCCAAGATCTCTTGGTAGCATTTAATGGTGATATCAATAGTAGTGACCCACTCATCAAAATTTTCCATCTCTGCTCCTTCACATAACTTCACCAAAATTTGAAAGTGTTGCTTTCTTATGACTCTCAAATCTCGAAGTGTCCATTGTCATTGTTATATCTTACCATAAATTCCCTATTCTCCTTCCATTATGTCAATGATATGTGTCACCTCAATGAGGATTATTCTGAAATACTTCAAGACCATGCAGATAGTTTCAACTATGAATCCCTCAAACTCAAACTTCCAACCCATAGCTTCTTTTAAAAATGAGATCTGTAGCTTATGGTGATGCCCTCTTCTCAAGTGCTTCTTGTAATCAACCTCCAAATGATCTTGGTCAATATGAATAACTATCTTAGTCCCATAATCTTTCAGAGTCGTAACCTATGCTTTTAGACCCTGAATCTTTGTTTCATCTTTATCCAAGTATTTAAACAATTTTTTTAAGCCCAAAGTGGTCAATTCCTTACCACCTTCACAGGTAGGTTATCCTAAATAAAATTATTCCATGATGTAAATATCTAGATTTAGATCTATCATATATGTGCTTGGAGGAGGTACTGCAACCTGAGCCTTCTATTGATGGGGTTTTCCTGACCGGGTCCACGAACAGTCATAAGTTGTCACCGGGTACTGGGGGTACCGGCCAACTCTGCCTGCAAAGGTTATTTGGGGAAGTTATATTCTCCAGGCCTTCAAGCACCTGGGTGTCGGGTCACGACGGTGCGGGGCTCAGTTGGGAGAAGTGACTATTTTCGAGGGGGATAGCTGATTTCTTCAACTTGTTCTCTCTGGAGATTCAGTATGGTGAGGCTTCTCCTAGAATTTTACACTCAGCAAATAAAATGAAAAAGATCCTGCGGGGTTAGAAGTACTCCATCTAACTATAGTTATGCTTAAACAGTCAAGACATCGATAATGCTCTGATATACTACACCAAATACCGAAGAAATACGCAACCATCAGCTAATATTTTATCAGTAGCAAGGGAAAAGAGGTCGTTAATCTACTTGACACATCAGAGAAGAAGACATAAAGAACATGAAACATAAAATACCATTAACTCAGAAGTTTGAATGCCAACAACATCATTGCAAAGAATTCTCCCTTCTTCATTAATGTTTCTTCCAACAAGCACTGGTGCGTGATACAATGGTGGCTCCAGGGTAGCATCTAACTATTGAAAGTGAAACAATGGAGCATTGAGCTCTGCAACTAAAATGAAAATCCCTTTTCTATTACTCTAGAAAGAAAAATAATCAATTTCACCAACCCTTGGAAATAGGCCGGTCTTACTATTTATACACATTCCCTTCTAACCCTAACCCTAACCCTATTTTACATCATGTTTCAATAAAATACAATATTTGGGGGCTGGTACTACCTGTGCCACCCTACAAAAGACCTTGAGATGAAATAGGCCTGATATGTCAGAAGAATGAGACAAGAATATATAGTGGAAGAATCGGCCTCAAGAAGAGAGCCAAGAAGGAGAAGGAAGAAATCAGATCCCCGAGGATCGAGGCTACATGTCTCATAAATGGGAAGTGTAGCACCCTGTCTCCAATGTGCTAGGTGTACCTCTGAAATGGTACCTCAAGAAGACCATCTTGTCAGAAAACCAACTATTGAGTTGATGCCTCCTTGACGTAGCCAACTACCTTCTGACAGCCTTTATTAACCACTTTTGAAAGTGACCAATCGGCCTCGGGGACCGCAACATGGATCACTTGAAAGAATATAAAATTTGGGGTCCGAGACTCTGGGATCCAGGAACTTACATTCCAAAAGAATAAAGAATACCAAATGTTTGGGTTTTCTCCGGTCTCTAGAGAAACCTTATTATTGTTTGTTATCATTGAAGGCCTAGAGGAGGCGGGAGATGTCATCTTTGTTGATATCCTTCAGGCCGGCCCTTCGATACTTAGCCACCTCAATCTGTTCCCCCAGGTCCAGAACATTCTCCTTAAATTCATCTGTCATTCTTGCCGCATCATGGCCACTAAGCACCATATGATTTAATCTCATCATTTGAGAACCATCTATTCCCTCCAGGGACTAATATCGGGACTTCATCATTTCATCAAAACTCCCCAAAATTGAGTCTTCTAGCGTGCACATATCTGTACTGAGGGGGTCAGCCCCAGAAACCTTTGTTACAAAAGACTTGTATAAATTGAAAGAATATTTCACTACATTGACCTTCTCCTGTAGAGTCCCCACTAGTTGCTTGGTTACCTCCAATGTGAGGTCAAGTCTGGAGTGTTGGGTTCTCATGAAATCAAATGATTCATCCTCCAGAATTCTGGATTTAGAAACCATTTCCTCTCCTAGGCCAAGGATTTCTTCAAGCTCTACCTTTCATGCTTGATAGTTTTCAATATCACCCTCCCATAGGTCAATGAGAGTCTTTTCCTGGTGCAGAACATGTCAAGCCACATATAAATCTGGGAGGGTGGATACCAAGAAATGCCGGGTGTTTCCTATTTGCAGAGCGACCCATTCGTTGATAGCCTAAGCTTTCTTCTTCATTGTTCGTAGGGAGTCTATGTCACTCTGTGGTAGTGGATCCTCAGATTTGGAAGCCTCCAGAGGGGCGGTGTTGATAGGTCAGGCCAGCTCAGTGAGAAACCCCATAAGGTTTGTGCTTTTCTTCTTTTCTACTTTGAGCCTTTGGGCCTCTTTTTCATAATGGGCCTCCACTGCCCTAGCTTCCTCCTTCAACAGGTCCACCTCACCCTATTTTTCCCTGTTTCCTAGTGATACCTTAGCAATGTTATAATCTTCGGGCTCTATGGTTTCTTCATCGGCATCTGGGGGAGGTGTCGCCACAACAGCAACCGTTTATCCGCCCGGCCCAGTTTGAAGAGTATGAACCGTCCGGGCTTTCTTGGCCTTTGGTGGGGCCTGGACCTGAGCCATCATTTCAGCTAGGGAGAGAGGAGTTCTAGGAGTGCAAAAAGCCTTTCTTTTCTTTCTCTCCACTAACCATTGAGGTGGCAGGGGTGGCTTATTCGCCAAATTCTATTCTTTTGGTTCTTCCCCGGTGCCTTGTGGCTATTCTTCCTCAGTGGTGCAGGTCTCATCCACCCCTTTGTCTGTGTCCTCTTCTTTATCGGCAATATCCTCCCTAGTGACATCCATCTCCTCAACCTTGTCCTATTCTGTTGGCACATCCTTCGGCAATAGTGGAGGCACTTGGCCAAGATTTAAAGTCTGGGCCACAGTAATTACTTGCCCAAAGGTTGCTCCTGGGAGTAGTGCTTGGAACATGGTGGTTGGGGTTATAGTTATTCCCGTAGGTCCGGTTCCCCCAGCAGATGTCATTTGTTCATTCTGCCTTTGTTGGTCCACTCCCAGATCTTGCATCTCCAGAGCCTCGAAGGCGATCTCCTGCTCTGCCTCCTTATTTTCTTCTATCTTCTCTTCCTGCTCCTATGCAGGTTCTTGTTCTGCACCTTCCTCTTGGGCTGGGACTTCAGCCTCTGTTTGATTGGTGCCTCCCTACATGTTCCCAAACTCGTCAGTTGCAAAGACATCAAATTCATCCTGCGATGGAGGACTAGCTAGGACTTCAGCAGGCTCTGTTTCTCTTTCCAGCTCTGGGGAACTAGAAGAAAGGATCTCTACTTGTGGGGTCTAGGGAATACCCAACCCTAGCTCTGCCTTAGGCTTTTGGTTAAGCCTCTTCCTTCTTTGGTTAACTAAGGATGGCCCTGCATCCCTTAGTGCAGCTTGTTCCATTGGATCTACCCCTGTTTCCTTTACCATCAAGGCTGCCAATGATGGGGAGGAAGGGGGATGAATTGGTTTGGCCATGAGTACTGGAGTGGCCATCCATGTGATTAATTACTCCCTCATTTGTTGGGAGGCTGCCACTGACTGCTTTATTTGTTCTTTTATGGGGACTTCTTGCACAGGAGTTGTATCTATTACTTTCCCTTGATCCACTCCCTGTGAAGAAGTCCCGGCCCCCAGAGTTAACTTTGGCACTGGCTGGGCTACCCTATGGGCACTCCCAGGGTACACCTTCTTGAAGTATGCATAGCTTCACTCGACCACCTCTCGGGTGAAGTCCTCAATTATTGGCCCTTTCTGGGCATCCCAATTTACCAGTGGGAGGGCGATTGTATCGATCCCCTTTGCTTTGTACTGGGGATCGATCGTGGGGCCAGCGTCTGAGAAGTTCTCAGGGAACCTCCAGAGCTTCAACCTTTCCATCATGCCTATCATCATCCTGACATAGTGTCGATTTTGCACCTCCACGTCATCCTAGCAATCTTCCTAGAAGTCCTCCATATGGTAGTGATGAGGCTCTGAAGCCCGGGGAAGTGCTGCTGCAATCTTGCCGTGCGTATCAAAATTCTTCTGCGTCAAGTAGAACTCTTCAAGGTTGTAGCTTTTAAGCTCATTATCCACCTCTTTTGCGATGGCCAGACTACATGAATAGTTCCCACAAGTGATTGGGAACATAATATTGGTTACCTTCTTTAAGGCAAAGAATGCATGCAACTCCATCATCTTCCTGCAATATTCCAAGAGAACAATCTTGTCCCCACAGTGCTTGGGTAACAAGTAGGGTTTCCTGGAGAAGCTGGTAACCCTAATATAAGTGTGTTGTTGAAATTATATGTAATAATGTCCATAGCTCTGGACCAAATTCATCACCTTTTTGGATAGGCGGTATCCTACATCTTGGGTAGGTGTGAGTAGGTGATAGTAAACGAACACGTCATTTACTCGGCAAAAAATTGGGAAGCTAGCCTCCCATTGAACCTGTGGGAAATGGTCCCACAGTGCCTTTTATCCTGGGCCAATTCCAAGCACACCATTTGTAAGTATCCCATGGGCGTGGGGCCTCTACAGTGTAAGGGCCCAGAAAACATAAGAAGTCATGTAAAATTTCTTTTTCCTGGCTAGTTGGAGGAATTGGGAGTCGACGTGGTTCAAAATTATAGCTGCCCAGTCAAAGTACCCTCCCTTGGTGGAGATTTCAAGGAGGAAGTAATACATCCATGGAGTGAATTCCCAGGCAGAGGGTTGCCCAAAGACCCGAGACAATGCTATCATTCCCATCTGGATGCTCTCTTTGAACTCGAACCTGGGAATCTCTATCTTCATCCTCTTGGGGTCTCTCTTTGGGACCTTGAGCCAGTGAATGTTCATGTACATCTGGGTGGCCTCCTCCAATTGCGTGAATTGGGCCAAGGCATCTAACCTTGTAACCACAGAAGGTTTGTCAAATTGAGGGATCCCCAGACCCGTATGGAATGTGTCAAGGTCGAGGGATACCAGAGGAGTAGGGTATCTGGTGGGTTCTGCAGCTGCAAGCATAACCGCCCGGATAGAAGAGTTGTAATTGGCAGCCATTGTCAGAATAAGCTCTAAAAATTGTACAGAGCAAGGGAAACAAGCCGCATTAAGAATCCTGGAGTCCCCGACATTGATGGCCAGCTGATCTCCAGCCTGTCGCTGGATGTACATCATTTTCACTAAGGCCTGCATCTCGGGCCATGTCCCGACCCTGGTGTTGGTAATGAGTTTAAATTTAGACTCGATCTTCAAGCTCATGATAACATTGTCCTTCACAAACTTCATAGTTAGGGGCAACTTCTCCAAGGCCCTCTCTAATTTGGATTTAACAACCACTCTGGTAGCTGCCGTGGAAGGTAGTTCTGGACTTCTGGGTGGTGAGGATCCAAATGCTTCAGACATGTTTGGAAGTGTACTCTGGAAACCTGCAAGGCAAAGCAACCGTTAGAACACATTAATAAATAAATACTCTGGGGTACGGAGATCTTACCACCGTGATGTCTTCTTTTGCTAAAAAGTTAGTTTCATTCAAAAACCCTGAAAAGCACATACATATCATAAACTTAGGAATTTGACTAATCATCTAGGTATGGGAATTTTATCACATTTGGTAAGAAGGACATGGGATGGATGATGGTAGGAGACCTAGAGCCCAGAGAAGTAACCGTTGGTGAAGATGTGCAAAAAGGCAAATCGTTAGGCCCATGTGGGCGCCACGTGGGTAGGTAATAAATAGGAGTTATGGCGATGACGGTAGAGCCAATTGTTTGAATGCCCAAAAAGTTAAGGCCACTTGGATGGATTTAAATGCACACATGGGAAATAAATGAGGGCCAGGATAGTTTTATGGAGAGAGAAAACCGCATGTTTGAAACCAGCCGAGAGCTGAGTTTCAAATAGGTGGTATTCTGCTCAAAATGAGCTTACAGGCAGAAAACCAGCGAAATGGGTGAAATGGGGAGCTTGCTAAACTATCCAAAAGGATATACATCAAAGTCAAGGGATATATACATGGGGAACAGGGGGATATATAACAAATATACACTAAAATTTACATATATACACCGCAGAACAACATCTACGAGAAACTAGGCAAAGCATGGAATATATATATCTTTCTACACTATTTACAAGCTAACCACACCTGCACAGAGGGAGAACAACCCTCTGGCAGAGTCGACCCACCAACGGGCGGCAAAACCAGGAAGAAACAAAAAAAACCAAGACAGAAGAAAGAAGCAAAGACAACCAAAAATAGAGAGAAAACACACCAGACAGAAGGAAAACCAAAGGGAAAAGAGGCACCAACCTAAAAACACTGAAAGGAGAAGGAAAGAAGCCTCCACAGAAGCCCTGCAATAGCTACAACTGCCAAATGATCACAACCTGCCACTACAAAGCACTCATAATCACTCGAAAATGATGGAACTATTTAGCACTAATTATCGTTAACTCTCTACAAATCGCTCTGAAATCACTTTGAAATCGCTCTGAGTGTTTTAATCACGGTAAATGTGAAAATGATAGATAACTTCTATTTATACCCATGGTAAAAAGCAATCCACCTCCTTCCAACAAACTCCAGATAGACAGACCTCCGGACCCCGGGCCCAGGGATTCCCCGTGATGATATCACCTTAAGGAAAGAGAACATCATGGAAAATAATCCCAGAGTCTGGAGTTTGGCTCCCGACAAAGGATGACAAAGGATGAAAAACTCTGGGACCAGGGTCCCAGAGGCACAAGAAACCACAAAATGAAACATGACAACGGGGACGAAAACCCCAGAGAAAGAAAACAAAAGGAGAAAGACAAGGCAAGAAGCACAAGTAAAAATAAAAAAGGGGGACCCAACATTTTGCACACAAAATGTAGGGATGGGGATGCAGGGCATAACAAATAGAGACTATCTGAGACAAATACCTTTGCACATTTGAGGACTACAGAATCTCTAGTTAGCAAAACTAGAACAAGCCACTACCTGAAGTATCTGACAGGCAAAGAGCAACATATCTGAGAGAATTCGACCACATGGGATCTAGTCCATAGTCTTTCATCAGTGGTGGCATGTGTGCTTTGGAAGGAGATCAAGCCGATGACCTCTGGGAGGAGTAGAGAAGAGGCACTAATTACATTGAACCAGTCATCAAATTTGTTCATTTCTCCCAGAGACCAGAGCTTCGTCCTACTTTCCTTCTTGTTATTTTGTTTGTTTCTAGGTGGGAAGGCAGTACTTATTTCACTATTAAACTTAAGCTTAGTTAATTTCAATGGCGATACTTCTTTCACCTTTCCACCTATATTTAGATGTTGAAGAGAGGATAAAACTCTGGACTCGAAAAGAATTCCTTAAAGTTTCAGACCTGGGTCAACCAACCAATACAACCGATCTACCCTCGATGTGTCTGATTGCTTGTTCCTTATATTTTTTTGTTCACTGATTGCCAGACCTCCGGAGATAAAACCCGATGGAGATTGCTTAAAATGTGCCACTAAACCTGTAAAACAGCTCTGGAGACTGGGCCGATTCCACTATGCTAAAGATAGATTCTTAAGTTTACCATGCTACAGACATCGTACTGGAGACCAGAGTTTATGCAAAACATTCCAATCCTTACAAGATAGAACAAAATGCTAGGACCCGAAAAGAAAACTAGAAACGAAAACAAAAACCACCAAAAGAGGACTACACCAGAGGGCAGCTGACAAGGCTATTTACAAGACATGGTACCTCCCAACAAGGCACTGGGAGAGAAATATTTACAAGCAGAAGGCTTTACATAAAGTACAATTTCAAACAAACTTACCCTATTCAAAGTAGTGTTTGAGGAACTGTCCATTGATGGGCAATGAGACACGTTCCCCATTCATGGTGTTAAGTCGGTAAGTGTTTGCCCCAAAAAATTTTGAGATTAGATATGGTCTGAGCTAGAGCTGTTGGAACTTGGTATGCTTTCCTTTCTTTTCCTGAGCCTTGTCCCACAACAGGACCAAGTCCAAAATCTGAAAAGCCTTGTATTGGGCTCTACGGTCAAACCATCATTTTACCACTGCTTGATGACGCACAAAATGTTCAAGGGCTGCATCTCACTGTTCTTTCATTCACACCAGATTTAGGAGCCGAACCTTCACGATGTTGTCCTTGTTGCTAAATTCCTACATAAACTGTAAAATTGGGATTTGTAAGTTAACCGGGAATACAGGGTTCTAGCCATAAACCAAATGGAACGGGGATGTTCCCAGGGAAGCCTTAATTTGAATGTGATCTGCCCAGAGGGTGAACTTCAAATTTTGATGCCAATCTCAGGGATTCTGTTCTAGCAAGTGTTTGATCACTTCAAGTAGATTTTTATTCGTAGATTCAGCAACGCCATTCCCCTAGGGGTAATAGTTGCTGGAAAACTTTAGAGTGATCTTTTGATTGTAAGTCCACTCGAGTAATTGCGCTAAAGAAAATGTCAGACCATTGTCACATACCAAAGCAAAGGGCATTCCATACCTTGTGACGATGTTTTCTTCTAAGAATTTGATTACTATGTCTGTCGTGTTATTCTTGCACGGTATAGCCTCAGACCACTGGGTGCAGTAATCAGTAGCAGTGAGAATGTATCGGTGGTTGGCAGATGAGTTGGGGTTGATTTTTCCGATGGAGTCAAATTCCCATTGGGTGAAGGGCCTAGCCTGGAAGACTGGTTGCAAAGGCATAGCCAGGTTACGCTCACGATGCGCCACTGTTTGGCAAGTGTGGCATTTTCTAACATGAGTGTAAACATCTTTAAATATACAGGGCCAATAGTATCCGGCCTGAAGGATCTGATGGGCAGTGGCATCGGTTGAGCCATGCCCGGTTCTAAACTTCCCATGAAATTCATCAATCATCTTCACAGCTTGGTCTCTGTCGATGCACCGAAGGTACACTCCTTCGTAGTTCCTACGGTAGAGCGTAGAGTTTTTGATCATGAAGTGGGCACTTTCCATCTGCAGGGTGCGATGTTTGTTGGGAGGTAACCCCTCCAGGCATTTGTTATTTAGTAGAAAATATACCAAATCGGTATACCATGGGTCTTGAGTAATCGACTCCACTGTGTAAGCTTGACATTCTATGCAGGGAGTCTCTTCTGCCATCGCTCAACTTAGTCCTTGGCCTCGGACTATCTTCATGGGCTACATTTCTAAGTCATATTCCTGGAGGATGGCCATCCATTTCTCCCATCTTTTTCCCAACTCGCTCTACATCAGCAGAGACTTAACGGCCTGGTCTAGAATGATAGCATGTACCTTGCTCCGGAGAATGTAATGCTAGAATTTCTTCACGGCGTGAACTAGAGCAAAGGCCTGCTTCTCTAGTGATGAATATCAGACTTCGGTGTTCTTGAAGGGGTAGCTCATGAAAGCTATTGGTCGTTCTTCCACTTCAACTTTTTGAGTCAACACTGCCATGGCAGAATGCGGTGAAGCAAAGGAGTAAATGTAAAACGGAAGGGAATAGTCTAGACTAGCCAGGACGGGTGCTTCCGTTATTGTCTGTTTGATCTAGGCAAATGCCCGCTTTTCTTTATGACTCCAGTCAATCTTGGTATCCCTTTTCATCATCTCATTGAGTGGTTTGACTATTTCGGTGAATCTAGTGATGAACCGCCAGATGAAGTTGATCTTTCCGAAGAAGGATCGCTTCTCTTTCTTACTGCTAAGCATTTGTAAGTTTAGCAATGCTTCAACTCTCTTAGGGTCGATGGCTATGCCCTTCTTGGAGATGATATGCCTGAGCAAATTTCCTTTGGTGACCCCAAATATACACTTCTTGGGGTTGAGGGATATTCCATACCGGTGACATCTTTTGCAAATCTGAGCGAGATGGGCGGAATGGTCACGCCTATCTCGAGAAAAGATGGTCAAATCATCCATATAAATGATTATGCACCAATTCACAAGGCCCTCGAATGCAATGTCCATGGCCTTTCAAAATGTGGCCCCTACATTAATCAAACCAAAGGGCATTCTCCTGTATGCAAACATTCCCCACTTGGTGGTGAACGTTATTTTCTCCCTATCTTCATACTTAACCATGACCTAGTTATATCCAAAGTATCCATCCAAGAATGACATCATCTATGATCCATTCACTATCTATAACACCTCATCCAACAAAGGGAGAGGTGATTATCTTTCTTGGAGGCCTTATTCAAGTTTTAGAAATCCACGCAAAGGTGGATCTCACCGTTCTTCTTTCTCACAGGGACTAGATTGGAAACCCATGTAGTGTGCCAGATCGAGAAGATTATCCAGGCTGATAGCAATTTTTCTACCTCTTGACAAATCAGAGGCTCGATCAGTGGGTTGACTGGTCATTGCTTTTTCCGAAAAGGCTCAGCATCAGGTTTCAGGGGAATAGTATGAGTCATAATGGATGTGTCGTATATTTTCAAATCTTCATAACCCCATGCAATTACATCTATATATTCTTGAAGAACCCCGAGAATCTTCTCCTTCTCCTCAGGGGAGTAGGAGGTGCCAATGTGGATCATCTTTTCTTCATTGGGTTGGCCGATGTTTACCTTTTCAATATTTCCTCCCTCAGAGGAAGATGACATCTTCTCCAGGGCCCGAGGGTCCGAGTGGAAGATTCATTCTAGTGCAACCATCCCCTTCAGGATGGTGTTAGTAGGTAGTTCCATGATCCCATCATCTTCATTACCCTGCCCAGTATTGTCATGATCTCGTTCTTCCACTATCTGGTTTTCAAAAATGCCAACATTCGCCATGAAGGCTAGGATATGTTGATCATCCTCAAAAACCTAAAAGTGGGTGACATTATCTGGAATGGACAGGGTGGGGACCATCTCAACTAAAAATCTCTGGAGTCGTGAGCCAGCTATTGGCTCAAGTGTGCTAGCAGAAATGACAAGGGCATCCAGAACATAGTTCCGTCGCCAGGGAATGAGATCAAGACTAAACGCATCAAAATCCTCAATAAGGCTCTAAGCCCGATTGCAGTATACAGCCAATCTCTTGTTGTGGCATGTATATTGACTCTGGACCTATTTGACAACCAATTCTGAATCACCCAAAGCCTGGAGGTGAGTGACACCCTTCCTTAACGTGAATAAGAGTCTGAGGACCAAAGCCTCCTACTCTGTGACATTGTTTATGTAGTTGAACTGCAGTCTGTAGGACGCGAGGAAGGACTTCCCTCACAGGTTGATTAATTCTACCCCAGCCCCATAGCCTTTTTTGGATCGGGACTCATCAAACTTGAGGGTCCACAAATCATTGTTCGTAATCTGGGGTTGGGGAGTGAGAGTAGCCTTTGGATTGCTATTGGGAGACTTAGGGGGAGTTTCCTCCCAAACTATTAGCATGAAGGTAGGGTTTACCTCTGGGGGAGTTTGGATTTGGGATTCCCAGGGAGATGGCACCAAAGGAGTGCATCTCGTAGGAATACTGGGCTCCAGGGAATTAGCTATATGTCCTCTATTCCAGAAGGCATCGATGTGCCGGGTGGCGGCTGAAAGGCAGGGCCCACACTCAAGATTTGAATACTTCTGATAGTGTACTCGGCACCAAGTGTCGGATAGGAGTGTAGCGAGGGTCGTTGTGGCACCTTGAGAGTCAACCTCGACTCTCAACTTTTCTTCTAGGTCCTGGGTTCTCTACAGCACTATGGGATCTTCCCCGGGGATGAAATCGAATGTTAAGATTTCAAAGGGTCGGTACACCCCGGGGGAAGTCTCAGAGAAGAAGACCTCAGTGACCCTTTCGACCTCGGTAAGGGCCTGTTTCATCTGGGGTTCACTTTCGACCTGGATCTTGTTTGATTCTCCTTCCCAGGGGAGCCATAAATGGGTGAAGTCGGTCAAAAAGTATCCATTCAAGGACTTAGACCAATTCTGACTCAATAACATCCCATAAGTCTCTGGGATGTCCACCACTTGGATGTCGATTATACTGGCTATCCTGGGGTCCTGGATAAGCCATATCCAGACATTTTTCAATTCCCCCACCATTTTTACGGCAGTCTTATCTAGCTGGATCACTGCACCATTAGATGGGGTGGGATGGAATCCGAGCTTCTGACAAATGCATAAGGGCATGATGTTACCTGAAGCTCTGGAGTCTACTAAGAAATTGTGTATGTTTTTGCCTTGGATATTCAGGCCTAGTAGGAAGGGAGGATCTTCATTGTTCCCTCGAAAGACGACCGCGTTAGCATCTTCAAACGAGACAGTCTTGGGTGGGTGGCTAACGACTTATGGGTTTCCCAAGAGCTTCAAAAGGGACTTCTTCTGCTTGGGACAGTTTAGCAAGACCTCCGTCAAGGTCATGGAGGTGGTGGTCTGATCTAACACCCTTTTAATATTGAATCTTCCTCCCAGGAGTTGGTGATTTCCATCGGCTAGGTCTTTCGCTTGGTCAGAGCTAGAACCCTCTAGAGGAGCAGGTTAATCAGTTGTGTTATCCTGGGGAGGAGGAGCATCCTTGATAGGAGGCATAGGCGTGTAAGCTGGTCCTTTACCAACCTGACTCCGAGTATTGTATGGAGTTTGTGGGTTGGTGAAGGTGTTGGCCTCGAAGGGCAGGATAGATTCATCAAAGAATCCATGCAATTCAGATTCCTCTTCATCTTCCCCAGAAGTTTCGAAGAAGATGGTCTCACAGGTGAAGGCACTGTGAGTTGACTCCTGCATAGGGGGCTTTGTAGGGGTAGCATCGTGCGACTACTGTCTATCTAGCTAGGAGATCATGATGACATTTTCTAATGTGGCACAATTTACCTCATTTTGTGAACCCGTGTCGTGCAATCTATACCAATTAGTCATGGGCTGGAAGTCTACGACTGGTGTGAAATGTGATGGTCCAGCACCACTTTGGTTGGAATTTTGGTTCAGAGGTGGACCTTCGGTATTCGTGTTATTGTTCCATTGTTGTTGATTGGGCCTAGACCCATTGTTGAAGTTTCTTCCCCTGACATTGTTGTTTCGTTGGCCAGAGAAGATATTTCCCCTCTGGGAATTTGAATTCTGGGGAGCATAGGACCCCGCCTTCAGTTGACCCATGTCCACAGTCAGTTGACAATATTCGCCAGAGGGATTCAACCTCGGTGGTCAACTAAGTGTTGGTGTCACAGTGTGATGGTTGTTTTTGGTTGGTTTCCCGGGAAGGCAGCAGCATTAGCCAGAGTTGAGGACGGCAATCCTCCAGTCGCGGATAAATGAAAGAAGGGCACTCTAGATGGTTGTGCCTGAGGCTATTGTGCCTACTGTGGCTAATTCTAAGGGAAAGCTTCCAGACCTAGTACCGCTTGAGTCTACATTAGATAAACATACCAGGCCTGCTGGTCTATCAATGGTGGTGGGGGATTCATCACCATCGAGGGAGTACCCATTTCCAGATTGGGGTTATACCCCTCGGCGTACGTTGTTCTGCCAGGGATCATGTTGAAGGGCGCGCTCTGCCCAATCCCGCCTAGGGATTTGTTGAGACCATGGGATAATTCTAAAGCTAGGTTGTAAACCTTTGCCAAAGTATCCCGATCGCCCATGGTGGTTGTTCTCCAAAGGAGGGTGGCAACGAAGGGGTCCATCATGTTAAGGTAAGTTTGTATGGTTACTTCTTGGGATGGAATGAAAGGGCCCATGCACCACTTCAAGGCGCACTAGAACTGATGGTTGAATGCTACAAGGGGTTCATTGGGTTCCTTCCTGATGGAGATAAACTAACTATGGGACCAGGCTGGGTCCACATGTATGCGAAAGGCAGCCAGGAAGGCATCCTCCATGTCCTGCTAACTGTTAATGGAGTTGGCGGGGAGGTTAAGATACCAGTTTAACTCACCTTGCCCTAAATACAAGGGAAACATTCGGGTCACAACATCTTCATGCTAGATCCGGTGTCAGTTCATGGCATCCTTATATGTTTTTAAATGTTCTTCCATGGTCCATGAGCCTAAGTGCTCATATCATGGGCAGATCTTCTCTGGGTGCGAGGGTAAATCGTTGATTGCACCCAGAAAAGTTTCCATTGGGGACCCGATGTTTCTGAAATACGCCGCCATTTGGGGAACTAGACTTTGGGTAGTTTGACCACTGGTTCTCAGGATTGTCTGATAATTTTGGGTATTCTGAGGTGTGCTAGACCCCCAGACAATAGTGGTGGGTGTGGTTTTCAGGGTCTGTTTCTTTCGAGCAGGAGGCTCGAGTTTGACAAACATTCCAAGATTCAGGGAAAACCTAAGGATTCTTTCAAATTTTTCTGGGAAGAAAGACCCAATCCCACTAAAGGCTTGACTCCTAAAACTATAATTCAGGGAACCCTCGGGAGGTGTAAAATTGGAATCTCAAGAGGGGGACGAGTCCATGCCCTCCTTCTAGCACCAGTTTCTATTGACGGGGTTTTTCTGACCAAGTCTGCCAACAATCATAAGTTGTCACTGGATACCGGGGGTACTGGCCAACTCTGCCTGCAAAGGTTATCTGGGGAAGTTAGATTCCCCAAGCATTCAAGCACCTGGGTGTTGGGTCACAATGGTGCAGGGCTCAGTTGGGAGAAGTGACTATTTTTGAGGGGGATAGCTAGTTTCTTCAACTCATTCTCTCCAGAGATTCAGTATGGTGAGCCTTCTCCTAGCATTCTACACTTAGCAAATAAAATGAAAAAGATCCTGCAGGGTTAGAAGTACTCCATCTAACTATAGTTATGCTTAAACATTCAAGACATCGATAATGCTCTGATATACTACACTAAATATCAAAGAAATACGCAACCATTAGCTAGTATTTTATCAGTAGCAAGGGAAAAGAGGTCGTTAATCTACTTGACACATCAGAGAAGAAGATATAAAGAACATGAAACATAAAATACCATTAACTTAGAAGTTTGAATGCCAACAATATCATTGCAAAGAATTCTCCCTTATTCATTAATATTTCTTCTAGCAAGCACTGGTGCGTGATACAATGGTGGCTCCAGGGGAGCATCTAACTATTGAAAGTGAAACAATGGAGCATTGAGCTCTGCAACTAAAATGAAAATTGCTTTTCTATTACTCTAGACAGAAAAATCATCAATTTTGCTGACCCTTGGAAATGGGTCGGTCTTACTATTTATACACATTCCCTTCTAACCCTAACCTTAACCCTATTTTACATCATGTTTCAATAAAATATAATATCTGGGGGCCGGTACTACCTGCGCCACCCTACAAAAGACCTTGAGATGAAATAGGCCTGATATGTCAGAAGAATGAGACAAGAATATACAGCGGAAGAATTAGCCTCGAGAAGAGAGCCAAGAAGGAGAAGGAAGAAATCAGATCCCCGGGGATCGAGGCTACATGTCTCATAAATGGGAAGTGCGGCGCCCTGTCTCTAATGTGCTAGGTGTACCTCTAAAATAGCACCTCAAGAAGACCATCTTGTCAAAACACCAACTATTGAGTCAACGCTCCCTTGATGTAGCCAACTACCTTTTGACAGCCTTTATTAACCGCTTCTAAAAGTGACCGATCGGCCTCGGGGACCGGGACATGGATCACTTGAAAGAATACAAAATTTGGGGTCCGAGACTCCGGGATCCAGGAACTTATGTTCCAAAAGAATAAAGAATACCAAATGTTTGGGTTTTTTCTTGCCTCTGGAGAAACCTTATTATTGTTTGTTATCATTGAAGGCCTAGAGGAGGCGGGAGATGCCATCTTCGTTGATATCCTTCAGGCCGACCCTTCGGTACTTAGCCACCTCAATTTGTTCCCCCAGGTCTGAAACATTCTCCTTAAATTCATCGGCCATTCTTGCCGCGTCGTGGCCACTAAGCACCATACGAGTTAATCTCATCATTTGAGCACCATCTATTCCCTCTAGGGACTGATATCGAGACTTCATCATTTCATCAAAACTCCCCAAAACTGAATCTTCTAGCATGCACATATCTGTACTGAGGGGGTCAGCCCTGAAAACCTTTATTACAAAAGACTTGTATAAATTGAAAGAATATTTCACTACATTAACCTTCTCTTGTAGAGTCCCCACCAGTTTCTTGGTTACCTCCAATGTGAGGTCAATTCTGGAGTGTTGGGTTCTCACAAAATCAAATGATTCATCCTCCAGAATTCCAGATTCAGAAACCATTTCCTCTCCTAGGCCGAGGAGTTCTTCAAGCTCTACCTTCCATGCTTGATAGTTTTCAATATCACCCTCCCATAGGTCAATGAGATTCTCTACCTAGTGCAAAACATATTGGGCCACATATAAGTCCGGGAGGGTGGATAACAGGAAACGTCGGGTGTTTCCTATTTGCAGAGCGACCCATTCGTCGACTGCCTGAGCTTTCTTCTTCATTATTCGCAGGGAGTCTATGTCGCTCTATGGTAGTGGATCCTTAGATGTGGAAGCCTCCAGAGGGGAGGCGTTGATAGGTTGGGCCAGCTCAGTGAGCAACCCCATAAGGTTTGTGTTTTTCTCCTTTTTTGCTTTGAGCCTTTGGGCCTCTTTTTCATAACGGGCCTCCACTACCCTAGCTGCCTCCTTCAACAGGTCCACCTCACCCTATTTTCCCCTCTTTCCTAGTGATACCTCAGTAATGTTATAATCTCTAGGCTCTGTGCTTGCTTCATCGACATCTGGGGGAGGTGTCGCCAAAATGGCAACCATTTCTCCGCCCAGCCTGGTTCGAAGAGTATGAACCGTCTGGGCTTTCTTCGCCTTTGGTGGGGCCTAGACTTGAGCCATCATTTAAGCTAGGGAGAGAGGAGTTTCAGGAGTGGACGGAGCCTTTCTTTTCTTTCTCTCCACTAACCACTGAGGTGGCAGGGGTGGCTTATTCGCCAAAGTCTATTCTTTTTGTTCTTCTTCGGTGCCTTGTGGCTATTCTTCCTCAGTGGTGCAGGTCTCATCCACCCCTTTGTCTGTGTCCTCTTCTTTATTGACAATATCCTCCCCAATGACATCCATCTCCTTAGCCTTGTCCTCACTATCTATTGCTTTGTTTGGACTTATGTTGGCTTCCTCGGGGATTTCTTCCTCTTGTTGCTCCTCTTGTCCCTCGGCATCTGTCGCTGGGGTTTCCTTTTCTGTCGGCACATCCTTCGGTAATAGTGGAGGCACTAGGCTGAGATTTAAAGTCTGGGCTATGATAATTAATTTCCCAAAGGTTGCTCCGAAGAGTGGCACTTGGAAATTTGCGGCTAGGGTTACAGTTATTCTCATAGGTCCAGTTCCCCCATCAGATGTCATTTGTTCATTCTGCCTTTGTTGGTCCACCCCTAGATTTTGCATCTCTAGAGCCTAAAAGGCGATCTCTGGCTCTACCTCCTTTTCCTCTTCTATCTGCTCTTCCTGCTCATATGTAAGTTCTTGTTTCATAGCTTCATCTTGGGCTGGGACTTCTACCTCTGTTTGATTGGTGTCTCCCTTCAGGTTCCTGAACTCGGCGGTTGTAAAGACATCAAATTCATCCTGTGATGGAGGACTGGCTGGGACTTCAGCAGGCTCTGTTTCTCTTTCTAACTCTGGGGAACTGGAAGAGAGGATCTCTACTTGTGGGGTCTAGGGCATACCCAACCCTGGCTCTACCTTAGGCTTTTGGTTAAGCCTCTTCCTTCTTCGGGTAACTAAGGGTGGCCCTGCATCCCTTAGTGTTGCTTGTTTCATTGGATCTACCCCTGTTGCCTTTACCATAAAGGTTGCCAATGATGAGGAGGAAGGGAGACAAATTGGCTTGGCCATGAGTACTGGAGTGGCCAGCCGTGTGATTAATTTCTCCCTCATTTGTTGGGAGGTTGCCACTGACTGCTTTATTTTTTCTTTTATGGGCACTTCTTGCATAGGAGTTTTATCTATTCCTTTCCCTTTATCCAGTCCCTGTGAAGAAGTCTCGGCCCCCGGAGTTAACTTTGGCACTGGCTGGGCTACCCTGCGGGCACTCCCAGGGCACACCTTCTTGAAGTATGCATGGCTTTTCTCGACCACCTCTCGGGTGAAGTCCTTAATTATTGGCCCTTTCTGGGCATCCCAATTTACTGGTGGGAGGGCCATTGTATCGATCCCCTTTGCTTTGTACTGGGGATCGATCGTGGGGCCGGCGTTTGAGAAGTTCTCCGGGAACCTCTAGAGCTTCAACCTTTCCATCATGCCTGCCATCATCCTGATGTAGTGCCAGCTCCACACCTCCACATCATCCTGGAAATCTTCCCAAAAGTCCTCCATATGGTAGTGATGAGGGTCTGAAGCCCGGGGAAGTGCCGCTGCAATCTTGCCATGCGGATCAAAATTCTTCTGTGTCAAGTAGAACTCTTTGAGGTTGTAGCTTTTAAGCTCATTATCCTCCTCTTTTGTGGTAGCTAGACTGCATGAATAGTTCCCACAAGTGATTGGGAATAGACTATTGGTTACCTTCTTTAAGGTAAAGAATGCATGGAACTCCATCATCTGCCTGCAGTATTCCAAGAGAACGATCTTGTTCCCACAATGCTTGGGCAACAAGTAGGGTTTCTCGGAGAAGCCGATAACCCTAATATAAGTGTGTTTTTGGAATTGGATGTAATAATGTCCATAGCTCTGGACCAAATTCATTGCCTCTGTGGATAGCCGGTATCCTACGTCCTAGGTGGGTGTGAGCAGGTGATAGTAAATGAACGCGTCGTTTACTCAGTAAAAACTTGGGAAGCTGGCATCCCATTGAACCTATGGAAAATGGTCCCATGGTGCCTTTTATCCTGGGCCAATTTTGAGCATGTCGTCTGTAAGTAGCCCATGGGCATGGGGCCTCTGCTGTGCAAGGGCCCAAAAAATATAAGAAGTCATGTAAAATTTCTTTTTCCTGGCTAGTTGGAGGAACTGGGAGTCGAGGTGGTTTGAAATTATAGCTTCCCAGTCGAAGTACCCTCCCTTGGTGGAGATGCCGAGGAGGAAGTAATACATCCATGGAGTGAATTCCCGGGAAAATGGTTGCCCAAAGATCTGAGACAATGCTATCATTCCCATCTGGATGCTCTCTTTGAACTCAGACCTGGGAATCTCTATCTTCATCCTCTTGGGGTCTCTCTTTGGGACCTTGAGCCAGTGAACGTTCATGTATATCCAGGCAGCCTCCTGCAATTGTGTGAATTGGGCCAAGGCATCCGACCTTGTAACCATAGAAGGTTTGTCAAATTAGGGGATCCCCAAACCTTCCTGGAATGTGTAAGGGTCAAGGGATACCAAAGGAGTAGGGTACCTGGTGGGTTTTGCTGCTGCGAGCATAACTGCCCAGATAGAAGAGTTGTAATTGACAGCCATTGTCAGAATAAGCTCTAGAGATTGTATAGAGCACATGAAACAAGCCACCTTTAGAATCCTAGAGTCCCCGACATTGATGGCCAGCTGATCTCCAGCCTGTTGCAAAATGTACATCATTTTCACTAAGGCCTGCATCTCGGGTCATGTCCCGATGCTGGTGTTGGTAATGAGTTTAACTTTAGACTCGATCTTTGAGCTCATGATAACATTTTCCTTCAAAAACTTCATAATTAGAGGCAACTTCTCTAAGGCCCTCTCTAATTTGGATTTAACAGCTTCTCTGGTAGCTGCCGTGGAAGGTAGTTTTGGACTTCCGGGTGGTGAGGATGCAGATGCTTCAGACATGTTTGGAAGTTTACTCTGGAAACCTACAAGGAAAAGTGACCATCAGAACACATTAATAAATAAATACTCTGGGGTCTGGAGATCTTACCACTGTGATGTCTGCTTTCCTTGAAAAGTTAGTTTCATTCAAAAACCCCAGAAAGCACATTCATATAATGAACTTAGGAATTTGACTGATCATCTGGGTCTGGGAATTTTATCACAATTGGTAAGAAGGACATGGGATGGATGATGGCAGGAGACCCGAATCCCAGAGAAGTAACCATTGGTGAAGATGTGCAAAAAGGCAAATCGTAAGGCCCACGTGGGCACCATGTGGGTAGGTAATAAATAGGAGTTATGGCGATGACGGCGGAGCCAACTGTTTGAATGCGTGAAAAGTGAAGGGAACTTGGATGGATTTAAATGCGTGCATGGGACATAAATGAGGACTAGGATAGTTTTATGGAGGAGAGAGAAAATTGTCTGTTTGAAACCGGCCAAGAGTCAAGTTTCAAACAAGTGGTATTCTGCTCAAAATGAGCTTACAGGCAGAAAACCAGTGGCACGGGCGACTTGGGGAGCTCGCTAAACTATCTAGAAGCATATACATCAGAGCCGAGGGATATATACATAGGGAACAGAGGGATATATAACAAATATACACTAAAATTTACATATATACACCGTAAAATGACATCTGTGGGAAACCAGGCAAAGCACTGAATATATATAGCTTTCTACACTATTTACAAGCTAACCACACCTGCACAGAGGGTGGAAAACCCTCTAGCAGAGCCAAACCACCAATGGGTGGAAAAACCAAGAAGAAACAAAAACAACCAAGATAGAAGAAAGAAGCAAAGACAACCAAAAATAGAGAGAAAACACACCAGACAGAAGGAAAACCGAAGGGAAAAGAGGCACCAACCTGAAAATGTTGAAAGGAGAAGGAAAGAAGCCTCCATGGAAGCCCTAAAATAGCTACAACTACCAAATGATCACAACCCACCACTACAAAGCACTCACAATTGTTCAAAAATGATGGAACTATTTAGCACTGATTATCGTTAACTCTCTACAAATCGCTCTGAAATCGCTCTGAGTGTTTTAATCATGGTAAATGTGAAAATGATAGATAACTTCTATTGATACCCATTGTAAAAATAAATCCACCTCCTTCCAGCAAACTCCGGACAGATAGACCTCCGGACCCCAGGCCCGGGGATTCCCCGTGACGATATCACCTTAAGGAAAGAGAACACCGTGGCGAAGAATCCCAGAGTCTGGAGTCTGGCTCCTGACAAAGGATGACAAACTCTGGGACCGAGGTCCTGGAGGCACAAAAAACCACAAAACAAAACATGACAATGAGGAAGAAAACCCCGGAGAAAGAAAACAAAAGGAGAAAGACAAGGTAAGAACCACAAGCAAAAACAAAAAAGGAGGACCCAACATTTTGCACACAAAATGTAGGGACGGGGATGTAGGGCATAACACCTTCCATCTCCCTTGGTCATCTTGTGTCATGTATGACATTGTTTGAGGAATTTAGATAGGTTCCCCCTATGGAATGTCTGCCATAATGTAGGAATATTGACATCCTCTTCTTCTATATATTCCCTTCTCAGGGATTTGATTTCCTTATCCAACCAGGTGGGCTTAGTGGAAGCTATTAAAGGATCATATGGGGATATATTTAGAATAGAAATTCCTTTGTGATATCCTTCATCTTCCTCTCCTTCTTCATATCCTACTTTTTCCAATGCTTCCTTTATCTTTGAATTTTATGGTGTCTTCTCTATTTCTTCCTCGCCACATTCATCATGTTGTTGATCATGTTCTAGAGTTGCATCTTTTTTGGATGTGGTGAAGGATTTTTTTGTTTATCTTCCTTCTCCTATGTATCTCCTTTATTACCCATATCCTTAGGAGTCTTTTCTTTCTCTTCCTCAGAAGATGAACCAACTAATAGTTCTTCCCATAATCAGGTTGTTGGTTCTTGTTTCTTCTGTAGGGGCACTCATTCTATTATTACCTGTGAAATTGATGGAGGTGGAGTAAAATTTGTGGCTCTTGAGTAGCCTATACTGAGTGATCACCCTTATGTTCCCCAATCACTAGGTTTTCATTAATCTCCCCCTCTTAAAGCTATGTTGTTTGTTTGTTTGTTCTATATCCTTGCTCCCCCTCCCATGTATCCTTTTCGACATCAGGTTATTCATTGAAGGATGGGTGAACAAGTTTTTTTTCTATATTTGTTCATTGAGTTCTTGGCCTCCATCTATCTCCTCTTCTTGAATTTCATTTATTTGTGTCGAAGGAGTAATAGCTTCATCTTTCCTTTGTGATTGGAAGACTGCTTGTACCGGTGCTACAGAAGAGTCAAAATTTGGATTGACAAATTTACTTACAGAATCAGAGAATCCATGAACATCCTCAAAATTAGATAGCTCAAATTCTTTTGATCCCAAGTTACCCTCGGTCATCTCAGCCTTTGTGGTGGTTTTCAAATAAATTGCCTCATTTTGTGCCTAGGTTTGAGAAACCCTTGCATGTTTTTCTCTTCTGGGAACTATAGTAGTTTTCCAAGTTCTTCTCATTATGGGGACATCTACTTCTATCCCTTCTTTTTTAGTTAATGTCTCCAGCCAAGGTGATATCAAAGCTCTCTTTCTCTTGTAAACATTTTCCTTTACTAGGGCCTCTACATCTTCTTTACTTCTGCCCGATGTAGAAGGTGACTCAGGTGTCTGTTATGGAAAATTAACTTTTCTTTCAATAAGAGGTGTATTATCATCATTTCCTCTTCCTTTCTCCATCCTTTTCTATGCAGGGCCATAAGTGGTAGGCCTTGCATGCATGTAAACTATCTTTGGACACATAGGAGATTTTTCTTTGAATCGTGGAATGTTTACTTTCTCGCCCTTCTCTTTTTCTACTTGGAATTAGCTGGGGCTTCATGGGAACCTAATCTAACTTGAAAGGTTTCTTTATTCACCTCTTTGTGAGATCAATCACATTTTTAGCCTTGAAATCAATAGAATAATTTTTGTCTCTACCAATTTATGCATTCAAGATAGGTTGTGTATACACCTTATCTTTATTGTACAATGGATCTAATACATCCTTAGAATCTTTATCCCAAACTTTGGGAGGGATTTTCACCTCTAATGTGTCCTCATCCAATTTAAGGGACATTCTACACTAATCCTAGATCATGTCCTCATAGTCATCAATGTAATTGATCCAATGATCTTCTATATGAGGTTCATGTTTACAATGCCTTCTTTCTATGTGGTTGAATGTCCCGATGGGGTCAAACCCGGGCCTTATTAACTTGAACTCCTGCAGAGGGAACTCATCCTACTCTAGACCTATTGATTTTTAGACCTTTATTTCTTATAAAGAGTGGGTCCCTATGGAGATATGGAAGTCCCAACAATTCTTCTTCTTAAATTTTGATGACCTCATAGGCATCTGAGAGATGCAATCCCATCTCCAGTAACACAATTATATTTTATGGATAGTGCAGCAACTTCTTGGGATTAAAGGTACTCCCAGCAAACAAGATATAAGTAAAAGTTTTGTATTAAATTTAATAATACCCTAGGGCTCTCACCCTAGCCACATTTTATTCTAAGAGCCTCTTGGAATAATCTCCCTCAATGGATTTGAT
Source organism: Thuja plicata (assembly GCA_018584345.1). Classification (NCBI taxonomy): domain Eukaryota; kingdom Viridiplantae; phylum Streptophyta; class Pinopsida; order Cupressales; family Cupressaceae; genus Thuja; species Thuja plicata. Next base: position 836,295 of record MU223474.1, read on the forward strand.
GATAGCAAAGACAAAGGTATCGATTACAATCTTGTACTCTGGACTATCATCTTTAAATTTTCCATCCTCACTAGTTGAGGGTATATAGTATATGGCTAGACATTTTGTTCGTTAAATGACCCTCTCCTAGTGATCCTTGGATAATTACATCTGATAGTGAGGAGATATACTATATAAGATGTCATGTAGAACCTGGGGTCATGCCTTACTTATTTTAGTTGTAAATCTAAATTGTCACTCAATATTCTTCCGCGGTCGATTCTGACCCTTGTCCCTTTGATCTTTTCTATGATATGGATCATCCATGGCTCCAACTGGTGTGCTTGGGGGAGACCATACATTTGGCTCAAGTTTTTACTGTAACCTTCATGTCAGCATTCATTTAACCTCTTCTCATATCAATCCTTTCCAACTTATTCTTTGGGAGCTATTGGATGAGATATTCCTTATTGGCAATATCATATGCATCCAAAGCATTATTCTCAAACCACCTCATCCCTCTCTCCTTGGTTATTGGATATAATTGATTAACCCCCTTCCGCAAATGTAAAAAATCTTCAACAGTATCTAGTCTCATATCTAAGATGATATCTCCTACTTTATTCTTCACCACCTATTCATCTAAGTGTAATCACCTAAAAATGGTCACCTAAACCCTAGACCCCCAATCTCAACAATTAATCAAGAAACCCTAATCTTGATTAAACCTAAGTCCTAAATCAAATAGGCAATTCATCACATTCGATCTGATTTGACCTAAACCCTAGGTCCTAATCGATCATCTTACTTGATTAATTAATTAATTCCTAAAATCACATTACATTGGCAAATAAACTTTATACTATTATTTAATTGATATTATGACATATTAAT
>MU223474.1:841503-859232 GCA_018584345.1 Thuja plicata
CACTCTTTTTGTTCGATCTTGACCGTCGATTCGAGAGAGATTTCTATAAAAGAGAAACTCTTTTCCTTCACAAAGGATCCTAATTTTTGCTTAATGTTATTATACTGCATTTTCATCTTATCTTTTACCATTTTAGCATTCATTTTTTTAGTATTGTTTTTTATTACTTTCAATTCAAGAAAATCAATCTAATTTAGAGCACACTTTGATTTGGTGTTGTTAAAATATCACATTTCATTTAGTGCTTCTAAAATTGAATCTTAAGTAGCTTGGATGAACAACAAATTGCATAATCATTTAGATTAATCAGCATTTTACTTTCAGCATATAGCTTTTAAATCCTTCGTTTAGGTTAGTGTGTAGTCACTAAGCTTGCAATGATCTGAGAGCAAGCTCATACTCCTGCCTTCTAGAAGGCAACAGGTCGACTCTTTCAAACATGCAGGGTGAATGAATCAATATTCATTCCTATATGCAACTGAAGTATAATGAACATGTTGAAGTGTATGGCTAAATTAGAGGCCCACATTTAGCTATCACACTAAGATGTAGTGATGAGATACGACCATGATTAATTATGTTGAAAGAATGGAGACTGCATGTGCAACTACATTTACTAGACTGACCAAGACTATTACAGTGAAGTCTGATAATCTTCCTATTGGATTTGCACAGTGTCTCAAGAATCAATCCCAATCCAGGTGCCCAATATCAATATCTTTGATCTCTGCATGTAGGTTGCCCACTTTTGTGAGAGTGTTGTACCCTTTGAAGTAGTACTTCATCAATAAAGTTTTTGTCTTTTCTGGCATTTTGCATGAAAACAATGTTGTTAGATATCCATTATTGAAAGTGTAAAAAATATCTATTTTCTAAAGATAATTCAAGAAAGAAAACTCTGAAAAATTAGAAAGAAGCACTAAAAAACCACCAAACTAAGAAAAAACCCAAACTCCCTATATTTTTTGCAATTTCGGACCTTCCAATTATGATAACATGCTTTGACTGCAAATGTTTGATACTATGAAGTATTGGCAACCTTTTAGGAGTGGTTCACAGTATCGAAGTTGCGAAGGTATTTCGGTGTGTGAATGTGCAAAAGTGTGAAATTCCAAAGGGGTTGCAGAGTTAGTCAATTTTAAGGCCACTGGTTCTTCACATCTTTCTTGAGTTAGAGGTGCATGAAGATTTCGGTGTGTGCAACACCAAAATTTCGAAGATCTATGGCTTGGGATATGGAAAAATCCAAGCTGGAGAGGGAATTTTGATGTTTTGGAGTGCAAAACTCTGATGACTCTGAAGGATGGAAAAACTAAAACCCTAGAACAAAACCATAAATAACCTAAAACACTAAACCACATGAATAAAAAAATTAACTAACACAGAAAGGATGAAGGAAGATGAGGAAGACGAAGGAAAACAAAGGAAAGAGAAGAAAAAATGCAAACCTTACCTCGAAGGTTGTGAAGACAAAAAAAGTTGCGATGCTCTAGCTCGAAATGGATAATCAGAGTGCCAAGATGACTTTCAACACGATGAAAACAAGTGATGAATGTGAATCACTGAAGGTCTTAATCATTGTGCAATCAGAGCTAAAAAAGAAGACAAATCACAGAATGAACAAAACAACCTGAAAACCCCCTCTTATAGGTCGAGACTACGTGTTGATGTTATTAAGAACGTTGGAGTGTCAGAATACAAAAATATGACACCTAACCCTTTTTGAGCTTGGAATTTTGGAGGTATTAGGACCTTTGAAACACCAAAAGTCTGAAAGGGGAAAAAAAGACAGCAAGCAAACACTTCGGCCTTTCGACATTTCAAAGGTTTGGGAACCTTTGAAAATCTAAAAGTACAAAAGGGCGAAAAACACTAAGTATTAAAGACAGTGGGGCAAAAAAAAAAGGAATAAATGCTAAAAACTAAATGGAAATAAGGAGGAAAAAGACTAACATGGAAATCAAGATTAGAACCAAACCCAACCTTCACAATTTTTGACACAAGCTTCCTACGAAGAGCTCTGTTGTCAGTTAGGCATCCAGAGCCCTGGTAAAGTTTCCCCCAAATCCCAATCTAAACTTTCTCTACTATCGGTCAGGCATCCATAGCCTTGGTAGAGATTGCTACAGTCACCCTTCTCTATCTTTTTGAAGCTTGAGGTATTTGGAGGATTATTTCATTGGAATCATTTCTTTTTAGACTAATTACTGGCTTGGGAAACTCGTGTTATGAGTATACTGCTTCCTAAATGTTTATGAGTATATCGCTTCCTAAATGTCTTCATTTTATTTATTTCATAGAATTAGGCATCACTTAGACTGTGCTACCTTGGTATAATATTTTGGTCATCATAGAGATCATTGCTTTGAATGATTCATTTTTCTTTCTTGTCTTCTTTTATCCTCTTCCTTCCTCTTCTTCTTTTAGTCAGGTTGTGGATGGAGAATGATTCTAGGACTGGTGGGTTCCTTGAGTCAAAATACTAGTGTTGACTCCAACTAACATCTACCCAAAATACCAACATTTTCAGTGTCATATTTTGATATATTCCATGATTTAGGATGATCAATGTTGAACACCACCTTGATTATAAGTAAAAGGGATCACCATTTTTTATCCCCATGTACAGTTTCTTGCAACACACATCACTTTGGAAATTTTGACAAAGAAATACCTCTGCCTCTCATCAAGGACCAGTTGGAATGGACCACTTGTCGGGGACAGCCCCAACAAACACACTCAATTCCCAAACACTAAAAATAAAAAACGAAAAGACACAAAACAAACAAAAAAACAAAGAGGAAAACATAAACTACTATAATACATGGGGAAAAAGGGCACCCTTATTTCAAGGGCCAAAATAATTTTTGAGGAACTTTCCATTGACTTGAAATGGAAACAAATCCCCATCCAGAGTACTTATCTTGAAATTATTTTCTCCCAAGATTTTTTCTATTTGATATGGGCTAGTCTACAATCTTTCGAACTTGGTGTGGCTGCCCAAATTTTCTCTTGTCATATCCCACACGAGGACAAGGTCAGAAATCCTGAAGGATTTGACACTGGCTCTTTTTTCAAACCAACGCTTGGCAATAGCCTAATGTTTTGATACATTCTCTAGATCCATATTTCTTTTCTTTTCTAAATCAAGGAGGTTCATGAGTCATATATGCACCTTATCCTCACCTTCAACGTATTGATCCATGAATTTTAAAATCGGTACCTTTAGGTTCATAGGGAAAATAGATTATAGACCATAGATTAGGTAGTAGGGAGATGTTCCTAAGGCATTCTTGATTTTGACTCGGTTGATCCAGAAGGCATACTTTAAATGTGTGTTCCAATCTCTAGGATTATCATCTAAGAGACGTTTGATTATAGTTGTTAAGGTTTTTTTGGTGGATTCTGCAACACCATTACCTTGCAGATAGTAATTATAAGAGAACTTAACAATTACTTGGTTTTTGAAAGCCCATTGCGTAAGTGCAGTAGAGGAAAATGAGGGTGCATTATCACATACCAAATAGAAAGGCATATCGAACCTTGTTATAATGTATTCCTCAAGAAACTTGGTCACCACTTCAGTAGTGCAATTCTTTAATGCCTGGGATTTTTTCCAACGTGTGCAATAGTCCATCGCTATTATAATATATCTATGACCTACAAAGGATGGTGATTTAATTGTAAAAAAAAATATCTAATCCCCATTGGGAGAAGGAACGTACCTCATATACTAGCTACAAAGGCATTGCAAGATTTCTTTCATGGGTGGCGTTGGTTTGACATATATGACAAGATCTTACATGTTCACTTGTATCTTTGAATAGAGGGGGCAAGTAGTATCTTGATCTCATGATCTAGTGAGCAGTAGATTTTGTATAAATTTATGTTCTTCAACATGTAAGAACTGCTTTTAATTCTCAAGGCTCTTCTTTTTGATCCGTTCAATCCTTTTGGGAAACAATTATGGAGAAGATAGTATACTACATCTTGATACCAAATATTTGAAATAACCCCTTGATCTGTGTAGGTTTAGTACACCAACCCTTCTTCCATTTCCACAATCAACTTTGTTAGTCCCTAACCTCTTACTATTTTCATGGGTTGAATCTCGAGATCAAACCCTTGTAGAATTGTCATTTGTTTCCCTCTCCTCTTTCCTAATTCATTTTTCATTAATAAGGATTTTAATGCTGCATCTGGAACAATGTCAAACACTTTACTCCTCACAATGTAATGTCAAAACTTATACATAACTTTCACCAAGGTGAACGACTGTTTAGCCAAATTCAAGTATCTAATCTCAGCATTCTTAAGGGCACAACTCATAAATGTTATTGGTCTTTCATTCTCACCATCCTTCTTTTGAGTGAGGATTCTTGTGCCTGAATGTTCAGAAGCAAATGAATATACCTTAAAATATATACTATAATCTGGGCTAATCAAAATGGGTGTCATGGAAATGACATTTTTTATCTCTTTGAATGATTTCTTCACTGGATTCGTCCTCTCAATCTTGGCATCCTTCTTCAAAATTTCATTCAATAGTTCTACTATCTCTGCAAAGCCACTAATAAACTTCCTCACAAAATTTATAATTTCAAAAAAAGATTTCAATTCTTTCCATCTATTGGGTGGGGTCAATTTGAGAATAACCTTAACTAGATCAAGATCTATCATTATCCCAGTCTCAGAAATGATATGTCCTAACAATTTTCCTTATGAGACTCCAAGCAGACATTTCTTCATGTTGAGAGAAATCTCGTACCTTCTGCATCTTTTAAGCACCTTCTGCAAGTCATCTATATGATCTACCTAGTCTTTGGAAGACACTGTTAGATCATCCATGTAGAAAATTATGCATTTACCAACTAAACCTTTGAAAGCAGTGTCCATGGCCCGCTAAAAATTTTCTCCAGCATTGATCAAACCAAGCGACATTTGATGATACGCAAATGTCCCCCATTTTCTATCTTCTTCATGTATCATAACTTGATTATATCTCAAATATCCATCTAAGAAGGAAATCATTTGGGATCCATTTACCACCTACAACACTTTGTCTAGAGATGGCAGTGTGTAGTTGTCCTTTTGGGAAGCTCTGTTAAGGTTCCATACATCTACACATAATATGATCTCTCCACTCTTCTTTCTTACTGAGACCAAATTTACGACCCATGTAGAATGTTGGATTAGAAAGATGATCTTTGTGTCCAAAAAATTTTGAACTTCATTTTGTGTCAATGGTTTTATCATTGGGTTGACTGGTCTGTGTTTCTACCAAAAAGATTTGGAATCTGGTTTCAATGAGATATTGTGCACTATGACAGAGGTGTCGTAAGTTTTCAATTCTTCATAACTCCAAGCTATGAGATCTTGGTACTTGGTAAGGCATTTCACTATCCTTTTATTCTCATATTTAGTACTAACCCTCCCAATATGCACCTCCCTCTGATCATCCTCAGTCCTGAGGTTTTATGTTTTACACTCAACACCTACAAGTGTTGGCTCTGATTGCCTTTTTTCAGCTAAGTCATCTTTGTCAAAAATAATTTCCAATGCCACCATCCCCTTGGGTATGGAATTAGTTTTCAAATTCAAGATTCCTCGATCATCAGGTTTCTCTGAGTTGGTTGGCTCCTCTAGCTCTTCTAATTTTTTCATCAATAACTTGTTTTTTGAACACACATATGCACATGATGAACTCAAGGATGTGATGAACACACAATTATGTACCTCACTTCCATGTGTCATCGCCTTATCTACGGGATGACACATGCAAGTGAGGTGCACAATTTTGTCCAAAATGGGATTTTAATTCTCTCACAATCTCATGAGAAGACCATGTGTAAATTTGCAAAGTGCGGATGTAACTTTTATACAGTGCCCCAGGCCTAAAAAAAAAAGGCATTACAGTTAGAATTTTGAGAGCCACATGGCACTCGAGCATGAATTTTAGAAAATAGAAGAGGAATCTTGACCCTTCACGTCATCATTCATTTAACCTCTTCTCATATCAATCCTTTCCAACTTATTCTTTGGGAGCTATTGGATGAGATATTCCTTATTGGCAATATCATATGCATCCAAAGTATTATTCTCAAACCACCTTATCCCTCTCTCCTTGGTGATTGGGTAGAATTGATCAACCCCCTTCCGCAAATGGAAAAAATCTTCAACAGTGTCTAGTCTCATATCTAAGATGATATATCCTACTTTATTCTTCACCACCTTTTCATCTAAGATGTAGTGATGAAATACGACCATGATTAATTATGTTGAAAGAATAGAGATTGGATGTTCAACTACATTTACCAGACCGAACAAGACTATTGAAGTGAAGTTTGATAATCTTCCTGTTGGATTTGCACAGTGCCTCAAGAATCAATCCCAATCCAGGTGCCCAATATCAATATCTGTGATCTCTACATGTAGGTTCCCCACTTTTATGAGAGTGTTGTACCCTTCGAAGTAGTACTTCATCGATAAAGTTTTTTTCTTTTCCAGCATTTTGCATGGAAACAATGTTGTCAGCTATCCATTATTGAAAGCATAAAAAATATCTATTATCTAAAGATAATTCAAGAAAGAAAACTCTGAAAAATTAGAAAGAAGCACTAAAAAACCACCAAACTGAGAAAAACCCCAAACTCCCTATATTTTTTGCAATTTTGGACCTTCCAATTCTGATAACATGCTTTGACTACAAATGTTTGATACTATGAAGTATTGGCAACCTTTCAGGAGTGGTTCACAGTATCGAAGTCACGAAGGTATTTTAGTGTGTGAATGTGCAAAAGTGTGAAATTCCAAAGGGGTTGTAGAGTTAGTCAATTTTTAGGCCACTAGTTCTTCACATCTTTGTTGAGTTAGAGGTGCATGACAATTTTGGTGTGTGTAACACCAAAATGTTGAAGATCTATGCCTTGGGATATGGAAAAATCCAAGCTGGAGAGGGACTTTCAATGTTTTAGAGTGCAAAACTCTGATGACTCTAAAGGATGGAAAAACTAAAACCCTAGAACAAAACCATAACTAACCTAAAACACTAAACAACATGAATAAAAATATTAACTAACCTAGAAAGTATGAAGGAAGACGAGGAAGACGAAGGAAAACAAAGGAAAGAGAAGAAAAAATGCAAACCTTACCTTGAAGGCTGTGAAGACAAAAAAAAATGTGATGCTCTAGCTTGAAATGGATAATCAGAGTGCCAAGATGACGTGCAACATGATGAAAACAAGTGATGAATGTGAATCACTGAAGGTCTCAATCATTGTGAAATCAGAGCTCAAAATGAAGACAAATCACAGAATGAACAAAACAACCCAAAAACCCCCTCTTATAGGCTGAGACTACGTGTTGATGTTATTAAGAACGTTGGAGTGTCAGATTAAAAAAATATGATACCTAACCCTTTCAGAGATTGGAATTTTTTAGGTATTAGGACCTTTGAAACACCAAAAGTCCGAAAGGGGAAAATAATACAACAAGAAAACACTTCGGCCTTTTGGTGTTTCAAAGGTCTTGGGACCTTTGAAAATCTAAAAGCACAAAAGGGCGAAAAACACTAAGTATTAAGGACCTAGTGGAAATAAATAAACAAAAAAGCAATAAATGCTAAAAACTAAAAGGAAATAAGGAGTAAAAAGACTAACATGGAAATCAAGATGATACCCAACTATCGGGAGCCTCGCTAAGGGCCCTCAATCTGACTCACCAGATATCCGATCTTTCTCAATGTTGGATAATTTAAACCAATGAAAAAGGACCAAAAACCCTAAAGAGAAAAAGGGGGTCCCCATTAGGCCAAGGGGCTTAAATGGGGCATGTGTTGTGGAAACACAACAAATAGCCCCGAAAAAAGGAGAAATGACCACGACATTTATTTATCAACAAACAAATTTTGGAGGAATGTCTTGCAATAAACCAAACATAAGAACCATCAGTGGAAACATTCTTTCAGAAACCCTCAAAATTAGTCTTTTTCCATTTATTCTAGTGTGTGTACTTGTGTGTTTATTCCTTAAAATTTTTGGTGAAGATAACTGAAACAAATATCAACCAAAACCAACCTTCACAATTTTTGACATGAGCTTTCTAGGAAGAGCTCTGTTGTCAGTTAGGCATCTAGAGCCCTGGAAAAGTTTCCCCTGAATCCCAATCTAAACTTTCTCTACTATCGGTCAGGCATCCATAGCATCGGTAGAGATTGCTAGAGTCACCCTTCTCTATCTTCTAACGATATTTTCAAGCTTGAGGTATTTGGAGGATTCTTTCTTTGGAATAATTTCTTTTTAGACTAGTTACTAGCTTGGGAAACTCGTGTTATGAGTATACAGCTTCCTAAATGTCTTCATTTTATTTCTTTCATAGAATTGGGCATTGCTTAGAATGTGCTACCTTGGTATAATATTCTGATCATCATAGCGATCATTGCTTTGAATGATTCATTTTTCTTTCTTGTCTTCTTTTATTCTCTTCCTTCCTCTTCTTCTTTTAGTCAGGTTGTGGATGGACAACGATTTTGGGACTGGTGGGTTCCTTGAATAAAAATACTAGTGTTGAATCCAACTAACATCTACCCAAAATACCAACATTTTCAGTGTCATATTTTGATATATTCCATGATTTAGGATGATCAATGTTGAACACCACCTTGATCATAAGTAAAAGGTATCACCATTTTTTATCCTCATGTACAGTTTCTTGGAAGACACATCACTTTGGAAATTTTGACAAAGAAATACCTCTACCTCTCATCAAGTAATAGTTGGGATGGACCACTTGTTGGGGACAGCCCCAACAAACACACTCAATTCCCAAACACTAAAAATAAAAAAGGAAAAGACACAAAGAAAACAAAAAAACAAAGAGGAAAACATAATCTACTATAATACATGGGGAAAAAAGGCACCCTTATTTAAAGAGCCAAAATAATGTTTGAGGAACTGGCCATTGACTTGAAATGGAAATAAATCCCCATCCAAAGTACTTATCTTGAAATTATTTTATCCCAAGATTTTTTTTATTTGATATGGGCCAGTCTACAATCTTTCAAACTTGGTGTGGCTGCCCAAATTTTCACTTTCCGTATCCCACAAGAAGAAAAGGTCGAAAATATGAAGGCTTTGATACTGGCTCCTTTTTCAAACCAACCCTTGGTAATAGCCTAATATTTTGATACATTCTCTAGAGCCTTATTTATTTTCTCTGTTAAATCAAGGAGGTTCATGAGTCATATCTGCACCTTATCCTCACCTTCAACGTATTGATCCATGAATTTTAAAATTGGTACCTTTAGGTTCATAGGAAAAATAGATTATAGACCATAGATTAGGTAGTAGGGAGATGTTCCTAAGGCAATCTTGATTCTGACTTGGTCTGTCCACAAGGCATACTTTAAATGTGTGTTCCAATCTCTAGGATTATCATCTAAGAGACGTTTGATTATAGTTGTTAAGGTTTTGTTGGTGGATTCTGCAACACCATTACCTTGTAGATAGTAATTATAAGAGAACTTAACAATTACCTAGTTTTTGAAAGCCCATTGTGTAAGTGCAGTAGAGGAAAATGAGGGTGCATTATCACATACCAAATAGAAATGCATATCAAACCTTATTATAAAGTATTCCTCAAGAAACTTGGTTACCACTTCAGTAGTGCAATTCTTTAATGCCTGAGATTCTATCCAACGTGTGCAATAGTCCATCGCTATTAGAATATATCTATGACCTACAAAGGATGGTGATTTAATAGTAAAAAAACATTTGAGCCCCATTGGGAGAACGAGTGTACCTCATATACTAGCTACAAAGGCATTGCAGGATTTCTTTCACGGGTGGCGCTGGTTTGACATATATGATAAGATCTTACATGTTCACTTATATCTTTGAATAGAGTGGGCAAGTAGTATCTTGATCTCATGATCTAGTGAGTAGTAGATTTTGTGTAACTTTATGTTCTTCAACATGTAAGAACTACTTTTAATTCTCAAGGCTCATCTTTTTGATCTGTTCAATCCTTTTGGGAAACAATTATGGAGAAGATAGTATACTACATCTTGATACCAAATATTCTAAATAACCCCTTGATCTGTGTCAGTTTGGTATACCAACCCTTCTTCCATTTCCACCATCAACTTTTTTAGTCCCTAACCTCTTACTATTTTCATGGGTTGAATCTCGAGATCAAACCCTTGTAGAATTGTCATTTGTTTCCCTATCCTCTCACCTAATTCATTTTGCATTAATAAGGATTTTACTGCTGCATCCGGAACAATATCAAACACTTTACTCCTCACAATGTAATGTCAAAACTTATACACAACTTTCACCAAGGAGAATGACTTTTTAGCTAAATTCAGGTATCTCATCTCAGCATTCTTGAGGGCACAACTCATAAATGTTATTGGTCTTTCATTCTCACCATCCTTCTTTTGAGTGAGGATTCTTGCGCATGAATGTTCAGAAGCAAATGAATATACCTTAAAATATATACTATAATCTGGGCTAACCAAAATGGGTGTCATGGAAATGACATTTTTTATCTCTTCAAAGGATTTCTTCACCAGATTCGTCCACTCAATCTTGGCATCCTTCTTTAAAATGTCATTCAATAGTTCTACTATCTCTACAAAGACACTAATAAACTTCCTCACAAAATTTATATTTTTGAAAAAAGATTTCAATTCTTTCCATCTATTGGGTGGCGTCAATTTGAGAATAACCTTAACTAGATCAGGATCTATCATTATCCCAGTCTCAAAAAAGATGTGTCCTGACAATTTTCCTTACGTGGCTCCAAGTAGACATTTCTTTGCATTGAGCGAAATCTCGTACCTTCTGCATCTTTTAAGCACCTTCCGCAAGTCATCTATATGACCTACCTGGTCTTTGGAAAACACTGTCAGATCATCCATATAGAAAATTATGCATTTACTAACTAAACCTTTGAAAGTGGTGTCCATCGCCCGCTAAAAATTTGCTCCAGCATTGATCAAACCAAGCGACATTTGATGATACACAAATGTCCCCCCATTTGGTGGTGAATGATGTCTTTATTCTATCTTCTTCCTGTATCATAACTTGATTATAGCTTGAATATCCATCCAAGAAGGGCATCATTTGGGATCCATTTACCACCTACAACACTTCGTCTAGAGATTGAATTATGTATTTGTCCTTTTGGGAAGCTCTGTTAAGGTTCAAAACATCTACACATAATATGATCTCTCCACTCTTCTTTCTTACTAAGACCGAATTTGTGACCCATGTAGAATGTTGGATTAGAAAAATAATCTTTGCATCCAAAAAATTTTGAACTTCATTTTGTGTCAATGGTTCTATCATTGGGTTGACTGGACTATGTTTCTACCAAAAAGCTTTGGAATTTGGTTTCAATGAGATATTGTGCACTATGACAGAGGTGTCGTAAGTTTTCAATTCTTCATAAATCTAAGCTATGAGATCTCGGTACTTGGTAAGGAGTTGCACCATCCTTTTATTATCATATTTAGTACCAACCCTCCCAATATGCACCTCCCTCTAATCATCCTCAGTCCTGAGGTTTTATGTTTCACACTCAACACCTATAAGTGTTGACTCTGATTGCCTTTTTCAGCTAAGTCATCTTTGTCAAAAATAATTTCCAATGCCACCATCCCCTTGGGTATGGAATTGGTTTTCAAATTCAATATTCCTTGATCATCCGGTTTCTCTGAGTTGGTTGGCTCCTCTATCTCTTCTAATTTTTCATCAATAACTTATTTTTCAACCACACATGTGCACACTATGAACTCAAGGATGTGTTGATCATCCTAGAAGACTTGGAAATTGGTAATATTATCTAAAATTGTAGCAACAAAAACAAGTTTGACTGATAAATTTTTTTAATTGGGAATTCTCCATAGGATTTTATGAACTACATGACACTGCCAGTGCATCTCCAACAACATTCTTTCTTCTTAGGATAAAATTAATATTAAATGCTTTGAAATCCTTGATCAAGTCACATAATCTATTCTGATAAGCAATCAACCTCTTTTCAATGCACGAATACTAGGTATGAACCTTTTTGGTGATCAGTTGAGAGTCACCTTCTACTACTAGATCCTTTATCCCCTTTTCATGTGCCAAGAGGAGATCCAGAACCAATGCCTCATGTTCTGCAACATTTTTAGTAGATAAAAATTGCAATATATATGCAGCGTAAAAGGAATTACCTCTTGGATTGATTAGTTCAATCCCAACACCAATTAACTATCTACATTTGGAACCATTAAAATTTAGCTTCTATATTTTATATAGCTTGACCAATTTTGGCTTGGTTTGAACCTCATCTTGAATTCCTAGTGTTTCAGGTTCCAATCCTTTATTCTCTTCATTATCTGAAAAAATCATTTTCCCTTTATCTTTCCTTTGCATGTCATCAACACCTAAGGGAATTTGATCTTTGATATTCTAAGTGAGTAGGTATTTTTTATAAGGCAATAGGACACCATCATTTGAGGAATTCCATTCACTATCCCCATTCTGTGTGAAACCTTTTCCATCTAAATCTAAGTCTTCACCTTCCGCTTGAACTTTTGTTTAAGGAATATAATACAGTGCACTACCTTGTAAATCATCACTGAGAGTGCCTAAGACATGATTCTTATCACTTGGTCCCAGATCTTCAACTTTCTTAGATGGTTGAATGATTCGGGTCAACACTCTGGATAGTGCATCTTGACAACTTGCACATCTGAATTTAGAATGACCCACTCGATGCAACCAACAGAACCCGGGTAGTAATAATATGTTAGGCTCTTCATCATGACCCAAATGCTTCAATTTTGTGGTCATTTTTTTAATGAATTTTTGAAAGATTTCTTCGTCAACCCAAAACTATTGTAAAACTTGTATGGGACTTCCATTGGAATCATTGGTCTCTTTTACTTGGAACATGAGGATGTTGTCTAGTCAATACATACCCAAGTTAGTTTGGGTGAACAACACCTCGTTTGGGGTATTGTAATCTTTAATCATCTTCTTGAGTTTGGGTTCAACGTCGTTCTTTATTTGATTGTTTAATCCCTTCCATGGTAACCACAACTGAGTAAAATTATTGGAGACCTAACCTCTTAGACACTTAGTCCATTCTCTACTCAACAACATCCAATAAGCTTATCGAATGTCCACAATATGTATGTCAATGTATTTTTGTACCCTTGGATCAACAATAAGTTGGATGTGCACATCTTTCAATATGCCAATAACCTTGACTTTTGTTTTATCTAGTTGTATTACTACTATGTTTGTGGTTTGGGGAACCATCCCAACTTTTGGCAGATAGAAAGTGACATAACAATACATGAAGCCCTTGCATCAATCAAACAGTTGTGAATTTTATTACCAAATATTCATAAGCTCAGTAGGAACGGGGGCATCTCCAAATTATCTTTAAATATTGTTGGGAATGCCTTTGATGAATTCACATTGGTTGTGGGAGACTGTGTATTGTTATCTGTTGCAATTTGTTTATAATGCTCCAAGGAATTTAGGAGTTCTTCCCTTTGAGAAGGACATCTTTGTAACATGTCAAACATCAATATATTTGCCTTTGTCTTTTTAAGTTCTTCAACAACACTATATTTTTCAACTGACTAAGTTGGGTTTTTGTCTATAGTGGGCACATTAGGTGGTGATGAAGTAGTAACATTCAAACCCTTTGGTGGTGTATGATTATTGCTAACTCATGGATTTAGTGGTGTTGGTTGTTTCCCTAGGGAAATACCATCTGTCAAAGGTTCCTTAAGATTTCTCAAATTATAAGGGGTTCGGTTTTTTTTCTAAAATGCATGAACTTTGGAGTATTTAGGCTCCCTTCCCTCTAGAATTAAAATACAAACTCTTCTTCTTGCATATTGTTGCCAAAGCCTTCTCTTGTCTCAGGTTTATAGGAATTGAACAACATTGCATTAAATTAGATAGAAGGATCATCAAAAATTTGAGGTTGTGGATTATGCATATAATTTTCATACCCATTGTTATCTTGGTATGCACCTACAGATCCTGTGAAATTTTCATCACTTGGTACACTACCATTATTGGGTCCAGTGTTCCAATGTCTATTTGGTCGTTGTTGTCCAAATTGTTTATCATGTGAGTTATTGTTATTGTTATTGTCGTAGGTGTTGTAACTTTGGTTTTGGTTATGAGAATAAGTATTTGGAGCAGTAGGTTGTCATTGATAACTTTCTTGGTTTTGAGACGGATTTAGTTTCATTCTACTGAGCTCACTAGTCAGTTGGTACAAATTATTTTTCATGACATCCAACTCAGAGGCTAAGTGATTATCGGGCTCACTAGGAGGTACAGTTTGTTGTTCAAATAAAGTTGTCTTTTGAGCCTCATAGCTCGAATAAGTGATAGTTGGTGGTGGTGCAATGAGTTTTTGTGTTGGTATGGGATTGAGAAATGGAGTGTGGTTTTTAAAGGCATAATTGATGGATGAGAATTTCTTCATAGTGGTAGAATTTCCAAATGATGGTAAAGTACCAAAATTTCTACCAGCTTGCGGATCCTTATGCTGTGTAAAAATGATTGCTTTGTTGGATACTTTTTCTAAGGTATCTATATCCACAGGTGGGATTCTTATCAAGAAAATAGAATTCAATGGATCTAAGGCTCTTAGGTACACTTGCATTGTAGCAGGGACATGTACTATGTAAGGAGCCTCAAGTTTTTGATACATCTTATGGAAATGATGGTTAAACATGGTAATAGGATCATTTGGCTCTTTATTGGCTGAGATAAACTGATGGTGGAGGTTAGCGAGATCCACATAGAGTTTAAATTGATTTAAAACATTTTTCTCAAACTCAACCCATGTGGTGATGGATCCTCTAGGAAAATTTAGATACCACTTGTAGGAAAACTCACCAAGTGTATATGGAAACAAGCAACAAACCACAAATTGATGCACAAGTTCTTTTTGATTGCATATTTCTTTAAAGGCACAAATATGTTCTTCCACTGTCCTAGATTCACTACACAAATTTGGTACAAAACTTCTCAGGATTCTTAAGAAATTCCTTTAACTGGCCAACTATGTTCAGTGGGGAACTCTAGGCATTAGCAAAGAAAGAAATTTGGATAGGTGGTGGAAAATTATGATTTTGATTAATGTCTATGGTAACAACTGGTGCAACAATATGTGATTATTGACAAGGTGGATTTTGCAAACTAGCTAGAAGGGGAATTGGTTTTGATTTTCCCTTATCACTGTGATCTTTACAATGGTGCGTAAGCTCAAGGAAAACACCCCTTCTCGGAGATGATCTAAGCACTCGCTCGAACCTCTCTGGTGAGAAAGATTTGATATTCTCTAGGCTTCTATTTTTTGGTCTCTCCTTCTACTGCCACTTCTGTTGAGCGTCATTTTTACACAAAGAAACAATTGGGAATAAGAGATGCAAATTCCCCTCTTGAAAGAATAACGAAGTTACTCCCAAGGATCTCTATGGTCATGGTACAACTGCCGAGAAATCTCAATTGAAGATAAGTGTGAATATTCACAAGGAGGCATTTGCTGGTACGATTACAACCTCAAGCTGCAAAAAAAACTTTAGTAATTTTTGTTTTTTCTTGATTTTTTCAATGTATGCAATTTCCTATCAATGCAAATCCAATTTTAAATCCTACAATGAGTTCCTATTGTAACCAATTTCCAAAAAATATCAAAAGATTGAGTAACAAGAAATGTAAGCAAATTTTCTAGAAATGAAATCTAAAGGACATAAACCATCGTTGAATCAAGCTTGCAAATTAAATGATGAAAAGATGGAAACCTGCAAAACATAAATCAGAATAACTCATAATTCTATTTTAAGTAGATGCAATCTTTTGAAGAAACTTTTCCTAGATGCAAGATTTTTCAAATTCATTAAATCATGAAGCTACCAGATGTACACACACACGAGACAATTTTATCTTTAAACCAATAGAATGGATCTTTCCAATCATTCATCATAGAAATATGAAACAAAAATTATAAACTCCAAACTAATCCATCACAGATACACTCACAGTAAAACACAGTTGGCTCTTTGAAATAAATGAACAAGTGTGTACATATTCATAAATTTCCCATAGATAGCAGAAAATTCACACCATGAATGAAGCACAAACATCATAGAGCTTTATTGTATA
The DNA here is from genome assembly GCA_018584345.1 of Thuja plicata. NCBI lineage: Eukaryota > Viridiplantae > Streptophyta > Pinopsida > Cupressales > Cupressaceae > Thuja > Thuja plicata. The sequence continues at coordinate 857,697 of MU223474.1, forward strand.
AAGAATCCAACCTTAATTACATCTCTATATTCAAATATATAATACTTTAACTTGAGAATTAGAAACCCATAGCCAGGGTTCATCTACAAAAAACATGACGTAAATAAACTAAATCTAGAGTTTATCAATGCAAAACTACTCCTAAACTAACAGCTATTAATATTGTATGGATTTCCATCCATGTAAACATTGAATACATCCAAAATCAAACTAGAATCAACCCCTAAAATGAAAGAAATTGAATTGTAGCTCCACCATTTCTCTCTTCTTTTGTACAACTTTGATCTTATTTTTTATTTTCATGCCCAAATACATGGATCTTGTTAGAATATTCCCAAAGGATAACTGAGAGGGGGGGTGAATCAGTTATCAATAACTTTAATTCTTTTTCTTCTTTAACTTCATAATACAATAATGTAAATTCTTAATCAAATAACATAGTACACAACACACAATTTGATTACGGGGAAACCAAATGGTAAAAACCCCGATGGGAATTAGCACCCACAATGAACTATACTTGTTTATAGTAATCCCTGTTAGAAGATATTTCAACCCTGTTAGGAGTTTTACTTTACAATGCAATAAGTATAGTGACCTGGTTAAGGGTCGGACCCTGTTAGGAGTCTTTTACAAATAACCCTATTAGGGGTGGTGGACTCACTATCCAAAAGCTCACAACTTAATGGTGAAGGCTACAACCTTTTGTATAACAAATATGCACTATATCTGATGATGAAATGTAGAGTAGACCTACTATCTTGATCAGGTCCAGTGTATTACAATCTTTCACTTCTTCTTCACATAGACTCTTGATGAATGAACCACATCTGATATTCTGCTCTGTACATCTTCTGTCTCTTTTCGTATCATTCATACTTAGTGTATCACAATTGACTTGCTATAAGTATCTTTCTCAAAGTATGAGATCATGGGACCTGTAAGACAACTCTTCATAACATCCTTGTCGGCTCTACTAAGCACGCAAGAATAATTACAACCGCGCAAGTATAAACTGAATAGATGCAATGCTTCACTAAGTCGGCTTCACCAAATCAACTCAAACAACACAATCTTGATGTAATATGATAGGTGAATTTAACCAAAGATAGTTAACTCATAACTAACCATGAATATATTCACGCATATCCTGAAGATAGGTGCAACTCAAGAAACACGTCAAATACGTCGGCTCTGTATAGATACACTTCCAGAACTATAACTGCTAATAACAAAATTACACAACTTGACTGAAACATCATATCTGGATCTGCGTGTATGAAAATAACATAATAAACATGTCAACAACATGTATCTAACCACGCAAGTCTTCATGTCATCATTCTGATAAGTACATACAGAATTACTACTATGTATTATATGTTGTCATCAATGATAAACATACAATTAATCAACTGAACAGAATCAAATCTCCAACAATCTCCCCCTTTGACATTGATGGCAACATATGATATCAAAAACATCTTATGTTCATGGTGTCCTCTTTCTTTTACAATCTTCTCAATATCCTCATCA
>MU223474.1:863622-936338 GCA_018584345.1 Thuja plicata
GGAAACCAAATGGTAAAAACCCCGGTGGGAATTAGCACCCACAATGAACTATACTTGTTTATAGTAATCCTTGTTAGAAGATATTTCAACCCTGTTAGGAGTTGTACTTTACAATGCAATAAGTATAATGACCTGGTTAAGGGTCAGACCCTGTTAGGATTCATTTACAAATAACCCTGTTAGGGGTCTTTTACAAATAACCCTGTTAGGGGTGGTGGACTCACTGTCCAAAAGCTCACTGCTTAATGGTGAAGGCTACAACCTTCTGTATAACAGATATGCACTATATTTGATGATGAACTATAGAGTAGACTTGTTGTCTTTATTAGTTCCAGTGTATTACAATATTTCACTTCTTCTTCACATAGACTCTTGATGAATGAACCACATCTGATATTCTGCTCTGTACATCTTCTGTCTCTTTTTGTATCATTCACACTTAGCGTATCACAATTGACTTTCTATAAGTATCTTTCTCAAAGTATGAAATCATGGGACCTGTAAGAAAACTCTTCATAACATCCTTATCATCTCTACTAAGCACACAAACATAATTACAACCGCGCAAGTATAAACTGAATAGACGCGACGCTTCACTAAGTCAACTTCACCAAATCAACTCAAACAACACAATCTTGATGTAATATGATAGGTGCATTTAACCAAAGATATTTAACTCATAACTAACCATGAATATATTCACGCATATCCTAAAGATAGGCACAACTCAAGAAACACATCAAATACGTCGGCTCTGTACAGATACACTTCTAGAACTGTAACTGTTAATAATAGAATTACACAACTTGACTGAAACATCATATATAGATTTGCATGTATGAAGATAACATAATAAACATGTCAACAACATGTATCTAACCACGCAAATCTTCATGTCATCATTCTGATAAGTACATATAGAATTACTACTGTGTATTATATGTTGTCATCAATAACAAACATACAATTAATCAACTGAACATAATCAAATCTCCAATAGATCTAACTTCTCCTCTGATATACAACTGATAGAAGACCCCTTTACTTGAAAAAAAGAACTCCACTCTACATGCAATCTACCCAAAAAATGATCTTCTGTAAAAAACACGATTGAAAAAAGTGTGTCTAGAAATTTCAAGGTTGTAGACCTCCAAAAAATGCCATGTTGAAAAATGACTAAGTCTAGATACTATGTGACCTTGGATTTGTGGGGTCGTGGACCTCCGAAAAATGCAACTCTAAATATTGGCTAAGTATGAAAAATGATATCTCTAAATTTTCAAGGTTGTGGCGTCCGAAAAATGCAACACCAAAACTTGACTAAGTGTCAAAAATGACTATAGTCCACAAATATGATTAAGTATCAAATATAATTAGTTCTCTAGAAGAATATTTGGATGAACTTTGCGCAGTCTCTCTATAATCTCCTAGACATCATCAATATTAGGTAGCTTGATGGATTCAAAATACCTTTTCCACCTTACCCAGAACGAGGTGAGCTTTGAACAAAATGCTTTAATTTCCTCTATATGCTCCATTATGTAGCTCATGTCCTCTCTAAAATAAAAAAATTGATGCAAGTCTTCCTGTGTATTCACCCCAGCTACAATTTTGATAAAATGTTGGTCCACTTTCTTTGTGGAATAAAAATTCTACTTATTGTCATCCTCATACAATTACAAGTCCATTCCCTCAAAGAATTTCTTAATCTCATCTACCCACAACATAGCATTCTTTCTCCTCTTCTCAATCTTCCCCAATTTTTCCTGGAAGCCTTTAATGGTGACACCAATAGCAGTGACCCATTCATCAAAATTTTCCAGCTCTGCTCCTTCTTATAACTTCACCAAAATTTGTAAGTGTTTCTTTCTTATGACTCTCAAATCTTTAAGTGCCAGTTGTCATTTTTTTCTATTATCATCAATGACCTGTTCTCCTTCCATTATGTCAATGAGCTATGTCACCTCAATGAGGACTATTCTGAAATACTTCAAGACTATGCAGATAGTTTCAACTCTGAATCCATCAAACTCAGACTTCCAACCCATAACTACTTTTACAAAATGGTTTGTATATTCCAGGGGCGCCCTCTTTTTAAGTGTTGCTTGTGATCATGCCTCTAGATGATCTTGGTCAATAGGACCAACTATCTTAGTCACATAATCGTTCAGAATCACAACTTGTTCTTTGAGACCCTGAATCCTTTTTTATATTTATCAAAGTATTTAAATAATTGTTTTAATCCCAAAGAGGCTATTTCCTTACCACCTTCACGGGTAGGTTCTCCTAAATCAACTTCCTCCATGATGTAATCCTCTGGAGTTAGATCTATCATATGTGTGCTTTGAGGAGGTACTGAAACCTGAGCCTTCCATCTCCTTTGGTAATCATGTGTCACGTATGACATCCTTTGACCAGTTTGGCTAGGTTCCCCCTATGGAATGTCTACCCCAATGTAGGCATATTGACACCCTCTTCTTCTGTATATGTCCTTCTCCAGGTTTATATTTCCTTAGCGAACTAGGTGGGCTTACTGGAAGCTATCAGAGGCTCATATGGGGCTATATTTAGAATAGGCATTCCTCTGTGATCCCCTTCATCTTCCTCTCCTTCTTCATATCCTTCTTTTTCAAATGCCTCCTTTATCTCTAAATTTTATGATGTCTCATTTGTTTCTTCCTCCCCATATTCATCATGTTGTTTTTCATGTTCTGAATTTGCATCTCTTTCTAGAGGTGGTTAAGGAAGTCATTGTTTCTCTACCTTCTCCCATGTTTCTCTTTTATAACCCATATCCTCATGATTATTTTCTTTCTCTTCCTCAGAAGATGAAACAGCTAATACTTTTTCCCATAATGTGGTTTATGGTTCATGTTTCTTTTGTAGGGGTACCCATTCTATTGTTACCTATGAAATTGGTGGAGGTGAAAGAGTCAAAAAATTTGTCCTTTGAGTAGCCTATACCTAGTCATCACCCTTAGGTTCCTCAGTTGCTAGGCTTTCATCAATCTTCCCCTCTTCGAGCTTTGTTGTCTACTTGTCTATTCTATCTCCTTTCTCCCCCTCCCCTATATTATTTTTTACCTTAGGGTCTTCATTAAGGGATGGGTGAATAGGTATTTGTGTCTGTATTTGATCATTGAATCTTGGCCTACATCTATCTCTTCTTCCTAACTTTTATTTATTTGTGTCGGAGGAGTAGTAGATTCATCCTGCCTTTGTGCTTGGAAGGATGCTTGTACGGTATTGCAGTCCAGTCAAAATTTGGATTAAAAAATTGAATTGGACGATCAAAGAATCCAGGAATATCCTCAAAATTAGATAACTCAAATTCTTTTGATTCTAAGTTACCCTTGGTCATCTCGGCCTTTGTGTTAGTTTCCAAATCAATTGCCTCCTTTTGTACCTGGGTTTGAGAAACCCTTATCTCTTCTTCTCTTCTGGCAATTGTAGTAGTTTTCTGAGTTATTCTCATTAGGGTAACATTTATTTCTATCTCTTTTTCCTAAAGAAATATCTCCAACCAAGGTGATACCAAAGCCCTCTTTCTCTTGTAAACCTTTTCTTTTACTAGGGGCTCTACATCCTCTATCCTTTGACCTGATGTAGAAGGTGTCTCAGGTGTCTGAGATGAAACATTAAATTGTCTTGCAATAGAAGGTGTATTATCATCTTTTCCTCTTCCTTTATCCATCCTTTTCTTTTCAGGTCCATAAGCGGTAGGCATTGCATGCGTGTAAATTGTCTCTAGCCACATAGGAGCTTCTTATTTGAATGTTGGAATGTTTACTTTCTTTCCCTTCTCTTTTTCTAACTTGGAAGGTGGGTTTAGCCATGGATTCATGGGAACTAGATCTAACTTGAAAGGTTTCTTAATCCTCCTCTTTGTGAGCTCAATGACATTTCGAGCCTTAAAATAATTAGAATTATTTTTGCTTCTACCAATTTCTGTATTCAAAATAGGTTGGGTGTACACCTTATCTTTATTGTACAATGGATCTAATACATCCTCAGAATCTTTATCCCACACTTTGGGAGGGATTTTCACCTCTAATGTGTCCTCAACCAATTCAAGGGACATTCTACGGTAATCCTGGATCCTGACCTCATAGTCATCAATGCAATTGATCCAATGATCTTCTATATAAGGTTCATGTTTATAATTCCTTCTTTCTATGGGGTTGAATGTCTTCATGGGGTCAAACCCGGGCCTTATTAACTTGAACTCCTACAGAGGGCACTTATCCCACTCCAGCCCTATTGATTTTCAAACCTTTATGTCTTGTAAAGAGTGGGAATCTATGGAGATAGGGAATTCCCAACAGTGCTTCTTCTTCAACCTGATGACCTCATAGGCATCTAAGAGTTGTCTTCCCATCTCCAATAACACAATTCTATTTGTTGGATAGCACAAAATTTTTTGAGGATTAATGGTACTCCTAGAAACCGAGATGTAAGTAAAGGTTTTGTATAGAATGTAATAATCCCATAGGGCTTGCACCTTGGCTACAAATTCTTCTGAGAGCCTCTTGGCATAATATCCCTCAATGTATTTGATGATTACAACGACAAAGGTGTCATTTACAATCATGTACTCTGGAATGTCATCTTTCAACTTTTCCTTCCTCACTAGTTGAGGGTATACAATATATGGCCACACATTTTAGTCATTGAGTGAACCTCTCATGTTGAGCCCTAGATAATTAGATCTGGAAGCTTGGAGATAGACTATATAAGATGTCATGTAGAACCTTGGGGCATGTTTTACTTGTCTCAGCTGCAAATCTAAGTTGTCACTAAGTATTGTTCTCCAATCAATTATGACCCTTCTCCCTTTGATCTTTTCTATGATATGGATCATCCATGGCTCTAACTAATGTGCTTGGGGGAGACCATAAATTTGGCTCAACATTGTTACTACAACCTTCATGTTATCATTCATGTAACCTCTTCTCATATCAATCCTTTCCATCTTATTATTTGGGAGTTGTTGGATGAGATATTTCTTATTTACAATATCATATGTATCCAAAGTATTATTCTCAAACCACCTCATCCATCACTCTTGGTGATTGGGTAGAAGTGATCAACCCCTTTCTGCAAATGGAAAACATCTTCAATAATGTTTGGTCTTAGATCTAAGATGATATCTCCTACTTTATTCTTCACCACCTTTTCATCTGAGATGTAGTGATGAGCTAGGGTCATGATTAAGTTTGTTGAAAGAATGGAGATTGGATGTGCAACTACATTTACTAGACCCACCAAGACCATTGTAGTGCAGTCTAATGATCTTCCTGTTAGATTTGCATAGTGCCTCAAGAATGAATCCCAATCCAGGTGCCCAATGCCAATATTTGTGATCTCTTGATGTAGGTTCCCAACCATTATGGGTCTGTTGTACCCTTTGAAGTGATAATTCATCAGTGAATTTGTTGTCTTTTCAAACATTGTGCATGCAAACAATGCTTTTAGCTATCCATTATTGAAACCATAAAACAAATTTATTATCTTAAGCTAATTAAAGAAATAAAAGTCTAAAAGTCTAGAAAGAAGCACTAAAAAACCACCAAACTGAGAAAAAGACCAAAATCCCTATATTTTTGCAGTTTCACACCTTTGTAGTCTGATAATATGCCCAGACTACAAAATTTTGATACTTGGAAGTATTAGTAACCTGATAGGATTGGTTCAGAGTATCGGAGTCGCGAAGGTATTTCTACATGCGAATGTGCGAAAGTGCAAAATTCCAACAGGGCTGCAGATTAGGCAATTTTAAGTCCAATGGTTCTTGTCAGCTTCAGCGTATCAGAGGTGCATGATGGTTTTAATGTGTGCAACACCAAAATCTTGAAGATGTCGACCTTGGGATCTGACAAAATCCAAACAAGGGAAGGACTTTTGGTGTTTCAGAGTACAAACTCCAATGAATCTGAAGTATGGGCAAACTAAAACCCTGGGAAAAAACCTTAACTAACCTAAAATGCTAAAATACTCAAAAAAAACTCTAAATAACCCAAAAAGGATGAAGGAAGATGAGGACGACGAAGGAAAACAAAGGAAAAAGAAGAAAAAATGCAAACCCTACCTCAAAGGCTGCGAAGAAAAAAATAAATTGTGATGCTCAAGCTCAAAATGAATGATCAGAGTCTCAAGATGACTTGCAACATGACGCAAAAGGGTGATGAAGGAGAATCGCTAGAGGTCTTAGTCATTGTGCAATAAGACCTTGAAAAGAAGACAAATTGCAGAATGAACAAAATAACCTAAAAACCCTATTTTATAGGTCGATACTGCATACTGACATCATCAAGAATGTCAGAGTGTTGGAGAGCGAAAGTATGACACCCTAACCATTTCTGAGCTTGACCTTTTGGCCTTTCATCATTTTGGAGGTATCAGGACCTTCGAAACACTGAAAGTCCAAAAGGGGAAAAAAAAGCCAAAAAAACAAATAGTTTGGCCTTCTAGTGTTTCGAAGGTCTGGGGACCTTCAAAACTCTGAAAGTCTGAAAGGGCGAAAGATACTAATTCTTAAGGAACTAGTGGAAAAAAAAAATGAAACAAAAGATAAAAGGAAAGAAGGATGAAAAAGACTAATAGGGAAACCAAGATGATACCCAACTATCGAGAGCCTCCCTAAGGGCCCTCAATCTGACTCACCGAACATCCAGTCTTGCTCAACCTTGGAGACTTTAAACCATCGAAAATGGACCAAAAACCCAAAATAAAAAAGGGGGGTCCCCATTAGAACAAGGGGCTTAAATGGGGTGTGTGTTGTGGAACCAAAACAATGTGCATACGAGTATGTGGATATTGTTGGTGACAATTGTGATTGTTGCCATGTTTGAACTATCATTGATTGTTTGAGAATTTCTTATTGATAAGGTTTAGTTAGTCCCTCACATGTGCCAAGGAGTGCCTTCTAGTGTGATGGTCTCCTCAATGTTTTATTATTTCTGAGAATAGATGTTTAGTGGCCCTTGAATGACAATGTTTACTCTCATGTGCTTCTTGGATGACATAACTAATAAATCATCTCGACTTGACTTGAATGTCTATTGATCGGCTCTTGAGTGATCATTGTAAACTCTATTGTGTGAATGTTGCATTTAAATGTGCAAGAGACTAAAAGGGTTATGTTCATGAATATTAATATTTTTGTACTTATTTAACATGCATTGTACATATGTGAAATAAAATTATTGATAAGTGAAATATACATGAATTATCATAACAGATCATTTGGGTCAATGACTTACATTCCCAAATTGTATTATTCCTTGTATTTGTGTGAGAACCTATCTGATTCATAACTTTGTGACATTTTGAATAATTTTATTTGGACCATTTGCATTGGTATATTCTAAATATTTTGGCCATGGTCTTTTCTTGACCATATCTTCCCTAGGGTGAAAAATTAAATGGTTATAGAAAAATTTGTACTATAGTAGCATTGTGATAATGTCACCTTGTGCTTTTGTTGTGTATATCATTTTTTATAGTATGTGGCAATGATTCATGATGTAAGTGAATGCATGTCCCTTGTCTGAATTATCTATGGTGGGTTGTATGTGAGTCATTCCCTACATGAGTGAATGTGTAAAGTACCCCTATAAAAAAACCATAATGTGCGTTGAAGTGGCCTTGTATTGTGAACATGTTATAAGGTGATATGGTGTACCATGTCCTTGTGATCATGTATTTCTTGTACAAAATTCAGCTAGAATGTCGACATATGTTTTTAACAAATATTATAGAATTGATTTGTTGAGATTTCAAATTCTCACCACATAAATTCACCCTTTTCCAAAAAAAACTAGTAGCTGACAAACTAAATTCAATTTACGACATATTTTCTAAATTTTTAATAACTATTTAAATTTTAATGTGAAGTTGCTTAACTCTATTTTTCTGTACATTCATTGCCACTAAGAGGTATTGTTTGGCCCACCATGATCCTGCACTATTTTTGAATTAATTTAGGTCAAATTATATTGGCAATACACAAGGAATTTTGAAAAATACATTAAACTTAGTAAAAAATAATTAAAATATAGTTACTAAGTTTTAAAAAAAAAAACTTCAATATCATATACATCATATTAACGTTTTAAAACATAATTTCATTTACTACTTATATTTTTGGTCATACACATGCAGGATCCGACTTAGAACATAATTCTTGAAAATAGTCTCTTTCATACATATCCTATGCTAAACTTAACTTCTTTTTTTGGCAAAGGTGGCAAACCACTTAATATATTAATATATAATAATCTAGTTCAAGAGCTCCTGGAGAAAATAACCAGATAAGAGAAAACCTCCATTCCTTGCTCAAAATACAAAGTATAAGGACTCACTAACTCGACTTATTACATTGAGAATTAGTACAATAGCCAATCAAGGTGGCCCCAAAAAACACTACTCTACAGACTAACAAAGGCTTTATATAGCCAGTAACTTTTCCAATACAATCAGACTCACATGTATACCATTAATATATTCTGATTTTTTACATTTACCAATCCAAATGGCATCAAAATAAAGTGGGACTAATACAAAACAACCTAAATATACAAATATATACCATTTTTTCCTCAAAATCTCTTGAAAAAGTAAGTGTCTTCATACACTTTTCGATCTACAACTGCAAAGCATGAAGGGCACCAATTGATGGACTCAAAATTAAAATATTAGGTGCCACAAAAAGCATGTATCTTTAAATAGTATTCGGTCTTCAACTGGAAAGCTCATATTCTTATTACTGTGCATTCAATATTGCAAACCAAAATTTCAAAATTTATTGTTCCACATTATCCCTCCATTGGTTGAAATTCCATCTCATTTTCATCCTAGTGCTCATGTTGGTCATCACGAATGTGATGATCTCTCTGAAAGATTGGAGATGTAGGAGGTGTCTGAAATGTCGCCATGAGTGGATGTGGAGAAGCAACCACATAGCAATGAATGATATCCTAAGACTGACAATGAACAAGGGAGAAACTAGGATGAGCACGTTCATTCCCCAAAAGTAATGAAAAACATTAACTTTAGATTGAATCCCACTTTTCAACTCAAATACTAACAAGTTGCCATGATTACAGAGAGCTTGTTGAAGATATCTGAGAGTTTGAAACTCCAAATATTGTTTAATGCTATCATAAATTCATATAAAGGAATTCCTATTGAGCATAAAATGATAGGGGAAAAGACCACCAACATGCGTATGACCTTTCCAGAGGTCATACCTCTGGACTGCAAGCAAAAATTTATTACCTGGTAGGAACTCTTCCCTAACTGTCCTCTCTGCAATTATCTCTAATGCAAACAGAGATTAAAAAATATCAAGCGCATTGGACAAGAAGATAAAAATTAGTTGGGAAGTAAATATTAGTCTTCTTGCCTGAGGATAAAGGATTTCATTTTCTAATAAATCTTTTAACTCTTTTATCATGTAATTATTAGAAATTACATATTTGAAAACTAGAAATACAATCACATCTTACATTTTTCTACACCATGTTAATATTTTATATGTAAGTGCTTTGAATTTTTGTACTAGCTATTACAAACTCTGATTTTTAAAAGGAATCCTTCAATGTTTTAACCAAGACGTGGAGTCAAAATCTTTCACTTACCCCTAAGGATGAAATCCCTAAAGGTTGTAAGAACAAAGGAACTCTCCAAAATGAAAATAAAAAATAGCTATATCCTTTTCAAAATGAAAGGGATATGAAAAGGATATTAAAAAAAAAATTTTTTCAAAATGAAATGAAATTAAATTTTTTAAAAACTCTACATATAAAAAAATTATGATGATAAAATAATAATATAGTTGCATTCCAAGCCATTCCTTGAGATATCAGGTTATGAACTTCCAGAGGCATGAGGGACTTGACCTTAAGAGGATGTACAAAGTAGAGATTATATAAAAATTCAATGTGCATGCTAGAGTGCAAATGTGTGTTTTGACATGAACGTGGATAGTTGTGGGTGGATTGGGCACATGTGAAAGCACTAAGAGGAGAAAAAGGAAGGTGAAAATTAATGCATGCATAAGATTAAGCATCAGGCATAGAGATGGGATACACAAAATAGGAGTAAATAAGAAAGAAGAAGAAGCAAGGAGGTGTGCAAGTGTCACATCCCTTTTTTAAAATATATACTGAAGCTAGTGTAACTTGAGGAGGAGATAAGGGGAGTCAATGTGAGTTGGTAGATAGTTATTTTTTTCAAAAATATCCCAGCCGCCTGCAGTTATGGATGAGTATAGTCTTCAACCACCCACCGTCTCTCTGTAATCTTATCCTTCTTCACTCTTAGCTGACTAATTCAACTTCCAGAAACTTCCTTGGACCTCAATAAATAGAGGTATATGTATTAATGTTAAGGAGGATAGAAAGAAAGAGACAGGACAACACTGGATGTGAAGGAAGAAGCAACGCACTGGTGAAACAAAGAAGATTAAAAAAAAAAATTCACAATTTTTAAGCAAGGGAAACACACCTTGTGAAGGGGGAAGTACACAGCAAGAAAGAAAAGGGAATGAATTCGCTGGGGTACGTAAGGAAGGATTGGAGATTTGTGTTGAAAGAAGTCTTCAGTAGAGGAAACGAACTCTCAGGTTCCTCTCCCTCCATTTTTTTAATCCACTAAAATATGTTTTAAAACGTTGCAGTATGGATAAATATCACACTGCAAACATAGGACTGTAGATATTACAAAGGAATTTACACTTATATGATTTCCTTGTTAGAGTTTCATGTAGTTTCCTTGTGCATCATATGTTTTCTCTTTGTTTGTTTCCCTGGCAAGATCGCCCAGCTGTGGATTTTGGTTTTCTTTAATTATACTTGTGGTGTTTGGTATTCTAGAATTGTGTCTCTTATTATTTTGGGCTTAAAGAATTCTTTTTTTTGGTATTTAAAGGGTGGGAGGCCTGCATTTTAGTCTCTCTTTGCTATATGGCTAGTAGAGAGTACCGAGTTATATTCTTTTTGGAGTTTTTTTTTCTATTCTTTAATCTCTGAGAGTGTTCAGTATAATGGAAGACATCGAAAACCATAGGGACTCAATTAGTTTTCTTGGTAAGTTGCTAAATATTAATCATTGTAGATGGAATTAAATTTAAATTAGAGATTAAAATAGAATTCCAACAGCCTCTTGAATGAGGATAATGTGGATTTTTCAATATGACAAATGAAGCATTTCATTAACTTCCCCATTCCTGTCTTCTACTTCGTTGTTTTAGGAAATAGGAATTCACAGTAATTTTAATTAAAAACGCAGCAGGTGTTTTAAATAAAACTATAGATATAAATGTATAGGAAACTAAAATGGGTTTGGAAAATAAACTTTATTCAGTTATGCTCATCATTATTTGAATTCAACTATAACTGCGAGGTGTCTAAATGTAGCCTCAATAAAACATAGAGATTGTAAGAAATTTTAATTACTATCTACAAATATAAGAAGATCTTAGTCTCTTGATTTGGAACCATTTTGTATTTCTTGGATAAATTGTATCGATATTCTGTATGCACCAAATTGGATTGGTTATAATATACTCAACGATTTCATGATATAGGAAGGATAGGTAAACGGTTGTAGTTTTAATTGGTTGATGGAAGTTTGGAAGTAAATGATTGTTTCAGATTTAAAATATACTCTTTGTAAAAACTATCCCTCTATTAATTGTTATGGTTAAGATGAGTTCTTTTATTATTATTTTTTTTTTATATTGATCTTTGAATATTATTGGAAAGGGTGTTGAATATGCAAAATCAGGAAAGGGTAAATTTTGTTTATTTGCCTACCAATAGAAGTTTGGTCCTTTACACTTTGGCCAAAACTATGGAACACATGTTTTCTTAAATGTGTCTGGTTATTTATGTTTCATCTTCCTGGATCTTTGATTAGTTCTAATTAGACATATGTGTAAATTAGTTAGTCTCACAAAAACACCAGATTCCTTCTGATCCATCAGTTTCAAGTAATATATTTCTTGGATAGGGTCGGTGCACTCTTCATTTCAGGATGAGCCCCAGGTGATAGAGATGCTCCAAGGTGTGCTTGCACAATCCTTTATCTATGACTCTACTTGTCCTAGCCTTCCCTAGATCCTAATCACTCTTCTAGGACCTTGATAGTCTTTTCTCTTTTGGCCCAGGAATACCCTAACTCAACTCCAAGAGTTAGTCTCTTTGTGCTTCACTTTGAGGGATCACTAACATTAAGATTACCTTCAAATCTTCACTCTACCTTGGATGACTCCAATTGCAAACTCTTCATAAAAAATTTCCAAGTGCTGCAAGGGGTGTATCCAACATTGAAACAACTAATTGACATCCTTTTGACTCCATTGGAAATGGAAATCAAGCCTTAATCAATCAAGTTCAAGATTGACTCTCTGTTTAGTCCTATTAGGCCTAATTGCTCAATTAGCCCTACACAAAGGGTTTTTCTTCATTATTTCTCCAAACTTCCAAATAACCTCAAAAAATAACTTGAGATTCAGATACCCTTTTCCAAGACCTTGAATATTTTTTTGGTCTTATGCCCCTAGGTCATCTGTACACTGGATTCCTGAAATGTAGGTCTAATAGGGCTAATTAGCTTTAAAATGTGCAGTCCAATGATATCTACCTGGATGGATTGGAAAAGGCCTAATCTCACTTTTAGGTGTCTATAGGAGTACTAACTCTCTAAAACCACACTTGGTTTGGAGCACTCACTCATTCCCCTGCAAATGCACACTTGTTTCTCTTTGTCAAACCACTAACCGGACACTCAATGCTCTCCTAGGGCATGAATAAAAATAGAAAACTGGTTCTTCAAACCTCCTACCTATATATTTAGAAATTACAGAGGCTCCCCTCCCATATTCATCTAGAACTAGATGATTTCCATGGTTTTATTCTATGGGGGAGCCATGAAACCAAAAACTGCCTATACTACACTAACAACTAGACTAATTACAAAACAATTTACTAAGATAAACAAATGAACTCACAAACACTATGATAATGAACATAAAGTACTTAGGATTATGTCTAATATGAAAAATAAAATCTAAATTTCACACTTCAATCCATCTGATCACCTTCACACTCAATGCAAGTACACTGTTACTGAAAACCAGAACACAGAGCTTTCATTCACTTCCAAAATTTTACTTCTCTACACAATGCCTTGGGAAATGGGGTCTATTTTTCCTTAACATGCCATGCCCATTATTATAGGCCATTATGGAAACTACCCATCATGTTTCCTTGAAGGGAATCTATTTTTTCCATTTGTTATCATGCAACTTAAAAAGTTGCTAAAATGTTGTCAAGCAACATTATGACAACATTACATCTTTTGGCATAATTGTAGTTAAGGGTCTCTTTTTGACCTAGAATGGTGTAGAAAGAATTTAGGAACCATTTTAGGCACTATCCTACCCTTTCCTAATCCTTAAAGGATTTTAGACACTTTTAAACCCATTTTCCCACCTTAGGTCTAATCTAGCTCTAACAACTATAAAACAATAAATATCTAGGTTGGATTGAACCTAGTCAAATCCACCTAGGAAAAATCTTTGCAAGACCTTCTAAGGTCAAAATAAAACCTATTGACTTGTCTAGGGTCAGTACAATCCACTACAAAAACTTAGGGACTAGATTTAGCCTAGGTGCTCCTGCACCATCCTCCCCAAATAGAAAGATTCAATCCACCCTTGGATTGAGAAAGTTGGTATCAATGCCCAAATTTTTGAACTTTGTCTCCCTTATCCATGTAGTATCTTCATCTCTTTGTCCATGTCACTTCACAAGATATTCATTGTACTCCTTCTTCCTAGTCTGTCTGTAGACTCTTGAATCCAATATTTTGTCTGCTTTCTTGGATGAAGTAGATGGTAAGTTGAGTTCCTCCACCTCCTGTATGACCTTAGTTAAACTCTGATCTAGATCTGATATTGGTCCCTTGTATAATACCAAGTCTTCTACATTTAACACCAGAGATAAACCAACATCCTCTGGAAGTTCCACTTTGTATGCATTAGTGTCGTATTTGGCCAGAATAGTACATCGGCCAATTCTTCTCATCTGTAGCTTATGAGGCACTCCTTTCTGCAATCTTTCTTTTTTGAGATGGACCATCACTAGATCCCCAAATTGGAATTGGACATCCCTCTTTATTTCATCCACCTTTCTCTTTATTTTCTTTGTATTTTTAGTCAATGTCTTCCTCACTGTCTCATGAATTTCTTGCATAGAATGTGAAAAATCTTCTGCATAGCCACTATCCTTGGCTCCATCCTTTAGATCTCTAAGCTCAAATATTCCTCTAGGGTGTAAGCCATAAACTATCTCAAAAGGACTCTTACCAATAGTCCTATTCACTGTATCATTATAGGCATATTCTGCCTATCCAATGAGTTGGTCCCAAGCTTGACCATACTCCTTAGTTAAGCACCTTAGGAGATTTCCTAGACTCCTATTTACTACCTCAGTTTGTTCATCAATCTGAGGATGATATGCAGGCCCAAAAGATAAATTGGTTCCAATATTTTTCCATAGGGTCTTCTAAAAGTGACTCATGAACTTTGTATCTCTATCTAACACTATGCTCAATGGTAACCCATGTATTTTGACTACCTCCTTGAAGAATAGGTGAGCTACTTGACTTGCATCATGGACTGTCTTGCAGGGTACAAAGTGTGCCATCTTACTGAATCCATCCACAATAACATAAATGCTATCCATTCCTTGTTTGGTCTCAGGTAATCCTACCACAAAATCCATGCTCAAGCATTCCCATGGTCTACTTGGAATAGGAAGATGTTAGTAAAGGCATGCATTGGAAGATGTACCTTTTTCTTTCTAACATATAACACAAATTTCTACATACTTCCTAATGTCCAATTTCATCTTAGGCCAAAAGTAAAACCTCTACACTAATTATTGGGTCTTGTTGACACCAACATACCCACTAAGTGCACCATTGTGCTTCTCTTGATCGAATTTTCTCTTATAGACCCTCTAGGAACACATAATTGACTTCTCTTAAAAAATAGATCACTCTTCAAAGTATATTCAGAGAATTCACTATGAAAATGATTCTTGTATTCTTAACATACCTTATCAATGTCTAAAAAGTCTCCATCTTTTGCATATAGGCCTTTGAAGCTCTCAATACCCATGATCTGCAGGTGTATCTCTTGTACTGCCAAGGATCTTCTACTTAAGGCATCTACTACCTTATTTTTCAATCCCTTCTTGTGCTTAATGTTGAAAGTGTAGGCCTACAGATATTCTACCCACTTCATATGTTTATGACTGAGATTATCTTGTGAATTAAGGAAACTCAGTGCTTGGTTGTCTGAAAAGACTACAAACTCCTTTGGAAGCAAGTAGTGCCTCCACTTTCTCAGTGCTTGGACTAGAGCATACATCTCTAAGTCATAAGAAGAGTACTTCTTCTTGGATTCATTTAGCTTCTCAGAGTGGAAAGCCACTGGTCTTCTCTCTTGGCTCAAGACAACACCAATAGCCACATTGCTAGAATCACACTCCACTATGAACAACTTCTCAAAGCTTGGAAAAATCAAGATTGGTTGAGTAGAAATATTCTTCTTTAACAACTCAAATCCATGGTTATCTTTCTCATTCCACACAAACTTTTTTTTCATCCCACCTTTAATAGTATCTAACATAGGAGCACAAATTGCACTAAATTTCTTTATGAACTTCCTATAATACTGAGCTAAGCCATGAAAAATTCTTACCTCTATTTTTGTTCTTGGATTAGGCCAATTGAGAATGGCTTCCACTTTACTTGGATCCATCTTTATATTTCCTTGGTACAACGCAAACCCAAGATACACTATCTCCTGCTTCATGAATTCACACTTTTTGAAATTTATCATCAACTTCTCCTCATGTAGCTTCTTGAAAACTATCTGCAGATGTCTAAGGTGTTCTTCTTTTGTCTTGCTATAGATGATTATATCATCTAGATACACCACCACAAATTTTCCTATGTAGTCTTTAAGGACTTCATTCACGAGCCTCATGAATGTAGATGGGGCATTAGGTAACCCAAATGGAATTACAAGCCACTCATACAAACCTTCTATGGTTTTGAAGGTTGTCTTCCATTCATCCCCTTCATTAACTCTGATTTGGTGGTGTCCACTCTTTAAGTCAATCTTTGTGAAAAAGTTGGCTTCTCCTAGACAGTCCATTAGGTCTTCTATCCTAGGGATAGGGAACCTATATCTAATGGTAATATAATTTATTTCTCTGGATTTAGTACATAGCATCCAAGTTCCCCCCTTTTTGGGTGCTAAGACAGTGGTTACGACACAATGACTAATTCTTTTCCTAATGAGACCTTCGCTTAGGAGTTCTTGGATTTGCTTGGCTATTTCCTCATTTTGTTGAGGATTCATTTTATAGGCTGCCTTATTAGGAAGGGTGGCTCTAGGGATAAATTCAATTTGATGAATTACATCTCTCTAATAGGGTAGGGTTGATGGTTTTCCATCACTCACAATGCCTTCATACTTCTGCAACATCTCCTACACTTCCTTAGGCAATCCTGTCTTCTTGACTGCTTTGTCTGCACTTTCTTCTTTTGGCTTTAATACAAGTGCGAAACCAATTCCCTCTCCTTCTTCTAAGGCTTCTAAGAACTCCTTCTCACTGACCATAAGGACATTGGGGCATGATGAATTCATCTCTCCATCCTCTAACAGTGACTGTATTTTGAAAGTCACATTGTCCTTCCTGAAAGAATAATAAATCTTTGCTCCATCATGCATGGCCTATCGGTCAAATTTCCATGACCTACCAAGGAGTAGGTGACATGTATCCATGGGTAGTATGTCACACACCACCTTTCCCTTGTATCTTCCAATTGAAAACTCCAACCAAGCTTGGTCATTGACAAGGACATGGTGTTCTATGTTCAACCAAGTGACTTTGTATGGGTTGGTGTGGGGTATTCTCTTCATCTTCAATTTGCTAACTACTTCTTCTAACACTATATTGTTAGTAAAGCTTGAGTCTATGATGACTCTGCAAACTTTTCCCATCATTTTTCATTTCACTCTAAATAGTGATCTCCTTTGGCTAGGTTCCTCTTTCATAGTCTCCTTAATCAGTGTCCTCCTCATCATTAAGTTCACTCCTTCCTCTGACTCTAAGGGTACCTCAGGGTGTTTACCTCCACCACTAGTCTCCTCTTGAACATAGATTACCCTTTTTCACTTCCTTGGGAAGTAGTGCCTTTCTCTGGACATCTGTATGCAGGGTGTCCCATCTGGTTGTAGTGGTAACATTTCATGTTTGAAAAATAATTACATCTTCCTTGGCTATTGCCTTTTCCTCTACTGTTAGAGTTCCTTCCTCTATTGGAGTTGTTTATGTTGGGGATTCCTTCTTGTTGCTCATAAATCTTGGTCTCTCCTTGACTCTTTGTCTTAGAACTTCTTCCACCATAATCACCTCTATGTCCTTCTATTGTCTCTTCCTTTGCCTCTACCTCTAGTGGTGCTAGAATCTTGTTTCTTTCTTAGCTTCTCTTCTACCTTTATTGCAATTTGGTGGCATTTCTAAATAGTATCAGGATTCAAGAGACTCATTTAATCTTGTATAGTCTACTTGAGACTATTAAGGTATCTAGCTACCTTCACCTTCTCATCTTCTGCAACTCAAGACCTCATGCATAATCTCTAAAATTCTTCAGTATAGGAGTTTACATCTAAGTCCTTATGTCTTAGACTTTTTCTTCTCTTATGCAATTGGATTTCATAATCCTCGGGGACATAAGCATCTCTTATTTTTGCAACCATAGCCTTCCATGTAGCAATGATCTTCTTTCCTTCCTTCTCTCTCTCTCATCTTGGATAAAATTCCACCAAGTGAGTGTAGACTGTCTAAGTCTGGCTTTAGCAACTTTCACCTTTTGAGCTTCAGTTATGCCATCACACTCAAAGTGATTCTCTAGTCCTTCTATCCAATCTAGGACTATCTCTGGTTCCATCTTTCCACTAAATATTGGAACTCCCTCTAGTGCTTTACCACTCAAAGTCTTTAGTGCCTTTAGGAATGGTTCCTTAGTAAGGATAGGGTCAGATTTAGGTACTTCATCATCTATGGAAATCTCTTTTCCTTTCCCTTCAACCTTATCCTTCAGTCTTTACTTCCACTTGGTCCACCTTTTGTTCCAATTGTGCCAATCTTTCTCTGAGAAACCTATTCTGTTCTTCTTTCTCATCTACCTTCTTTGACAACTCTGCATTTTTCACCATTGTAGACTCTCCTACTGATTTTTTTGGTTGGAACTTTCACCACAAGCCTAATCAAACTAAGCTATGGTACCAATCGCATAGAGATTCTCCAAGGTGTGCTTGCACAATCCCTTATATAAGACTCTACTTGTCCTAGCCTTCCCTAGATCCTAAGCTCACTTCTAGGACCTTCATATTATTTTCTCTTTTGGTCTAAGAACACACTAACTCAACTCCAAGAGTTAGTCTCTTTGTGCTTCACCTTGAGGTATCACTACCATTAAGATTACCTTCAAATATTCACTCTACCTTTGATGAATCCAAGTGAAAACTCTTCATAACAACTTCCCAAGTGCTGAAGGGGGTGTATCCAACATTGAAACAACTAATTGACATCCTTCTAACTCCATCAGAAATGGACATCAAGCCTTAATCAATCGAGTTCAAGATTGACTCTCCTTTTAGTCCTATTAGGCCTAATTGCTCAATCAGCCCTACTCAGGGGGGGTTTTCTCAATTCTTTCTCCAAAATTCCAAATAACCTCAAAAACTAACTTGAGATCCAGATACCCTTTTGATGAACCATAACTGATTGAATGTTTGAAGATGTTAAGTTGATGATCACCGAGCTGCAGAAAGTTAATGCAAGACATTAAATCAATTAATGTATTGTATTGTCATTGATGTCAACTTGATATAATCTCATTGATTCTATACATAATGTCAAATACTTCAAAGAACCATATGGATAAAGGTTATGCTATCAATAATGCATAAAATTTTAGTATACACTAAGTGACAAAAAACATCGATGGACAGTGCACCCCAAAGATAGAGAACCCCGAGAGAAGAGTCACAGTGATACCCGAGCAAGAAACCTGAGCAATCATTACCAACGAGCAAAACCAAAGTGTTTCTCGATGGAAAGACAACCCCGATGGATAGATAGAGATGCCCGAGGACAACTGAAGTCAAGACTGAGCTAATAATGAGTTAAACACCAATCAGAACTGAAGTTCAGAAATGAAAAAAGACTTAGCTAGAAGGAGCTAAAGAAGGAGTTAACTGGTTTATAAACATTGTTTTCATCAACAAGTTAAAAGCCAGATATAAGCAAGTTTTAAAGTTGTTTTATACCAGTTTTCAAGGAGAAATCTATGGGATAAAACTGAAGTAAGTTTTAAATTAAGAATGGCGAGATTTCTGGATCACATCAAGAACAAGAAAGTCAAGGACTTAGAAATAGTGAAATTATGTCTATAAAGAGACAAGCTAATTCATTATGAATTAGGGGAGTGAATAGAGAAGAGGATGCTAAAGAGAATACCAGTGAAGAAAGACGTCATATAGTCCTGATCAAACAAGCTAAAGAACAAAGCTAATATTTCTACGGACACCGAGCAACAAAGAAGCATAACATCACCGAGAAAAAAGAAGTGGAGCAAAGGTATTAAAGGGAAACATTGATCAGAAAGGTATTATGAGCTTACAATAGATCTAAAAATCTGCAAGTCTAAGTTTTATTTATGAACATATCATATATTGTTTCAGTTTAACCATTGGATAAGAAAGGCTCTTAACCGAGCAGGACTTAACAATCCTTTATATATTGAGATACATCCCAAGGAGTATCAAAAGGTTTATCATGAAGATAGCATAGTAAAATGTCAGATATCAAGTGATAAACTATTAGTGATAAATCCTCTAACAAGGTCGCACTTAATAGTGTGTTTGTAGCCTTTAACATGGTTGGCTCTTCACCAAGATCACTTCAGAAGAGTGAAAATTTTGGGTTACCGATGCCAAGTGGTTTTTCCCTTAACAAGGTTTCCACATTAAAAATCCATGTGTCAAATGTGTTTATGATTCATTACTTTGATGTTTTGCTTTACACATTACTAAAATAGGATTGATCAGTAAACACTAAGTTATTTACTGTATTTCGGTAAATGCTAGACTACTATTCGGTAAAGCTTAAGAATAAGGTTTAACAGTGAACTCCGAGTATTATTTATTTGAAAATATTATTTCAAGGCATATATCTTGTAGGACTGAAGATAACTAGAGGTTAAATGAGATATAAAGTTTTTGTGGTTGATATTGGATTAACTTTTGAGGCCACTGATTCACGACCTCCCCCTCTTAGTTATTATAACAATTAGTATCAAAGCTTGTGCGCTTAGAAAGGAAGGTTTCAAGACCTAAGCTAACAAGATGAGAAAATGGGATGTGCCTAAGTTGAACAAAGAAAACTTTGCATCATGGAAAAGTAGAATAAGACTCCACCTATCAGGTATTGGAAATGATGTTACTCAATACTTGGATACTGAATATGTGTTGCCTACAATACCTCACACACTTGATCAATTGAGAGAAAAGCATGGACACAATTGCATGATGATAGAGCTTTCTTCCTCACTCTCTGATGTTGAATTTGAAGATGTCAAAACCTACACCTCTGCAAAGCAAATGTGGGAAAAATTGAAGCTAGTACATGGAGGAGACGCTAATGTGCTAAGAGCTAAGGCAGAAAGCCTAAGAGGAAGGTTTGATGACCTAAGGATGAAATAAGGAGAGAATATCACTCAGTATAGCTACAGAATCAAAGAGGTATTCAATGTTATCTGAGGAGTTGGAGTTGTACTTGAGGAAGAAATAGTGGTAAGTAAAATCCTAAGAACCTTACTTCCTGTATATGCTATTAGAGTATCTTCTATACAAGAAATGAGAGCATTAACAAATAATAATGTTACTCTAGATACTCTAATTGGTAGACTTATTTCTTTTGAGATGAATAACTTTGACAACAATATCTTACCATCTATTGAGTCTGCATTCAAATCTTCTTTGAAAATAAGTAAGTCAAGTCATAAAAACACTATGAGGAATGATAGTGAAAGTGATAGTGATGAAGAAGAACTTGATGATACTAAAGTGCTAATGGTTAGAAGATTGCAAAGAGGCAAAGGTAGATACAAAGGTAAATTACCACTTGTATGTTTTAGTTGTAAAGAGATTGGACACTTTGTTGCTAGATGTCCTAACAAAAGAAAAGAAGACAGAAACAGTGACATATCATATGAAAAGAAGTTTGATAGAAGTGATAACAGAGATTACTGAAGCAATTGAAAATATGACAGAAGAGATACCCGAGACTACAAGAAAAAAGGGAATAAAGTTTGTTACATGGCTGAGAACAAAGATGGAGAAACTGACACCAAATCTGATGAAGATATTGAGATGGTATTTGTATCCATGAAGGATGATTCAGACGAAGAAGAAAGGTATGTTGAAACTGCACTCATATCTAAGGTTATTAAGAATGATGTATGGATTATAGATAGTGGCTGCAGTCACCACATGACCGGTGATAAAGAAAAGTTGAAACTTTTGAGTATTATAATGGTGGATCAGTAAGAATGGGTAATGACTCACCTTGTTCAGTTGAAGGTAAAGGAACCATAATGCTAAATAATCTGAGCAGATGTGAAAATGCATACTGGGTAAAAGGACTTAACTATAATATATTGAGTGTTTCACAGCTGAATAACACAGTTCACTGAGTTACATTCGAGAATAAGAAGGCAAATATCTTCAATGAATCAAGAAGGTTGATCGGAACTGGTGAACATACAAAAGGTAACCTATTCTATCTTGATGATATTAACACCACTTGTTTAATGGATAGAAACAAAGACATATGGTTGTGGCATAAGAGACTATGTCATGTGAATTTTGACAACATGATTAAGATAAAAAATAGAAGGAAAGTAAGAGGCTTACTGAGCAGGTCAAAGCCCGACCATATCATGTATAAGAATTGTCAAAAAGGTAAAATGACAAAGTCTAGCTTCAAGAGAAAAACCCATACATATAATGCTATTCTAGAATTAGTCCATACTGATCTATGTGGACCCATAAGAACAAAAATTTACTATGGTGATAGATATTTCATTCTCTTTGTAGATGATTATTCTAGAATGATGACAGTTATGTTCTTAAAATTAAAATCAGAAGCATTCAAGATGTTTAAATGGTATAGAGATATTGTAGAAAAACAAAGTGGTAAGGAACTAAAATGCTTAAGATCACATAGAGGAGGAGAATTTATTTCAGATGAATTCACTAACTTTTGCAATGAGCATGAAATTAAAAGTAGGTTTCTGCACTGAGAACACCACAACAAAATGGGATTGCTAAAATAAGGAATAGATCCATTGTTGATTGTGCAAGAAAACTGATGATAGAAAAATGCATCACACAAACTTTCTGGAGGGAAGCTGTCAGTACTGTTGTCTACACATTGAACAGAGTTCAATTGAAGAAAGACACCCTATGAGCTATGGTATGAATACACACCCAATGTAAGTTACTTCAGATTTATTGGAAGTCAACGTTATATTTTGAAAGATGATAGAAATGGAAAGATTGAATCCAAAAAGTGAAGAAAGAATCTTTCTAGGGTATTCCACCAAAAGCAAGGCTTATAAATGTCTTAACAAGTCCTCTAAAAAAATTATTGAGAGTGCAAATGTGAAAATAGATGAATTTGCAGAGAAAAATGATGAGGAAAGCAGAAAAGAACCAGAAGACTAAAAAAGTTTTTTCTACAATGAAGAACCTGACACTCTGCCTGAGCAACAGTATATCACTCCCGAGCAATAGAATAATGCGCACGAGCATCAGACTGCAAATGCTAAAAATCAGGAAATTGCTCAAGATGATGTACCAAGTGATGGAGATCAGAATGAAGGTCAAGATGATGATCAGAATGATGAACAAAGATGTGAACCGATACTTGTCAAGTATGTAAGAAGACACCATCCAAAGAACCAGATCAAAGGAGACAAAAAGGGTGGAATGAGAACAAGAAATAATTCATTGAACACTAAATGTTTAATTTGTGACTTTGAGCCTAAATTTGTTAATACTACACTTGAAAATGAAGAATGGGCCAGTGCTATGAATGAAGAGATAGAACAGATTAAGAAGAACATAACATGGATATTAGTACTGAGACCAGGTGACAAAATTGTCATTGCTACCAAATGGATATTCAGAAACAAGCTGAATGGGAATGGAGAAGTCACAAGGAACAAAGCAAGGTTAGTATGCAAGTGGTATGCACAAGAAGAAGATATTGACTATGGAGAAACCTTTGCACTCGTTGCTAGAATAGAAGGAGTCAGAATTCTACTTTCTTATTCTGCATACAAAGGATTCAAGGTATATCAAAAAGATGTCAAATCAGCATTCCTAAATGGAATACTAGAAGAAGAGGTATACATTGAACAACCAAAAGGGTTTTTTGATCTTAACAAGAGAAACATGGTATGTAGACTACACAAATCCTTGTGTGGATTAAAAAAATCACCTAGAGCATGGTATGAAAGAATTACTCCTATCTCATAAGCATTGGATTTGTAAGAACAAGTGAAAATAGAAATTTGTATTTAAAAGAAGATTATGATGATAATATTCTGATTGCTGAAATATTTGTTGATGATATCATATTTGGGGGTAATGATATGTTATATAAATCTTTTGCTAATGAAATGAGAAAATATTTTGAGATGTCAATGTTTGGAGAGATCAAATTCTTTCTTGGTCTACAGATTCTTCAACAAGATGCAGACATATATATCACACAATCCAAATACATCAAGGAAGTGCTAAATATATTCAAGATGGAAGATTCCAAGCCAGTTGGAACACCTATGGAAACCAGATGTAAGCTGACAAAGGAAGATAATTCAAATGAGGTAAATCAGACCCTATATAGATCAATTATTGGCAAACTAATGTATGTTGTTCATACCAGACCAGATATTGCACATGCAGTTGGAATACTTGCTAGATTCTCTACTAATCCCAAGGAATAACACATGACTGTTGTCAAGAGAATTCTAAGATATCTAAAGAATACTGAGGACTATGGATTATGGTATAAAAGAGAAGGAAAATTTAAGCTTCAATTCTATATAGATGTTGATTGGGCTGGAAAATTAGACGACATGAAGAGAACAACTGGAGGAGCATTCGTCATGGGTGACAAACTTGTCACATGGATCAGTAAGAAGCAAGGATGCATCTCAGAATCTACTACAAAAGCAAAGTATGTGGTTGCTGCTGCAAACTACTCAAATAGTTCATGGATCAAATAATTACTGGAAGGTATGAATATGAAAATTCTTGAACCAGTGATTATCTATTGTGATAATACCAGTGCAATTAACATTTCAAAGAATCCATTAATGCATGCCAAGACTAAGCATGTTGCTATCAAGTATCATTACTTAAGATAACAAGTGCAATAAAAAGAGGCGATACTAGAATATGTTCAACCCAAGGAACAATTAGCAGACATATTCACCAAGCCATTGCCTAAAGATACATTTGAGTACCTGAGAAAAAGACTAGGGGTTCGACCCTTGTCTATTGGTCACTAAGCTGACTAGGAGGTTGAATCAGCCTACACACAATCAAAAGATCATTCATGTTGATGCAAGCAAAGAGATGGACTGCAAAGATACATATGTACATAGTAAGGTACTTATCTACACTGAACACCAGATATATTCTTGGCTAATACAGAGCTATTAAGCTGATGGAAAGGAAATTCAAGGAATATATTAAATAAAGAGATATGACTTTGGAATTGTTGTCATAGAGAGAGATGACTAGAGATGACTTGAGATGACTTGAAAGAGATGTAACTTGTAAGGGAGAGAATATCCAAAGGGAGAGATGACTTAATATAAAATATCCATCATAATCATCCTAAGGGAGAGATTGTTGTCAAAAGAAAAAGAGATGATCAAGGAGAGGAACAGTCAAAGGGAGAGAAAACATCAAAGTGAAGATTCTACAACAAAGGGAGAGATAGAATCAGAAGATGCTACATCTATCCAGTGAAGGGAATAAAGATTGAAGATAGTACTCTTTAAGAATCAAATCTAAGCTAGAAGAGCTTACTGAGAGCCAGATATTTGTATTGGTTATAGAACAATAAGTTTGATAGATTTATGAACTACAACTGATATATTTAACATTGTATTAGTAGTAATTTAGTATGTTTCCATCAATGCCAAAGGGAGAGATTAATGAACCATAACTGATTGAATGTTTGAAGATGTTAAGTTGATGATCTCCGAACTGCAGAAAGTTAATGCAAGATATTAAAGCAATTAATGTATTGTATTGTCATAGATGTCAACTTGATATAATCTGATTGATTTTATACATAATGTCAAAGACTTCAAAGAACCATAGAGATAAAGGTTATGCTATTAATAATGCATAAAAGTTAAGTATACACTAAGTGACAACAAACACTAACGGACAGTGCACCCCGACGGATAGAGAACCCCGAGAGAAGAGTCACAGTGATACCCGAGCAAGAATTACCGATGAGAAGAACCACATTTTTGCATGATGGAGAGACAACCCCAATGAACAGACAGAGATACCCAAGGACAACTGAAGTCAAGATCGAGCTAACAAGGAGTTAAACACCGATCAGAACTGAAGTTCATAAATGACAAAAGACTTAGCTGGAAGGAGTTAAAGAAGGAGTTAACTGTTTGATAAACA
Source organism: Thuja plicata (assembly GCA_018584345.1). Taxonomy (NCBI): domain Eukaryota; kingdom Viridiplantae; phylum Streptophyta; class Pinopsida; order Cupressales; family Cupressaceae; genus Thuja; species Thuja plicata. Next base: position 889,499 of record MU223474.1, read on the forward strand.
TTGTTTTCATCGATAAATTAAAAGCTAGAGATAAGTTAGAGTTTTAAAGTTTTTTTATACCAGTTGTCAAGGAGAAATATACGAGACAAAACTAAAGTAAGCTTTAAAGAAAGAATAGTGATATTTCTAGATCACGTTAAGAACAAGAAAGTCAAGGACTTAGAAATGGTGAAATTATGTCTATAAAGAGACAAGATAATTCATTATGAATTAGGGGAGTGAATTAAGAAGAGGATGCTAAAGAGAATACTAGTGAAGAAAGACTTCATATAATCCTGATCAAACAAGCTAAAGAATAGAGCTAATATTTCTGCAGACACTGAGCAATAGAGAAGCACAACATCATCAAGCAGAAAGAAGTGGAGAAAAGGTATTAAAGGGAAACATTGATCAAAAAGGTATTATGAGCTTACAATATATCTAAAAATCTGCAAGTCTAAGTTGTATTTATGAACAAATCATATATTGTTTCAGTTTAACCATTGGATCATAAAGGATCTTAACCGAGTAGGACTTAAAAATCCTTTATATATTGAGATACATCCCAAGGAGTATCAAAAGGTTTATCAAGAAGATATCATAGTGAAATGCCATATATCAAGTGATGAACTGTTAGTGATAAATCCTCTAACAAGGTCACACTTAACAATGTGTTTGTAACCTTTAACAGGGTTCGCTCTTCACCAAGCTCACTTCAGAAGAGTGAAAATTTTTGGTTATTGATCCCAAGTGGTTTTTTCCCTTAACAATTTTTCCACATTAAAAATTCATGTGTCAAATGTGTTTATGATTCATTGATTTGATGTTTTGCTTTACACATTACTAAAACAGGATTGATCGGTAAACACTAAGTTATTTACTATATTTCGGTAAATGCTAGATTGCTATTTGGTAAAGCTTAACAATAAGGTTTAATAGTGAACTCCGAGCAATAGTTATTTGATAAGATTATTTCAAGGCATACATCTTGTAGGACTGAAGATAACTAGAGGTTTATATTTGAGATATAAAGTTTTGTGGTTGATATTGGATTTATTTTTGAGGCCACTGATTCACCCCCCNGATTCCCCCCCCCCCCCCCCCACCCTCTCAGTTATTCTAACACCTTTTCCAAGGCCTTGAATATTTTTTGGGTCTTAGGCCCCTAGGTCATCTATAAACTGGATTCCTGAAATGTAGGTCTAATAGGGCTAATTAGGCTAAAAATGTGCAGTCCACTGATTTCTACCTAGAAATATACCTACATGGATTGGAAAAAGCCTAATATCACTTGTAAGTTTCTATATGAGTACTACCTCTCTAAAACCATACTTGGTTTGGAGCACTCACTCATTCACCTGCAAATGCACACTTGTTTCTCTTTGTCAAACCACTAACCAAACACTTAATGCTCACCTAGGGCATGACTTCAAAAATAGAAAATTGGCTCTTCAAACCTCCTACCTACATATTTACAATGTGTAGAGGCTCCTCTATTATAATCATCCAGACCCAGATGATTTCCACAGTTGGATTCTATGGGGGAGCCATGAAACCAAAAATTGCCTAAACTACACTAGCAACTAGACTAATTACAAAACAATGTACTAAGCTAAACAAATGAACTCACAACAACTATGCTACTGAACAGAAAGTACTTAGGATTATGTCTATTATGCAAAACAAACACTAACTTTCAAAATTCAATCCATCTGATCACCTTCACACTCAATGCAAGTTCACTATTGCTAAAAACCAGAACACAGAGCTTTCATTCACTTCCAAAATTTTACTTCTCTACACAATGCCTCGGGAAATGGGATCTATTTTTCCTTAACATTCCATGCCCATGGTTCTAGTCCATTATGGAAACTACCCATCATGTTTCCTTGAAGGGAATCCATTTTTTCCATTTGTTGTCATGCAACTTAAAAAGTTGCTAAAATGTTGTCAAGCAACATTATGACAATATTACATATTTTGGCATAATTGTAGTTAAGGGTCTCTATTCGACCTAGAATGGTGTAGAAAGAATCTAGGAACCATTTTAGGCATTATCCTACCCTTTCCTAAGCCTTAAAGGCTATTAGACACTTTTAAACCCATTTTTCCACCTTAGGTCTAATCTAGCTCTAACAAGTAGAAAACAATAAACATCTAGGTTGGATTGAACCTAGTCTAATCCACCTAGGAACACTCTTTGTAAGACATTCTAAGGTCAAAATAAAACCTACTAAATTTTCTAGGGTCAGTACAATCCACTACAAAAACTTAAGGACTGTATTTAACCAAGGTGCTCATGCACCATCGAGGAAGCTAACCACTCTGTGGTTGGGTGGATTAAACCCCTGAACCACACTTCCATCTCAAGATTTGTAGATGGACAGGTGTCTGATGGATAGGAGACATGAGCATACAAATGGGAAGTTTTCCGATGGCATTCATGTTATTATGACCCTATGGTTTTGTATATAATGTATTTTTGTTATAATCCATTTATGATGTAAGATGTGCTACAAGTTAGTTGGTATCCTGAAATATTGAATAATTGTAATTTTGTTAACTATTGGATGATGTTGTAAGATCGAAAGTATGGCCGATTATCCATTTATGTATTTTCTTGGGTTTTATGATTGACATAATTATATGTAATTTAGAGATTGTGTGTATTTAATTTCTATATCTTGAGTTTTCATGTTGATCAGTCCATAGCGATTGACCGTCTATGACTTTTGAATCGACGTAAAGAGATTTTTTGGCTTTTTGTCCTTATGTGGCATTTGTGGTTATTTTCAGTCCTTACATGTGGTATCAGAGTTGTGTTTAAACATTAGGACCTTTGGTCTACTATTGATAAGTTGCGTACTTATGCTTGGTCCAGGAGTTAATTTGACACCATGGATACTAGGAGCAATAAACGGGCTAGTTCTAGCAATAATCTGAATGGTGAATCTAACCAGAGGTTGGATCAGATATTGTCTCTCTTGTAACAACAGGGTGATTTTATGGATCATCTTGAGTAGGATTTGAGAGGTAGGCAGAATGATGAGGAAGAAGGAAGAGGGAAGAAGATATGAGGGTAGAAGCTCAATGAAAACAATAGGAAGATTTGAGGGTTGAAGCTCAGCGTAAGTAGGAGGAAGACCTGAGATTGGAAGCATAGACGAAAGAAGAGGAGGATAAGAGGAATGAAGAACTGTTGAAATCAAATTCTGATCTGAGGGATGTAGCAATACCCAATAATAGGGAAATAATAATAGAGGAACTAAGCAGGGACCTCAATAAGGTCGTACCAACTACCTTCCATGGTAAGACCATTGGTGATGAGGCTAAAGCCTAGATTATATCCATGGAAAAGTACTTTCACATTCACAATCTTTCTAACAAATTGAGAGCTATGTGGGGTGCTTTTCAGTTGATTGGTGAAGCCGGTACTTGGTGGAACAATGAGATGGTAGAGAAGAGGATGTAGCCTGGTGAGATTCCTTGGGAGGACATTCTAGTACTATTTTGTAAGAGATGGTTACCACAGTTATACTATGATCGGAAAGTAGCTAACTTCTAGAATTTGATATAGGGAGTATTGTCTATTACTCAGTATCATGAGAGGTTCTTCCACTTGGTTAAGTATGCACCTCAGTACTAGCAGGATGAGTGGTTTAGAACCCACAAATTTATTCTTGGACTACGTCCAAAGATAGGATCTGAGGTTGACATACATGAGCCTGAGACTATGGAATTTTCTTTCAGGAAGGCATTAAGACAAGAATAGAAACTTCATCAGGTGTCTACAGTAAGGGGTAATCAAAGGACTAATTCCTCTCAGGGATTTAAGAGGAAAATTTAGGATAACCGACCTAAGGATTTTGGATGTCAGCAGGTTTAGAATATGAGAGGTAAAGGTCAAGGGAATGCAGACAGGAACACCAACAAAAATAATGGTGCTCAGTATCAGAACATAGGTGCCAACTGGAATGGGAATAATAGAAATGACAATGTGAGGAACAAGCCCGAGGGTAGGAAAGGGCCATTGGATGGTTGCTTCACTTGTGGAGGTGACCATTATGCCAGTACATGTCCTCAGTGCACAGTTCATAGAGATGGGAAGGGTCCCCGAGCTCAGCATCTGATTCATGTGGCTATTGATTGTAGGCAAGCTGACTTTCAGGCTACTTCAATCCAGTTGGCTAGTAAGCTTTTTGGCCAAAATGTTTCCATTTTGATTGATACTGGAGTTACAGAATGTTTCATAGATCCTAGAGTTGTTTCTCATTTATCAATTAGACCTGGATATTTATCTAAACCATGGATGGTAGAATATGGAAATAGGGCAGAGCGTAGGGTTGAGAAATGTTTGGCTTGCAGTGAGATAGAACTTTGAAATTTTCAGACGCAAGTAAATCTTTATGTAGCCCCTTTGGGTTCCTATGATGTCATTTTGGGCATCAATTGGTTGACTAAACATAAGGCGTTAGTAAACTATAAGTTCAAGTCAGTTGAATGTCTTGATAATTTAGGAGAACCTACAGTACTTTTGGGTGAGAAGAAGCCCTTTGAGCTTAGACATATTTCTTCCATGCAATTGAAGAAGGCAAAGAGGAAGGGTTTCATGATGTATGTGGCTTACATCAAATACCTTGATACTCCTCCTAGCTTAGAAGAAAACCCTATCTTGCAGGAATTCTAGGATGTATTTCCAAAAGGATTACCCCAGTTACATCATAAGAGGGAATTTAACTTCTCTATTGATGTAATGCCTGGAACCGAGCCTCAATCCAAGGCTCCATATTGTGTGACCACCACTGAGATGTATGAGCTAAAGGTGCAGTTGATGGAACTCTTGGATAAAGGGTTCATACGCCCTAGTGTGTCACCATGGGGAGCTTCAGTTATCTTCATAAAGAAGAAGGATGGTACCTTAAAATTATGCATAAATTATAGAATGCTTAATAAGGTAACCATCAAGAATAGATATCATCTTCCTTGAAAAGATGAACTATTCAATCAGATGAAGGGAGCAACTGTGTTCTCTAAGATTGATTTTTGATCTAGATATCATCAACTCTGAATCAAAGAAGAAGATATATCCAAAACCATTTTTAGGACAAGGTATGAACATTATGAATTTTTTGCCTTACCTTTTGGTTTGACCAATGCACCAGCGACATTTATGAACTTGATGAACAATGTGTTCAGAGATTGTCTGGATAAGTTTGTAGAGATATTCATTGATGACATTTTGATCTACTCAAAGAACATGGAAGAGGATGAGGAGAATCTGTGAATAGTCTTACAACGACTTAGAGATAAGAAGCTTTATGAGAACCTATCTAAGTGTTCTTTCTATCAGAAGGAGATTCATCATTTGGGTCACATCATCTCTACAGATGGAATTGTAGTAGACCCTATAAATATTAAAGTCATTCTTGAGTGGCCAGCTTTGCAGAATGTGAATGAAGTTAGAAGCTTCATGGGAATTGCAGGTTATTATAGGAAGTGTGTGGAGGGATTATCCATGATTGCAATTCCTATTAAATCCCTTCAGAGGAAAGGGAAAAGATATGAGCGGAATGATACATGTAAGAAATCTTTCTAGTTGTTGAAACATAAACTCACATCCGCTTTTATTTTGATTATACCTGACCCGAATGGGAAATTCACAGTGACTACAGACACTTCAGGAAAAGGTCTTGGAGGTGTACTTATGCAGGAGGGTAGAGTAGTGGCTTATGAGTCACGAAAGATGAAATAGTATGAGGTTAACTATGCACCACATGACTTAGAATTGGCTGCAATTGTTCATGCATTAGTAATGTGGATACATTACCTTTTGGGTAAGCCGTTTGAGTTGAAAACAAATCACATGGGACTTAGGTATATCTTCACATAGCCTAATATCAATGCAAGATAGAGACATTGGTTGGAGTTTCGGAGTGAGTATGACTTTGGCATTGAGTACATTAAGGGCAAGGAGAATAGAGTGGTAGATGCTCTTAGTAGAAGAAGACACATTGTTTCTATCTCTACTTCTAGGACACGATTGATGGATCACGTGTTGCAAAATCTTCCAGGAGATGATCATTATGAGATGGTCAAATCAACCTTGCACATTGATCCATCAGATCACCATTTTGATGGATACACTTTTGAGGATGGCAGTATTCTAAGATACCAAAATAGGATGTACATTATCAACCGAGAAGGGTTAAGGAAGGTAGTACTAGAGGAGATGCATTGCACTCCATTTGCAGGACATCCAGGGGTAAACAAGATGATTGTCAATTTTCCATTGTGCTTTTGGCCAAGGCTTAAGTGTGATGTGATAGCTTATGTTGCCCAGTGTTTAGAATGCCAGCAAGTTAAGGCTGAGCATGTCCACCCAGCAAGACTTTTATACCCACATGATATTTCAGAATACAAATGGAAAGTCATCAGTATGGATTTTATCCAAGGTTTACCCATGAAACGATGCAGGCATGATGTAATCTTGGCAGTAGTTGACAAACTAACCAAGGTAGTGCATTTAATTCCAGGGAGTTTGAGAGATGGATCCTTGGCTTTGGCCAAGAAGTTTATTTAGGAGATTTTTAGACTGCATGGTCTACCAGCGACCAATATATCTGACAGAGATACACAGATGACATCAAGGTTTTGGACAACCTTGAATGCTTCCTTGGGTACATGACTAAATTTTAGCACAGCCTATCATCCTCAGATGGATGGGAAAATAGAGAGAGTAAATCAGGTTGTAGAGGATTTACTTTGGATGTATTGCATGGATCATCAATACAAGTGGGAAGAGTATCTTCCATTGGTAGAGTTTTCCTATAAAAAATCTTACCATGCTTCATTGGGAATGACACCATTTGAGGCACTGTACAGGTGGAAGTGTCGTACTCCTATTAGTTGGGATAGAGTAGAAGATAGGATCATTATTGGTCCTGAATTGTTGAGAGAGATGGAAGAACAAATGAATCTAATTCATGCTTGATTGAAAGAAGTAGGGGATCATCAAAAGAGTTATGCAGATAGGAACCACACTTTCAGGCAGTTCCAGGAAGGGGACAAAGTGTTCTTGCGTGTGAGACCACATAAGAGCTCTATTTCTTTTGACAAGTCATCAAAGCTTACACCGAGATATGTGGGTCCATTTGATGTTTTGGATGTTATCAACCCTGTTTCTTACAGACTTTCTTTACCGCCCGCTCTAGCCCAAATCCATAATGTGTTTCATGTTTCCTTGTTGAAACCCTATCATCCAAATGCATCTCACATCCTTTATTGGTGTGCATTGCAGGTGCATGATTCGGGGGTGGTTCTAGTGGAGCCTACCCGCCTCGTTGATCAACATACCATCAAGGTTCGTGACAGAGATGTGTTGTAGAATAAGGTTCAATGAAACCAATTCTCTATTAACAACACTACTTGGGAGGATGCAAAAGACATGCATAGATCTTTTCTGCAGCTTTTTTATTAGACTTATATATGTCCTTATTTTCAGTTACTCATGTTATATGTTTAGACATTGCTACTATTATGTGTTTTCACTAGATATCGGGTTGTCATAACCGATTTCATGGACTCTTTTTATTTTGGACTCTTAGCGACAATTTGGACTTTGATGACTTGGTCGGATGCTTATGACCAAAGTCGTTATGCTTTGTGGTTATGTTAGACGTGTTAGACAATATTATAGATATTGTGGAAGTAAATATGTTATCATGCAATTTACATTGCTTTGATGTTGTCTAGAATAAATAATATCGCAAATGGTATTATGATTTTATGTAAATTATATGATCTTATGTTTTAATGTTGACTTGAATTATATTATGATGTTTTATGAATGATTAATTGAAAAGTATTTAAATATGGTTTTCGATTTGTGGACTAACCTACTGATGATCAATCTAGTGGTTTGAGGCATTTGACAGGATTGAAGGTGGTGGTGTGTTTCAAAAAGATAAGTTTATCTTCTTGGTAATGGTTAGTCAGAAAAATCTAGGTTTTCACACACCACATAGTTTTTGATTTGTATACTTCCTATAGATTAGTGCATTTTTATTTCTAACTCTATCTCAAATGGTAAATGCATGGTGTGTGTTGAGATTTAAATGTTGATTAGAATCTGATATAAGTAAATTTTAAACTTATTGATTTTATGATAAATTTGAATGCGGGTACATGCATTATCATGAACATTAGAACTAGAATTATTATCCATGTCAATGTTAAATTTCTTAATTTTCTTGGATATAATTGAAAATTTTGATCGATTCATCGTGGATGATGAACTTCTTAAGGAGGGAAGGATGTCACATCCCTTTATATATATACCGAAGCTAGCGTAACTTGAGGAGGAGATAAGGGGTGTTAATGTGAGTTGGTAGATAGTTATTTTTTTCAAAAATATCCCAGCCGCCTACAGTTATGGTTGAGTCTAGTCATCAACCACCCACCATCACTCTGTAATATTATCCTCCTTCAATCTTGGCTGACTAATTCAACTTCTAGAAACTTCCTTGTCCCTCAATAAATAGAGGCAGATGTATCGATGTTAAGGAGGATAGAAAGAAAGAGAAAGGACAGTGTTGGATGTGAAGGAAGAAACAACACACAGGTGAAATAGAGAAGATAAAAAAAAAAAGAAACCACAGTTTTTAAACAAGGGAAACACGCCTTGTGAAGGGGGAAGTGCGCATCAAGAAAGAAAAGGGAACAAATTTGCTGGGGTGCGCAAGGATTGGAGATTTGTGTTGAAAGAAGTCTTCAGTAGAGGAAACAAACTCTCAGGTTCCTCTCCCTCCATATTTTTTTAATCCACTAAAATATGTTTTAAAACATTAAAATATGGATAAATATCGCACTAGAAACATAGGACTGTAGATATTACAAAGGAATTTAGACTTATATGATTTCCTTGTTAGAGTTTCCTATAGTTTCCTTGTGCGTCATATGTTTTCTCTTTGTTTGTTTCCCTGGCAAGATCGTCCAGCTGTGGATTTTGGTTTTCTTTAATTATACTTGTGGTTTTTGGTGTTCTAGAATTATGTCTCTGATTATTTTGGGATTAAAGCATTCTTTTTTTTTGGTTTTTAAAGCGTGGGAGACCTGCATTTTAGTCTCTCTTTGCTATATGGCTAGTAGAGAGTACCCAGTTATATTCATTTTGGAGTTTTCTTTTCTTTTCTTTAATCTCTGAGAGTGTTCGTTATAATGGAAGACATCAGAAACCATAGGGACTCAATTTAGTTTTCTTGGTAAGTTGCTAAATATTAATTACTGTAGATCAAATTAAATTTAAATTAGAGATTGAAATAGAATTCCCACAGCCTCTTGATTGAGGATAATGTGAATTTTTCAATATGACAAATGAAGCATTTCATTAATTTCCCCGTTCCTATCTTCTACTTCGTTGGTTTAGAAAATAAGAATTCACAGTAATTTTAATTGAAAATGCAGCAGGTGTTTTAAATAAAATTATAGATATAAATGTATAGGAAACTGAAAGGGGTTTGGAAAATAAACTTGATTCAGTTATGCTCATCATTATTTGAATTTAACTATAACTGCGAGGTGTCTAGAAATGTAGCCTCAGTAAAACATAGAGATTGTAAAAAAATTTAATTACTTTATACAAATATAAGAAGATCTTAGTCTCTTGATTTGGAGCCATTTTGTATTCCTTGGATAAATTGTATCAATATTCTGTATGAACCAAATTGGATTGGTTATAATATACTCAGCAATTTCATGATATACGAAGGATAGATAAACGGGTGTATTTTTAATTGGTTGATGAAAGTTTGGAAGTAAACGATGATTCCAGATTTCAAATCTACTCTTTGTAAAAACTATCCCTCTATTAATTTTTATGGTTAAGATGAGTTTTTTTTTGTTGATATTGATCTTTGAATATTATTGGAAAGGGTGTTGAATATGGTAAAATCAGGAAAGGGTAAATTTTATTTATTTGCCTGCCAGTAGAAGTCGGGTCCTTTACGCTTTGGCTAGAACTATGGAACACATGTTTTCTTAAATGTGTTTGGTTATTTATGTTTAATCTTCTTGAATCAATGATTAGGTCTACTTAGACATATGTGAAAATTAGTTAGTCTCACAGACACACTAGATTCCTTCTGATGCATCAGTGTCGGGTAATAGAATTCTTGGGTGGGGTCGATGTGCTCTTCATTTTAGGATGAGCCCCAAGGGAGCTAACCACTACGTGGTTTGATCGATTAAACCCCTAAACCACACTCCTGTCTCGAGATTTGCAGATGGACAGGTATTTGATGGCTTAGGAGATAAGAGCATGCAGATGGACAGTTGTCTGAAGGCATTCATATTATTATGACCCTATGGTTTTGTACATAATGTATTTGTGTTATAATCCATTTATGATGTAAGGTGCACTACAAGTTAGTCGACATCCTGAAATATTGAATAATTGTAATTTTCTTAACTATTGGATAATGTTGTAAGATTGACAGTATAGTCGATTATCCCTTTATGTATTTTCTTGGGGTTTATGATTGACATAATTATATGTAATTTAGAGATTATGTGTATTTAATTTCTATATCTTGACTTTTCATGTTGATCAGTCCATAGTGATTGACTGTCTATGACTTTTGAATTGATGTAAAGAGAATTTTTGGCTTTTTGTGCTTATGTGGCATTTGTGGTTATTTTCGGTCCTTACAGCAAGCTAGGGGCACACAAATAAGTAAAATAAAATAACTTGAGAGTGATGCAGATGGACAAAGACCAAGTGTAAGGAAGCAATAAGTTAGAGATTACAAGAGGTGGATCTTAAAGGAAATGTGCAAGGATAAATATGTATGGATGTTAATAATTAAGTGCTTAAATGCATTGTGGGAAGAACTTGATCCATTAATGTGGTAGTTCTACATACTACTGGGTTAATATTTTAAAAAAATATAGATCCCTAGGAGATTTAATGCAAGTTATATGTTTGATGAATTTGAATATAAGTGGCCAAGAAGAGTTTTGACGACAAAAGCAAAAGAGTGGAAAATTTGAATTTCTAAATGAGTATATAAATAAAATCAAGGATGACTATTGTTATGCAAGCTTTTGGGTAAAAAGTATGGTTTTTTTTTTCTTTCGATGTTTTGGATCACACTTTATGACCCTTCATCAAAGAGAGGTAAATAATGATTTGGAAAGTAGATGTGTAGCCTTATAAAGCAATATGTATAGAAGAAATATGAATTAAAAACTAAAAAATAAAGAAGAAACAAAAGGAAAAATCCTAAAAGGAAATAAAAAGAACAAGAAAAGGACAAAGAGAAAGAAAGATAAAAAGAAAAGTTGAGACTAGGGGATAAAGAAAGGGCAAAAACAAAATAAGAAGGAAAAACTCAACAAAATAAAAGCAATGCTAAAAAATAAAATAAAAATAACTAATTTGGAATGGAGATGCAAATATGATCTAATTAATAACTAAAATATAGGATCGCTCACTAATTAGATCCTATTTTAATTTTTTGTCTTAGTATTATTCTTATATATTTTGTTGATTTTCTTGTCTTATTCGTGCCCTTTTTTAATCCTCTCCTCTCAATCTTACTTTCTTTCTTTGTTTCTTTCTTTTTGTCATTTTCTCGTCTTTTAATTATCTTTTTAGGATATTTCCTTTTGTCTCTTCTTTATTCTTTAGTTTGTAATTCTTCATTCTTTTATTTTTATTACGTTATAAGACTACACATATGTTTTCCAAATCACACTTGACACAATAGCTATATGTTTTCCAATAAACAATAGCTATAATATTGATACAATTTAGAGATGTCTTAATTACTAGATTAGGTGTTATTAAATGAATTGGGGTTTCTCCTTCAAATATAACACCAAGAGTGAAACAAAACACTTTCGTACATTAACACTATATATATATATATATATATATATATATATATATATATATATATATATATATAGAGAGAGAGAGAGAGAGAGAGAGAGAGAGAGAGAGAGAGATCATTTTTGTGAGTGCAAGAATGATCGAGATCATTTACGAGTCTAAAAATCTAACCTAAGGTAATAAAGGACATGTGAAAGGTAAGACCAATCCCAAGGAATAAATGTAGAAAGAAATAAGTAGAATTTGAATTATGTACCTACCCTAAACTTAAAATATGCTTTTTCTATGCTTGGTATTACATAAAGATCATTATAATCATAATTGACCCAAAACATAAAAGAAAAAATATGACCGCATGATTTTTACCAAGATAAAAATAAAATATCGCATTTACCCATATACATAAAATACTCATTTTATGTGAAAAAAATCTATTCATGCATAGCAACAATGAAAAGAAACATTGTATTCTCTAAAAGTAAGAAATCTTGTAGAGATAAAAAGGTGTGGGGAAAAAGGAAATTCCCTAGAGGAACATTATGTTTTATGTAATGTTTCTTGCTTAAGTCAAAAATACATAATTAGTTACGGTATGCTTTTGCAAATAGTTCTTATGCAGCAGCAAACCACAATTTGACAGCTTAAAATGGTCCCAATGTGCTTGTTTATTCCACTTATTTGATGCATGATGTGTGTGAGTCACTTAAGGAACTCTTTAATTGAAGGTTTCGTACCATGACCCCATAGTCCTTATTTGACATAATTAGTCCATGTTCTAGTTCGAGACTGGCTTAGGTTTGTGTGTTTTAGTTGTCTTTCCTTTTCCTTTCAAGGAAGACAAAGCATTGATGAGCTTCAAGGTGCTTGTCCACTTCAATCCTCCCTTTTGTCGTTCTCTTCATCACTTTGGATTCCTACGTATACTTTATTTCAAATTTCACTGCTCTATTGTCTCCCCACTACCACTCAAATATACCCCTCCAAATGGGTATATTGACCCCTCCAAATGGGTATATTTTGCCTTCTACTCCTCGGCCTCAACACCCACATTCTCTCACTCACTTTACCACCTTTTTCCTTGTGAATTTGACTTCAATACAATACATCTAGACCCCACTGTGATCATCGTTTTCTTACCTTTCTTTGACCTTTCATGGTATCCACCTCACATACAATACGGAGAAGAGCACACAGTTCCCTAATTTTACGGCGTGTCTCTTTAAATTTCCTTTGAAATGATATTTACCACTCACAAGACCTTGTATTCTACAGTGGATCCATTCCATAAAGTATGGTTGATCGTCTTGCTTTTTATCTTAGTCTCATCCATCCAGCTGAAATCATGATGATTGAGTTTAACAAGTTCTTAGATCATGGCTACATAAGAGAGAGGATTAATATATGTTTTGGAGCTTTTCATGAACAGTATGGTAGAGGGGAAAAGTACATATTTTGTTTTAAAATGTTGTTTGTTTTAGTTTTGTTTTATGATGTGTTGATTTATAATTTGACTTATATAAAAGTTGGCACAATTTGAAAATTGTCTTTTGTTTAATCACTTAATCTTTTTTTGTTTATAAATTTGAGAACTTATTTGGTTAAATAACTCGGATCATGAAATTGTTAGTGCAATCTTGTCTTTAGACAAGATCATTTGTGCAATCACATCCCCCTAATTTGAATTCAATTCTCATTATTTTTAAATTAATCTTATTCAAAAATTTGGTCATTGTTTGTCATCTTGCATGCAATTTTTTTTTTTTTTTTGAATTGGGGTCTAAGTTCTTATATTTAAGAAAAAGTACTAGAACACTAGTTTCATAACCAAAACATTTAAAAGATAGTTGATTAAGAATAAATGAATCAAAGTCTTATAGATTAGATTTGCCTCCATATTGAAGAACAAATAAGACACATACTTTGTTCAATCTTTATCGAAGCATACTTCATCAATCATGTGGCTAATCTTGTGAATAATAACAAAGGGGTCTGACTAGACTTAAAGAAGTCTAAGACTTCAACCCACATATGTTAAACTCCTAAAGGAGTTTTTTTACACTATAATCCCCATTTTAGACAATCATTATAAGTCGATCATAATTTGTAGGCTTTAGGGGTGAAAGATGTAATCACAAAAGCTGGACAAGATGACAACATCCAGAAACATAGAGTAGTGGGATTAGTCTTTCATAACCATATGCTAACTTTTCTAGTCTCTAATTTAGTGACAATCAACATCTAAATCACTACATGTTAGTTAGTATGTATATTGAGATAGAATAATGTTTTCTTATCCCTTCTCTCTTATCGATTAAACTATATTTTTATGTTGTCTTCATGACTCAATTATATTTTATTTAGTGTTAATCAGGTCTAATTAATGTCTTTATTTATTTAATGAGAAATGAAAACTTAAATGAAAAGGAAGAAAAACACTCATCGGGCTTCTTATATATCCTTTCATTTTGGTGAACTCAAATTGGCGTAACACTCTCTCATAGAAAAATCTATCCAAAAATGTTTAATATTTCCCTACATAGCATTAGCACCTTATATCTACCTTAGCTATATTGGATCCTTTCGCTACTTCAATAGCAAAATATAGCCCCCAAATAATATCTAGATCCATAATCCATCAAGTATATGCCTCCTATAATCCAAACCCAACACCCTCCACTCCCTCAAAATATGTGTGTTTCACTGTTGTACATATGTAACATCATCTTATGTATCTAGTACAAGTCTTTTTGGTCTCCTACTATGTGTTTGAACATCAAACACTATAGCAACGTGTAGCTATCATAATAATGTGTCCATGCACAATTACAAACTAATGTGCATATCATGATAGATATGCACCAAAGTATACTTCTCCATGAATATACAATTTACTCCATTATTGATGTAGGAACATCCAGGGTGTAAGAGCAATCTTGCATCACTCAAAAATATTGTCTAGTTTTTCTATAGGGTCTATTTTGGGAAGGTTACTATTTTTGACAAGTTTACTATTTTTAGTAAGTTTCTAGTTTGAACACAGATTGTTCCAATTACTTCCTTGGAGGTTCATTTTGGATAGATAAGCATGTTGGTAAATTTTCATGGCAAGATCAAGGCTAGTTTTGAAGATATTGATTTTTTCTTTTGATGAGGTGGTACAAAAAACTTTGAACTTAATTTATTTGGAAGGGGTGAGACTTTTCTAGGACAACACATTGTGTCCTAGCTATAGAGTACTTTGATAAGTTTTCAAAAAGTGGTTATAATAGAACATCAAGTACACGGTTTGAAAGTTATGGCTTCTGGAAGTTGTGCCATCAAGACTCAGCTTTCGATACAAAAGGAAGAGAGAAAAATCACTTAGGCGAGAAATGGAACCAATGGGTGCCAAAATGGGAAAGTTTCACTTTCTAGAATATTCTAACGTGATTATTGGTGCTACATATACAGGGATGAAGGTTGGTTTTGGGTTTAGTTCCAAAATGGTAGTTTGTGGCCATGTCTTGCAGATTATTGTAATAAGAAGGCCCATGTGGCTGTAGCATGTTTTTTTTTTTCTTGAACATTGTAATGTCATTTCATTGAAGAAAATAGAAAGCAAGTTTTTTTGTTCTTGCAATTGTTTTGTTCTTGCAACTTTCTATTTATTTCTCTGTTGTGTTGTGTGTGTATGTGTTAGTAAGGGGACTACCCTTCATCAATTACTCTAATCATGTGATTAGTGTTGTATCCTAATATCAGCCCTTTCATTCAAGGCTACCGGAACAATAATCATAATATGATTGTTACACACATGACTAATTCCTTGTGTGATATCTTATTGTCAGCCCCCAATCCTTTTACATTTCCAACTCACCATGTGCAACACTAATGCACACTCCTCTTTTTGGTTGTGATAATCCTTTTTATCAAAAGAAACATATTTTCCTTGCACTAATGATAACCAGATGTATCAAGAACATCTAGAGTGATGTTAACCTTACTTGTTTGTAGAGTGAAAGTACATGTATTTGAGTCTCATCTCTCTACTAGGGTCATAAACATCTCTTAGTATAAATCATCAATGATAACTCTTGCATATCTTTAATTTTGACATTCAATAATGTTCTTTACTCATCTATGTCATACACCACCATGTGAAGTCTTTGTAATGTGATGTTACATAGTTTAACACATGAAACAAACCAATCAATCTCCTTTCATGATAATTATATTTATTAAAAAGAATCAAGATAAATAATAAAAAAATTAATTCAGAAAAAAACATACATTAAACACAATTATAGATTTTCAAATCAAATCAAAACAACAAGTTTTGGGACATTATCATAGGATAGCATCACAAATTTAAGGTTAAAATCATGTAAATATTTGGATGTGGTCATGTTTCTCGAATTTTGATGAAAATTTACTATATTGAGTTTTATCAAAATCTAGACAATTCTTTTAATAAAATAATTTATTACTCAACTACAACATTGATGAGAATAACCTCCTTCACTCTTTGAGTATTTTTATTATTGGAGGATGTTATGAAAACTAATCAAAGCCTAATTGTAAGGGTGTAACATGAAAACAAAAGCAACATTTCACTTTAACCTTTGTCATTATAGTTAAAAAAATATTAACCTAGTTTTTCAAAATATTGTGTTTTAAGGAAATGTACTTCAAAATAATACACTAATTGATCAAAATACCCTAACTGGTGATTGTTAGATATCTCTTATCACCATTTCCCACTAGTATCCCTATTTGGGAGTATTCATTGCACAATTTTTCAAAACTAGCTAGTTAATGCCCCAATATTTATAATATACATGTTACTTATTCTTCATGATCACATCTTATTTTGTGCTTATGATTCAGCTTTACATAATGGCTCTTCCTTACACATACAAATCACTCTTATCAAACACATACACTTTCTTATATCATTTATTTATTGCATATATACTCACCTTGTCTAGTCTCCCCATTTTTTCTACACTCATTACATTTTTTTGGTTAAGCAAGCATGTTAGCTTACATAGGTGTACACTTCATTAATTGCCACGATTCTCATATATCCATTTCATAATTGCATCATCTAATTGTGTTCTTACATGATGATATATTTATTCACAATTTGCTTATATTTCTTATAGATAATATAATTTTGCATAACATATGTATTATCTTATACTTAAATGCCATATAATTCAAGATATTGTTCTCAATTTAGAGCAATTCACTTGTCTGCAATTTTATGCACTTTCATGATGACATCATTTTATCACACTTAGGGTTGATAAATTTTCATTTGTGGCCATCTCACATCATTCTCTCCTCATATCATATATATTATGGTGTACACATCCATTTGACGATGACACATTAAACCACCTTACTCATAGCTTTTCTCATCCACAAATTGAGGGAGCTAGCTTAGTTACTAGTCCTCGACAAATCTATACATGGTGCTCTTTTCACTTTACTTGATATTATGTTGTGTAGATTTAACGAGACAAATAAATTAGTAATCCTTGACATTGAGGTACACAATATGTTGTTTTTTTTTGCTTATATTTATCCTACTCGATAACCCTAGTAAAATGTTATATTTTTCCTCCTACAAAGTCATTTCTTGGTTCATAGGAGCCAACTCAGCATGAACTCCATGAACCCTTATACTCTTATGCTTTATTTCATTCAACATTTAATATTAGATGTATGCAATGATATTATTTATGATGCTTTTAATAACCACATTTATGAATGAAATTAGTGTTATTGGTGGATTGTTGTCTGGCTACATGTAAGTTTAGAGACATGATTTTACTCACGAACAAAAACAAGGTTGTAACATCCAAACTATATCCTTTAAAAAATTCTTGCCACTTTACTTTACTACCTTATTTACTTTGTCTTTCTCCAATCGTGTAGATTTACAAGCATTCTAAAGTGGGGGTAAATTATAGAGGAGAAAAGTGCATCCTTTGCACTTTTCCTCTCCTTTTGTAATCACATTAATATGTCTTATAATACATTGATTTAGCACTCAACTTCAATAAATTAGGCATAGATTTGATTGAACCTAGAAATCATTCCCACATCTTAGCACTTTAGCCTCATCTCATATGTAAACCTTAAAGTTCATCCATTTTTATATCTTGAACATGATTTTTGGTGGCACGGTGTCCTTAAATATGATCATTAATGCTAATGTGTCCCCCAAATTTAAATTTAGTTCATGCTAGGTACAACACGATCCAATTGTAAAATATAGTTATTGTCTGTTGGATTGTATGCCAAATTTACCTAAAATGGGGCTTAAGTTCTCATGTTTAAAATACACTTAGGTAGGATACTATTTCATAAGTTAAGTACTAAACAAAATTAATGATGAAGGATTCAAAGTGTTGAAAATTCTAGGTTTACATCAACGTCAAAGAAAATTTATCATCTCAATCTTCATATAGAAATTTTAGATTATTTATGCCACCAATCTTGTGAACAACAACAACAACAAGGGTCTTCCTAAGGTGTAAGGAAGTCTCAAAACTTCAAATTTCACATGGTGAACTCCTACATGTGTTTGTCCATGCCACATTTAACATTTAATATATCTAGCATAACAAATCAATGTTTGTAGGCTTTAGGTTTAAGGGATACAATCACACAAGTTGGATGGGATTGCTACAAAGAAGGAGAATATTACTATCATGATTATAGTTAGAAATTCATTGCAACAAGATCAATTTCTCATAACCAATTTCTAATATGGTACACAATTAGTGTCTATTATAATAGATTAGTTAGAATACAATGAAATAGATACATATTTCCTTATCCTTTCTTTCGTGTTAATTACACTTCACAAGTTCATGCCATGTTAGTGACTTGGCTCTTTTCTATTTAGTGTTAATCATGTTTTTGATTAAGTAAAAATAGGTTTTAGGGACTCGAAACCCAATACATCAAAATTACAAATATATGAACATTAAATTCCACTGAAACGGAACTATGACAAAAGTCTCAAAAGAGAACTAAGATGGAAAAAAGAGCTGACAAATGACTAAAGACCAACAAAAAGACAAAAAAAAAAGATGACAAAAAATTTGAAGACAACAAAAAAACTAAGTCAAGTTTTTAAGAAGCTCAACATCTTCCAACTCCAACTTGTTCATCTCAACAGTAGCACTCTTGAGATCTTCAATGTCCTTATTCGACTTCTGAGATTTCTTTTTTGTGCTAGCACGAATCCACTTACCAGGTCTAGGAATTTCCTCAGAGCCAGTGTTCTTGTTTCCCTCAACCTCCACAATGACTCTATCTTGATCAGTCTGCTCTCGCCTCACAACTAAAATCTTCAAGTGTTGAACATAAACCTTTAGGATTTTGTAGCTTTGTTCTCCAATTTTCATTAGGGTGGTCTCCATTTTTTGAAACCCTAGACACCATTTCCCCAAAGTTCTTGTCATTGTTAATCTTGAGGGTTTGAATATCCTTCACCACACACGAAATATCCTCCAGGGCTGAGGCTTTTCAGTGGCCATCCAAATTTCATTAACACTACCCAGAGTAATGCTTCTATCCTTAGCCACATCAGAGGTGTGTAAGTTCTCAAGATTTCTAGAGAGGGCCCTTTGCTTGATATCAATCTCCTGAACCTCATGAAAGAGCCACCTAATGATCGATGCCTCCCTTAGCCATCTGCAAAACACTTAAGGAGGGCTCCCTATTATATTGGTCTAGATCACTCAGATCAGCAACATCTATATCATCCATATCTTCTGCATCCAACTCCTTGGAACCAACAGGGGAAACGTAAACCTCCTTATGAAACTCAACATTTTTTAGTTTTTGTCTCAAGGGGTGGGATTCATAGGTTTCTTGGTGGTCGGAGAAGGTGTAAGAGACTTATCTCTACCCGCTTGACTAACAGGGGGGCCACCTTTGCTTTTATGTTTCTTTAGGGGGGGCTCCAAATCAGTATCCTATCCCTCCACCTCCTCATCTTCTTCCTCGGTCAGGCTTTCCTCCTCTTCAATTTTATGCTTTTTTACCTTCTTCTTAGGAGAGGGATTGGGAATAGAGGAAACTTTACCCTTCCCATCCTTCTTAGGGTTCTTCACAAGGGTAGAGGAACCTGGAATTTCTTCAACATCAGTGTCCTATCCTTCATCATCACCTTCCTCCATTTCAAGCTTCTCATCCCCCGAATCAACATTACCTAGCACATGATGATCAATAACAATATCATTAAAGTGTTCACAAATTAAGAGCATAAGCCCTTCATGAAGAACAAGGTTACCATAGGGGTTAGCCCTAAAATCTTCAATACAAGCATTCATAGAACATAACATATAGTAAGGAGAAGAAAATTTGGCATCATGTCAAAAATAGTTGACCATATGCCCTTGTAAACCTACCATCAAGGGTAATATACTGCATAATGGAAAAAAAAACTTGTCTCTGTACCAGTTTGATAGCCTTGGGCGCATAGTAGGTCTTATTGATTTTGACAAGCTTATTTTTTTCATCTTCTTCCTCAAGGAAGATCTTGACAACATAGTCAGTCAACTTTCTATCTCTATAGAAGTTCATTCCTTTTAAAGGAAGACCCATAACCTCCACAATAACCCCCTCGTTGACTTTGACAATCCTAGCAGCAATAGTGATTTTTCTATTCTTCCACTCTTTCTTGAACATTTTGGTGACTATAGAGTCTTGATCATGGAGATGTTGCATATAGTTAGTCAGGTTACCCTTGCTAAGAAGATGCCAAACTATAGGTTTAGCCTTCTAATCAATACACTGCAAAGGCTCCATTCTCTTCCTATCCCCTCCCATACTAGCTTTCTCGGTTTGTTCAAAAACTCCCAATTGCCACCTTTGTAATTTGAATAAAGCTCAATGAAACCCCAAAGAATTACATTCATAATGAAAATGAAGGTGCTCAGCACCCATACAACATGCGAGGCCAAATCAAAATTATTAGCCACCTTGTCGAAGGGACAAATACCATAATTGCCTACATCGCAACACTTAATTTTTGCTATCGTTGGGACTTGTTGAGAATTTTCCCACTTTACCATGGTGCGATCATAATTAAGAATGACTTTTGCCTCAGCATTGAAAGCCTCTTCACCCATCCACGTCAGCTTTGAATCAACTTTGACACTAGCATTGACAATCCAATCTGCCATGTCATTAACTTCCCGATAGGCATGAGAAATATGACATTTATCAGAGGTTTTTATAGTGTTTATAGATGCAATAATTAAATTATTAATAGTCCAAGAGGCCATGCTTAGGCCCTTGAGGCACATGATGATATTTTTAGAGTCCCCCTCAATCTAGACTCTGCGACACTTAAGATCTTTAGCAAGGATTAGAGCCCGATAAACTCTCGTAGCTTCAGCAAGGTGGTTGGTTTGGGATCCTAAGGGGAGTGCCACTGCTGCCATAGATATGCCTTTATCATCTCTTATCACAATTTTAATCATGTTTGATTGATGTATTTATTTATTTATTTAATAATAGGTAGAAAATAAATTAAATAAGAAAGGAACACACCATTAAGGTTATTTTATTTCGTTTCAAGTATATGTTAACTCATGCTTATTATGTATATATGTGAATGAATATATAACAAACACTAATCAATTTGAATTTAGAGTTATGTCTATGATAACTAATGTGGTATATATGTGTATTAATATATAACAAACACTAGTCAATTTGAATTTAGAGTTATGTCTATGATAACTGATGTGATATAATGAATTAGATTAAGTATTAAGGTTGGATCATTGTGAAGATAATGGACTAAGATCAAATATTCAAGAGAACAACTTGACAAGGTCTATAGGGACATGCTTCAAAACAATGTGAACCATTTGATAAGCTCCCTGGGTATAACCACATTTCAAATGGTAAATATTCTTATAAAAAATTATAAATTTACGGACTTATACTAATTCAATTCTTTTTAATATTTTTTAAAATAAAAGAGAAAAAATCATATTAAATTGTTGAAGGTTGGTCAAACAAGACTATGTTAATATGGAGGTGTAAATGAAACAATCTTGAGGTAGATCTAACTACCACAAGACTAGGACTAACGTATATTGTCATTCATATAAATAATCTTTTCATAAATATTAATAAAATTTTAAATAAAGAATTTTCAATTGAATACAAATACATAGTTATGCAAGCTATAATCAATGTCAAAAGCTTCATTGTTGAATTTAGTTTTAAACTTTAGTTTGGATATTATATGAACAATATTTTATTATTGTCTTGCAAGAAAATATTTAATGTTGTTGATAATTGTGGATGCCATGTGCAAGTCGTTGTTAAATTATTTGAGATACAACCCTTCAATAGTGGTAAGCCATACTACTTTTCTCAACACACAAAAAATAATTTAGTTAGTTCACTAAATATATAGCCTAACTTTAGTATGTCTTTAAAAGATTTGCCGACTTTGACAAATTGATAGTTATGTGCAACTCCAAATGAAATAGGATTCAACAATGTTCCTTAATAGAAAAAGCTATATGTACAAGTCCAAATTAAATTTGATTAAATAGTGTTTCTTAATAGCAAAAGATATATGTACAAGTCAAAATTTAATGATTAAACAATATTTCCCACTTACAAAATTGATATGCACAAGTCTCAATTAAATTTGATTGTATATCATTTTATAATGTAATATGCAATTTATAGTACTTCATGTTCAATAAAGCCAAAAAATTACATGACAGGAAAAAAATCAAGGCTAGAGTCCCAAACAAGATGGTCCAAGAATGCATCTTGGACCAATTAATTATACATAACGACTTGAATATGCATGGGGATAGATTTGATGAAGATTATGCAATGAATGTCATGATGACTTCTCAACATTCGTCACGATTAAGCAACTCATTCACTCAATATGTGACTTAAAAATAAATTGATTTAGTGTTATGTTGCTAAGGTTTGATACTTAAAAAAGTTAAAAGTTTAATTCGTGAGGGATATTTGGATGTATGTTGTGCTTATTACCTCCCCACTATTACAAAAAGTTGTGTTTCTAGGGTCATTGGGAGGCAAGAAGAAGACCCAAGTGTCTTGGTATCCATTACAAAGGACATTGTCTTGATATTATACCTTATTCATATTTTCTAGGAGGTAGTAGCTTTCAAGATTTGGTGGCTTACATTTTCTTCAAATTCAATTACTAGAATTTTTTACTATTTCTCTATATAATGCATTATTAATTTATCCAAAGATATATTATAATTGGCAATTATTATAAAAGCCCCATTTAATTTATAAATAACATCAAACTTTCTTACTCTATAACTTTAATAAATATATATATTTTTTAAGACAAAATTATTATAGATTTGATACTTTAAATCACAAAAACAACAATATATTTTTAATATTAAAAATATATAAAGATTAATCATAGTAAAGCTTTAAGTACAACCTATATGAACTTGACTAAGCAAATACTAAGATGACGCTTTAGCTAGTTTTTATTTAATTAAAAGAGTAACTTAAAATTAAACAACGAGGTATTGCCTATTCAATATTAAATACACATTTGATCGTATTTATTAAATAATTAAAATTCAATATATGTCACGGTTTTAAATTTTAAGTAGTTCATAAAATAGTCATTGGTGAAATGGTCAAATGTGCATAAGAATGCTCATATACCTAAGATAATTCAAACTATGATGTTAGAATTATGATGTTATCATATATTTTTTAATACGGAAAACTTATAGCCAATATAATTATATTTGATATGAAAAGTTTATTCTCCAATATTATTACATTTTATCAATAAACAACTAGTATAGATGTCCTAAATACATCTATTGAAATGCAAAGAGTATATTTGAAGTTATTTTATTTACCTTAATATTATTTTATTTTACTTTAAATTATATTTATTTTATAGACATTTAACTTTTGTTGTATCTACATCATTTAAAGTAACATATAAGAATTTTTTTACATCATTATATTCTACCCCTTACTATCATTATATAATACCTCTATATTATCACTTAAATGTCTTTTATTACTCATCCACGATGAAACAATCTATCTAAAGAAATGTTAAGAAATGATTGTAGTTAATTTATTTATCTTGATATTATTTAATTTTAATTTTATTATATGTGCATTGTTTAAGATATCAATAAGAATTTTTGTTAACACATTCACATAATCCCTATATCATTATACTCTACCTTTTGTTTGTTTTTTCTAGCGAAGAGGTATCCCCACGACCCAACCCAGCACCCAGCAGCCCATATCTTGGGTACTAGAGGCGAGGGGGGCGAGACTAATCCCCCAAAGATAAACCACACCCCGCAAGCTACTCCACCCTTTATTACCATTATAATGCTTCTCTACTTTAATTATACAAATTTAAAATAATATTTTATTGGTTTAACATTTTACCCCAATATTTCTCATCCACGAATCACGATGAAACAGTCTCATATGGAGGTTGAAATTGTCAAATGTTGACTAGCCATGTTTTCCTTCAAAATTTTGGACGGTTTGATAAATTTCTCTAATTTTTCCTTGAAAAACAACATCCTTGTCAAATAAATATATTAATTTTTGGTGACAGGGTATCTTACTAGGTAGGTTTAACCAGAGTGAAAGGAATCGGTTGCAACATGTGACCTCAGTTGAATACCAGTCACAAGAACTAAGACCTTTCACTGAGCTATTGCATGACATCAGCTTAATTACTTTCAGTAATGTGTGATTATCACCTGACCCACTAGCAGAACAATTTACTCCTTTTTATTTTATCGGGAGGAGCGAGTCCTTTCTTTTTACCTTTTATGAAACAAAGTCTTCTCCATGAAGATGCTCATATAGGTATTTCTCAATATCTGATGTCTGTCGACAAAAATCTATAAAGACCAATGGCTCTTCCTCGTGGCCTTCCTTCCACTTCGGTAATTTTTAACATTTAATGCAAACCCAAGGTTTCATGGCACTGATGTGACCGCGAGGGAATGAAGATCCCCTTGTTCATGGTATTGTGGTGCTGGTCACAAGAACAAGCTGACCATTGCTCACCCACTTTTTAACCTTTCCTCTCAACTGCTATACTATTTCCATCCTTTGCACAGCCTTCTCTGTCCTTTTTTAAACACACTTTCTGCAGTTTCGAATCCTGCCGGCAATAAAGACTTTTGCATCCTTCCTCTTAGTCGTCCATGATCTGGGCAACTACCCACATGGTATTCTCAATTGGGTTTCCCCTGGTCCCCTAGACCCACTATATTTTAACCTTGAGGGAGCGGATTTCGAATGTTGTGGAAGCACCAGTTTGATTTGATTTGATGTGGGTTTGGCTTTTTTATCTCTCTTTTTTATAGGCTCATCCCATGTGACTTGGGCTCTGCTAATGCATTTGAGGAGGAAGCGAAAGTGCCATTGAAGTATGTGAGTGTATTGGGTGATAGGCAATGAGAAGGTGGAAGGGACATGCTCTCAGGCACCGGCTGGCTGACTTGTTCCAATGCAGGGTGGAAAGTATGGAAGTGAGTGTGTTTCCCCATATTCTCTTGACATAATTATATCCAGATTTGAACTGCTGCCTATTAGTCTTATCTGTAGTTCTGTGTTTATTTCTTGGGATAACCAATACAAATCAAGGAAGTATGTTGTACTAAAGACATGTCTGTATTAGCACAATTGCATAGTGTCAGTCTTATCAGAAGTGCCTAGTGTGTATGGATATTGCATGATGTTTGAATGTTGTTTTTGGGGTATTGCCTTTTGCTGTTATGTTTGAACTTTTGGTGATCCTGTTGGCATCTCTGATTATTATGTTTCTTTTTTTTTATGTATATGATCGATGTTATTAGTTCCTACAACTGGAATGCAGTTTGTTAGTGTAAGTGACACTTTTTGTTATTTGATGGTTCCTGTGTGCTTTTAGCTTGTAGTTTCGATTATATGCATCCCTTGTCTGCATGCTATTAGGKTTTTTTTAAATGCTATAGTTCTTAATGCCAATGGTGTTATTAATTTTACATTTGTATCTTGTAATTGACTGTTTCTAACTTTGTAGTTTGGCTATTCAAATGCGTGCTCTTAACTTGGTGTTCTTGATATATCAATGTCTTTTCAACTATTCTGAGTATGCTATTCTGTTCTGTGAAGTGTTATAGTTCTCTGTGCCAAATGTGCAGTCTAATTATAGGTCTGAATTTGCTTCCCATGATTACTGTTCAAGTGTGGAATAGTGATCAATTTCATCATGGTAGTAAGAACTTAAATATTATGGTGATTCATGTGGAAATTTCGAAGAATTTTGCACAAGATAGCAAAATTTACCTCTGTTCTTATATGCTACGCTCTCATTCATTTGGGCCTCGTGATATTTAGTGGATGCACTAGGTCACTGCTTTCTAAGTATCATTCTTCCCTTTCTTTTTAGTTGCTTCTTGTAAATAAGGAAGCGTTATAGCTCACTGTTCTCATATGCTATGTTCACATTTTTTGGACCCTGTAATTTGAGTGGATGCTCTAGATCACTGTTTTCTAAGTATCTTCTTCTCTATTTTTTTGCTTCTTGTAAATTTGGTTATTGCTTGTGTTCATGCATTAATGTTATAGGTGCACACTTTCATGTCCTAGTTTGTCACAAAACTGTTTTTCTGCATTGATGATATAGGCTTGGTGTCTTATGCAACAATTTATTTGCCTTATATGGATGTTGGCTTTGTTAATAATAATCTTGTTTCCTCATTGTTTTATGTACTAGATTCTTGTTTTACATTGAATTTTTATTTGGCACTTACATGTGATGTAGGTCTTTTTCTCTAAGTGTAATATATAGGGTGTCAACCGTTGTCAAGTAATTTTATTGATTTTTCTGTTATCGAGCATAGTTATTTGCATGTTTTGTGCAAACTGTGATCATATAGAAATGATGAGAATCCTTTTTATAGCATTTACTTTTTACATTTTACATTGTTTCTTTCGTTTTGCTCATGTTAAGGGCTTCAACACAGCTTCTACAATTTTTCAATAATAATTTGATTTCATGTTTATTGTTAATGGCACTTAGATTCCCCCTCTATTGTTTTTTAGGTTTTTTGTTATAAGCAAAATATTATCCATTTTTTTTCATTAATTATAAGCTCTTTATTCTTTTTTCTTATAAGCCTCTACAATTTTGTAGTTTACCTCAGAAACCGATGTAATTTTGGCTGTATGATGTATGTAGAAATTAATTTATCTAATTTTTTTTGGGGGTTGCTTTCCTTAGTTCTCTTTTATTTTGGAATGCCCTCCTACATTTTTGTTGCAGTGAATTTTGAACCGAAGACATATTTTACCATTTCTCATTTTTTCCTTTATAGTTTTGTTAATGACTCCACTCTTGAAACAATGCCATAATCAGTAGCCTGCTTGTTTGACTATGGATTGCTTTGATTACTGTGAGGTGTTTCATTCTGACATTTTTTCTCATTTTTGCTTCCAAATTTCGGGCACAGATTCCGTTCTTATAGCAATATTATTGTTTTTAAATTTTGGCATGTACCTTTTACGCATTATTTTTTTGGTTCTATTACTGGTTTTATTAATGTTGGTGTCTGACACATTTGTTCTGATGGTGTTATTTCTGTCCATGTAATATGGTTTGGCGTTCTTTCTCATTGAATGGTGTAGAATTCTGTCATTTGGAATCTGGATGATAATATAAGGTACTTGCGTTGCTTCTGTTGTTAAAGGGTGGAGTCTATGTATAAGAATGTACTCCTGGGATCCAATTTTCTTCTCTCCTGATTATTTTCATCTGTGGTCGTATGTTACTGGGCTGTTCCTTTTGTATTCTTTGCCACATTATTCACCTATATTTAAACAATGCGTCTCCCTCCTCCATTGTCTGATTTAGTATATATGTGTTTGGATATGAGTTTCATTCTTCTAGCGATAAATCGGTATCTACCCTAAGAAAATTTCCATTTCATTTTTTCTATATTTAAATTGCATTTTCTGTCATTCTAGCGATCCATGTCATAGGGTAACCCTTGATACTTTCAAAATAATGCTGAGAATAGTGGTTTTTGAATAGGTCTAATTTAGAAAGAATGTACTAGCATTAACATTACTGTCTGTATTTTTAATATACTTCCAGAAATATATTTTGTCTTCCATGTAAAAACAAAAGGATGGGTGCAGTTTGGAGCTCTTGGAGCTGTACAAACATACGGGCAAGAGCATCAGCAAGAGGATATAAAGTGAGCTTTCGATGGCAGCTCCAAGCCATCCTCATGAAGATGAATTGTCTGCTAAAACACTACAGAAACGATATGAAGGCCTGGTGACAGTGCGTACTAGGGCAATCAAAGGGAAAGGAGCATGGTACTGGATACACCTCGAACCTATTTTGTTCCAAAACCAAGACACTGGAGTTGCCAAGGCTGTGAAATTGCGCTGTGGCCTCTGCAGTGCCTTGTTTTCTGCATCAAATCCTTCTAGGACAGCATCAGAACATCTTAAAAGGGGAACTTGCCCCAATTTCAATGGAGGGATTCCTAATCCCATTTCCTCCGTTCCTCCATCTAAAACAATTGTGTCTGCCAGCTCTTCTCAGAACAGGAAGAGAAGTGCTCTTTCCTTACCAGCACCTCCGATGCCTCTTTCCGTGATTGGTACTCCGCGTCCCAGTTCTGAACTTGTCCGTTATGGGAGTCCAACTCCTCTAGTTCTTTCAGGGGGTAAGGAGGATTTGGGTGCACTTGCTATGTTAGAAGATAGTGTGAAGAAACTAAAAAGCCCAGGTGGAAAAGGAGCTCCGGGACAGATCCTAAGTAAAGGTCAGATTGAGACAGCTCTTAATTTTCTTGCTGAATGGCTCTATGAGTCATGTGGCACAGTTTCATTTTCTTGTGTGGAGCATCCAAAATTCAAAGCATTTCTCAACCATGTGGGTCTCCCACCTATCAGTAGAAAGTATATTGCTGCAGAAAAGTTGGATGCTAAGTATGAAGAGGTAAGAAATGAGTCTGATGCAAAGCTTCAGGATGCCATGTTTTTCCAGTTGGCTTCAGATGGGTGGAAGAAGAAAAATTTGTCCTATGGTGATAATTTGGTAAACTTGACACTAAATCTTCCTAATGGAACCAGTCTCTTCCGTAAGGCCCTTTTTACCAATGGGGGAGTTCCTCCCAAGTATGTTGAGGAAACTCTTTGGGAAACCATATCAGAGATATGTGGTGCAACAGTAGAGCGGTGTGTGGGAATAGTTGCAGATACAGATAAGCTTAAGGCAAAAGCACTGAGAGAATTGGAACGTAAGAACTGCTGGATGGTCAATCTTTCGTGCCAAGTTCAAGGATTTAGTAGCTTACTGAAAGATTTTCATAAACACTTCTTGTTATTTAGATCAGTGGCTTCAGATTGCTTTAAGTTGGCTACTTTCTTCAATGGCAAGCACCAGGCTAGTACATTCTTTCAGAAGTATCAAATACAAGAATTATATCATGTAAAATTGTTTAGGGTTCCTTCTGATCCTCCTTTTGCAAACAATAACTACCCCTACATTTATGCTATGATGGAAGATGTTTTCAATTCAGCACGTGCTTTACAGCTCACAGTGTTGGATGATTCATTCAAGGTCTTTTATGCAGACGACCCTCTTGGAAGGGAAATTGCAGATATGATACAGGATATGAGATTCTGGAATGACCTGGATGCAGTTTTATCATTGGTCAAGTTGGTCAAGTTAATGGTACAAGACATTGAGGCTGATAGACCTTTGGTGGGACACTGTCTACCATTATGGGATGAACTGAGGACTAAGGTTAAGGATTGGGCTACAAAGTATACCATTGATGAGGGACCTGTGAAAGAGATTATTGAAAAGAGATTTGCTAAGAACTATCACCCGGCATGGGCAGCAGCATTCATTCTAGATCCTCTCTATCTTATCAGGGATAGCAGTGGGAAGTATTTGCCCCCTTTCAAATGTTTGACAACTGAGCAGGAAAAGGATGTTGACAAGATTATTACAAGATTGGCTTTTAGGGATGAAACCCATATTGCATTGATGGAACTCATGAAATGGCGTGCAGAGGGCTTGGATCCTTTGTATGCACAGGCAGTGCAGGTAAAACAACCCGATCCTGTCACAGGAAAAATGAAAATTGCCAACCCTCAAAGTAGTAGACTTGTATGGGAAACATGCTTGAGTGAGTACAAAGCCCTTGGCAAGGTTGCTGTCCGGCTAATATTTCTGCATGCAACCTCTTGCGGCCTAAAATGTAACTGGTCATTCATGAGATGGCTATACACTCATGGCCATTCAAGGGCTGCAATGGATAAAGCTCAGAAGATGATATTTATTGCTTCTCATGCAAGGCTTGAGAGAAGAGATTTTGTGAATGAGGAGGAAAAAGATGCAGAGCTCTTTGCAGATGGTGATGATGATGTACTTAGTGACGTTTTTGCAGATCCATCCTTGTAACATATACTTGTAGGAGTTTAGAACTAATTCTTTACCTCTTGCCCTTTCTCGTCATTTAGTCTTTAAGATGAGGGAGAAAAGTTGAGTAACTCTATTAGATTTCCATGCTTCAATATTGGTTTCATCTATCAGATCTGTTGTTGATACCCACTTATCTTTTCTTTGATCGAACAAGTTTTTGAGACTCTAGAAAGTAGGTTCCTGTGTTGTAGATTTATCCATGAATATGTCCTGTTGCCTTGGACAGATGGTTTGCCTACACTACTTATCATGTAATTGAATTTTAAGAACAAAAGCTTTCCTTTTTTTGAGATTGAAAGAAATTTTGTCTGTCTGGAAATGTGATTCTGCAAGGGGTTGAACATGTTCTTAAGTTTCATGATTGTATCTGTTCTCTTCAGCCCAAGACTTTTTGAATATACCGGAATTTGTACTTACTGTTGCACTTCATCTAGCAAAATTTTCCACAAAAGAACACATCCAAGTTATGTCTCCATCATTAACATTATGGCCACGAACAATAAAATAGTCAGAAGTACAAATTGGTTTATTATGCCCTCAGATAGCATATATCCCCAAAAGCCACTACACATTTGATTCTATAATCTAATTTCATGCAATATGTTTAATTGGTATCATCTATAGGCAATAGACCGATCTTTGCACCAAGACTATTTATAAACTTTAATGTTGCAAATCAGGATTGGAGCTCTCAGCACTAATTTTAAAACAAAATGAACTAGACAGTAAAGGAATCTTAATCAATTATTGACTTCTTATGGCATATACTAAGAATCAGCTATCTGAGATTTGAATGGAGAAATGGATTTATCTTCTACATGTGTAAAGTAACGGTCCTTTTGAAGGTCGACAATGCTTTGTCCCCATGAACTAACCATGGTTGGAGTAGAGGGCAGCATACTGTGGATGAGAATAATGGTTTGCAAGTTGAGAAATATATCACTACATGTATTTTGCCTAATGTTATTGGTTATAACTTATAGTCATAGATTACATTTCAAAATGTAAACCCTCTAGAAGGAAATAGAACACACGGCCCTATTTTCTAAATGTCAAAACATCTCTTATAAATTGAAAATAAAGGGGACACTCGGCATAAGATATTTTGGCTTTTACTCTACAGTAATGTTATTTTTCTAAGCAGTTGATTGCTTGGCATATGCTTGCTACACACACACAAACAAAAAATCAAGACTGTTATGATGCATGAAGGTGTTTACAGATACTTGGTCATGGAATAAGAAACCATTCTACTTTGCAGATATTTTTATCACTGATATAGTGATACCACACCTGTCAATATCTTTGTGTGTTTCTGCCTTTACTGAAATAGTATTCTCCATCGTCATTCTGATTTTGTGTAAGAATATGTTTACATCTCTTCAGACCCACTTGGTGAGTTCATGATGAATGTTAGATGTGCACTGAATTTAAAGTAATTTAATGCTACTGGATGGACAAGTAGGTGAAAGAGGCTGTAGACATACAGATGCTAGTTGATTGGAATGATCGAAAGAGACAACTTTTAAGAGGTAATAGGTGGAAGGACAATAGAAGTGTTGATACTCAATGTTGCAACAACAATCACTTGTTGGTGTACTGGATGCGTTCGATACTTGCAACATGCACAAAGCATAAGAAATGGGGAGTATTTTGAACGAATGAATTGGTTCATAGAATGATCTTTGGATTCTAAAGGTTATCTCCTTGTTAAATAGCTTGATCTAACCTTGTCTGGAGAAGAGAGGTAAAATCAACTACAAATGTTGAAAACAAAAGAGGCGATCTGCAAAGATTAATCCTTTTAGACATCCCTGAAGATTAAATTCAATAGTCAAACAGAATGAAATAAACATATCACTAGCAATGTGAAGGGTAATCAGTCATCCACAAGTAATAACCAAGTAGGATAGAAACACAGCATCAGGACTCAGTTAATTGCTTCAAGAAAAAAGCCCATTTACAAATTATCAAAGTCCTATATGGCTTTCGACACATGAATTGAGGTTGCATCAGAATTAGCATACAAATAAAACTGAGAAAAAAGATTTAACAGACAAGGTTTGTCGATAAGCACAAACCTGTAATATGTTTTTTTTATTGACTTATGCAGATTTGAACTTAAGACCTCCCAGTTGGGAGGCTGCTTACCGTTGCACTATGGGGTCATCCCCACAAACCTGTAATATTGAATCTAACCTAAACCATGAGCATGAAGGTGTTTGCAGATGAGTGGTCATGGAATGGGAAACCACTTTACTTCGCAGATATTTTTATCACACTGATATAGTGATACCACACCTGTCAACATCTTTGTGTGTCTCTGCTTTTTATGAAATAGCATTCTCCTTTCTCTTGCCATTCTGATTTTGTGTATGAATATGTTTACATCTCTTGAGAGCCACTTCGTGAGTTCATGATGAATGTTGGATGTGCATTGAATTTAAAGTAATTTAATGCTACTGGACAGACAAGTAGGTGAAAGAGGCTGTAGACATACAAATGTTTGTCGATTGGAATGATCAAAAGAGACACTTTGAAGAGGTAATAGGTGGAATGACAATAGTGTTGATACTCAATGTGAAGACTAAATCCTCTTACTATCCCTGAAGATTAAAATCCAATAGTCAAACAGAATAAAATGAGCAGATCACTAGCAATCTAAAGGGTAATCAGTCATCCACGAGTAATAGCAAAGTAGGATAGAGACGCACCACCAGGACCAAATCTGTTAATTGCTTCAAGTAAAACACATTTGCAAATTATCAAAGTCCTATATGGCTTTAGACACATGAATTGAGGTTGCATCAGAATTAGCATACAAAATAAACCGAGAAAAAGATTTAACAGACAGGGCTTGTTGATAAGCACAAACCTCTAATATTGAATCCAATCTAAACCATGAGCACAAGGCTCTTATTTATACAAACTAACATAAAGCAAAAATTAGCTGCCAATTGATGCCTCCAATCACGCAGGTCCAATTTTTTTAATCTGGGTGGCAGCTGGAAGATCACTACTTGCATTAATCCTGACACTCGGTGCATGATCGATATCACTAAAGTTTCAAGTGTCGTTAGAACAGCTTGCATAACTGTATTCTCAATGTTGGGCCATGCACATTGATATTCAAATTCAATTATCCCTTTGTGGCTGAATCCACATTGAATTATCAATCTCAAGAACTCTACAGCCCATTAAACTTCGCTATTGCCTCTCTTTTATGTTTGTCATTGCTCCAATCTTAGCAATTCTTCTTCATTCCATTTGGGCGAGTGTGTGTTGTAGATTCAAAACAATGAGTGGCTGTCAATCTCAACCACTCCCAAATAAACCATCGCAGTAATTGATTATGAAAATCCAACGGTTTGCGGAATTCC
Source organism: Thuja plicata (assembly GCA_018584345.1). NCBI lineage: Eukaryota > Viridiplantae > Streptophyta > Pinopsida > Cupressales > Cupressaceae > Thuja > Thuja plicata. The sequence continues at coordinate 923,271 of MU223474.1, forward strand.
TCACAATGTGTAGCTAATATCTTCCTAAGGCCATTGCAAGCCATTAGACCTTTCATGCTATTATCGATTGATACATGGAAGAGACACGTGGAAGATGTAGATTAAAACAAAAATGGGCCTCACATTTCTTAACCACCATTGATCTATGAGATTGGATGGTGTATCGGCCCTCATGAGCCAAATCAAACTTATGAGACAAACCTTGAGTTTTTAATTAGCAATATCAATGTCTCACAAACATTTAACCCTTCAAAGGTTTGCATTCCAAGGCAAAATAGTTTATCACGTCAAGGATATAGTGATAAATCACTACAGGTTAAAGGAGACTCTTTGAACCAAGGAATCTATTGGATATAAAATCACTATGGTCAAAATTTGGGAAGGCAATTGTTATTTTTCTAATGTGGAATTAACCTATTTGGTCCTATCAAGGACTAGGTATCTATTGAGGGATAATAAATTAATATCAATCATAAAATTCCAAATTTATCATAATAGAGCTAATTAGATTCTAAAAACAAATGAGATTATTAATACATTAAGCTTGGAATTCAACAATTCTTTAAAAATATTAGATTTAAGAAACTTTCAAAATTTAAAACCCAACCAACACTACAAACCAGCTATTGTTATATAGTTTATGCAACAATTGATACAAATAAATTATTTACAATCTCAAGAAGGCATACCCTAAAAAATAGAGAATATGGGATCTAGTGACTAGTGACCAACCTTTCTAACAAACTTCTTTAAGAAACTCCTACGCAAGTCATGAATATTTAACTCCTTAAAATGCACTACAAATAAATAGCCTGCACTACAAATAAATGACCGTGGTTCAAATTACGTCCTTCTAAATTGTCTCCTTCCTTTCCTCGTTGATGTAGTATGAGGTAAACACACAAAATAGGAGGATGAAAAACGAACCAACCATATTAATATCATTATTGGCATTCACATCTTGAGCTAAAAATTGTTGATCACACTTCACCATTTGCCTTTTAAAATCTACCTCCATGATGGTGAGAAGCCAACGTAGTGGAGTCGCTAATTTGAATGTGATTGGTGCTCTCAATAGGAAATTGAAAATGGTTGTAGACACCACCTATAGGGTTGGACAACTTACTTAGGGTGGGGTCCCATGTACGAGGCTTGCTAAAAAAATTTAGTGGGTGTTGCTCAGACTTTTTAAGATTATTTTAAAGTGGGTGCTTCCATGATTTTTTTTAATGTAGTTTAAGCTCCTAAATTTATGGAAGTTGGCAGTCTCATGAATTTTATTATTTTGCATAGGTAATTCAATAGAGTAAATAAATTTAAGATAATATAAAATTAATTGGTGAAAATGTAAAATAGTTTAAGGTAATGGAGCAATTTCTAGACCCACCTCCATTGCACCTACTTAAATTTTTGAACTAAAAAGCAAGGGTTGCTAATGTTGAGGACAAGTTTCTATTTAATCCTACAACATTTTTTTTGTTTAATGGTTGCTCCTTCAAAATAGATTATAATTCCTCCCCATGGCCCTTGACCTTTTATTCATTTTGTAACAACCATGGTAAATAAATGACAAAAGTTTGCACTCATAATAGTATTTTTCCAATCCAAAAATACATGTGAATATGGAGTATGATAACCATTGTCAAAATTATAACTATTGCTATAAATAGGCTATTTTCTCTTGAGTTGTAACTACCACATCATATGGATGCTCTTGCATTAGATTTCATCAAGTAGGAGGCTTGTGAGCATAGTTCACAAACTTGAGCCAATGATGAAATTGCAGATTTTTTTAGCAAGCTCCATTATTAGACCAAACACCTTAGAAGATTTTCTCCTTCGTTTCTTCCAATGCCGAGTTGGAATAAATTTGATCTCACTTTGCTAGATTTGTTCACCATCTTTTTCTCCTCTCAAAATCTTTTGTCCACCCTAAATTGACTTCCTCTTTTCAATGCTTATTTTATTCCATCTCCTCTTTTCATGGAATTTAACCCATCATAAACTATCCACCACAAAAAATCATTTTCACTTGCACTCAGATCTTCACAATTCATCAAAAATTTACCCCATCATTTATTAATGCAAACATCACTTTGTTATCATTAACAAAATTATGAGAATTGTAAAGATTCATCACTATCTTTTCTTCAATTTCTTCATTTACAAACAAATCTTTAGGAATTTTTTAATTTCATAATCAACTCCTCATTTGTTTCTATACATATCTTTGACTCAACCATTGCAACTTTTACTCCTTCATTTCACACATTTGGTAGCTCATCAAGTTACTTATCTTTGCATTACTCTATATTAATTAACTTCTACCTATCTTTTGAAAGACAAATTTCAGCATCATGACTCTTGGTTAAATGAATAATTTAAGAGAATATATTTCTTTCTCTTCTTTGTCATCTACTACACTAAAACCTTCATGTGAAGAGTCAAACTAGCAATTCAATTGCTTAATTTTCTTCATCTTCTCTTCCTCTACACTCACTGCCTCCTTCTCACGCTTCATTCTTTTTTCTTTCAATTGAATGACTCCCATGAACAATATCCCTATCACACAAGTGTATAAATCATCACAAAAAAATTACAAGAATCGAAAAATTTGTTTTCTTTTTTCATTGCCCTCATATTCTCTTTTATAGACACCTAAAGTACAATCTCTATAACCTTCTCATAATTCTCTTATACACTTAGTTGGATCACATCCATGAGTACCTCTATGTCTTCTTCTCTACCTTATTGCTCATTATCTCCATGTCCCCCAAAGGCCCTACTACTACTACTACTACTGAGTACCTCTATGTTTTCTTCTCTACCTTATTGCTCCACATTACTCATTATCTCCATGTCCCCCAAAGGACCTACTACTACTACTACTACTACTGCTACTACAATATTCCCCTTTTCCTTGGCTGCAACTTCTTGCTCTTTATCAATTTTAGTTTTAGCACCAGTCTCTCTACTTACAACACATCTCCAACATTACAAAAATCCATTTCCTTATTCATATTTTATTTTCTTGTTACTACAACATTTCTTCCTTATTCAATTGGATTTTTTTAAAAATCTTGTGCATGTCTTCCAAAAGACATTCTCTTCTGAACACTTCCAAATCCTGAGAGGTGGCAGGTGACTCAACATACACTAAAACAACAATTTTTTCTTTCACAAGTTCTTATCAATTATCTTTATCTAACTAACTACCAATGAAAGATATTTCAATGATAACACAAATACATGAACCCCAAATTTTTACATGGAAAACCCAATGTGGGAAAAACTACAGTGGGAATCACACTCACTATATAAAGATCATATTACAATGTTTTAGGCCAGGGGCTAAGGAACTCACTGTTAGGTATAACAGTCCACAAGACAACTGAGAGGGGGAGGTGAATCAGTTGTAGTAGAGATTATTAAACTTTAAACTTTATAAACCATATCAGCAAAAACAAATGATAACACCATAACACAATATTTGTTGTCGAGGAAACCATGTTAAAGGTAAAACCCTGGTGGGAATTAACACCCACAAATAATGTACTAAGAGTATAGTATCCCTGTTAAAATATATTAGCCCTGTTAGGAGCTTGTTACAATATTACAGTACACAGTCTTTGTTGGGAGACAGACACTGTTAGGAGTCAAAGAAAATAGTAGGCTCACTGCCAAGGCACACTGCCCGAAGAAGGTTAAAGCCACCCTCAAGGATTTACAATCTGAATCAAGTGTATAAAGCAATCACACAATCCAGTGAACTATCTGATAGCAATTGTCTTTGCTTGGTCAATTCCAATGAAGTATAACAATCATCAACTCTGTTATATATCTAGCAGTCAACAAGCTTCTCAGCTTCCACACATCTCTGCCCTTTTAATCTCTGCCACATCTTCTCCACAAGAAAATATCATTCATATATACCCTCTTACAATAATTCATTAGGTCAACCAGTTAAGCTTTCCTAATACATAATTAACTAGGTCGGCCAATTAAGGCTTTCTATCATACAAATAATTATATAACCCCTTGATAAGATACACACGGTACCTATAACAAGTAAACATCAATTACAATCCATCACATATACTTCCAGATCTGCAGTCCACGCTCATAATTAATTTCACATGCTACATGTCTGAAGTCGGCTAGTAAATAGGTCTTCTCCAAAATACACGCCACAACTAACGTCACCATAACAAAACAACAATCGAAATCAACCCATTACTCCAACATATGTTGGCTTTCCACCAGTAATCTCGCATCATCTGAAATATCTTCGCCATAAAGATACACTAGAAACACAGAGACTTGCTCTGTCCAGAATCACAGTTACAGTCCAGAAAACCAGTCTTCACCAAATCAACTGTAACATCCACAATATCTAACATTAAGTCAAGCGACCTTAGGAATAAGTTCAGCACACATCCTTATGCTAAACTCCAACTTTGATCGTTCTTAAGCATCTGTGTAGTGTCCATACACTTCTTCCAATCAAGTAACCAGTTTGTCTTCTCTACAGAAATATATGTTGACATCAGTGACAAAACATGAATATCAACAACATGATCAGTAACCAAAACTAATATCATCCAACACTCGCTACTCCTAAAAATGACTTGAAAGCTAAGGCACACTACTTAGGGCAAGATACAAAGGACTTGCAAATCATTGAAGATAACAACTTCTTCAAGGCAAGGTACAACAAAAATGATTACAAGGAATTATGTTGAATGAATTGAGTATAAGTGCATTCTCTACAATATTGATTACAACTCATTGTTTATAAATTTTTTACTGATTTAATCTCCTCTTATATGCACATTGACACTTCACAATATCTCGTACATACTCATACACATCACACTTATCAATCTTCAAGGAATATTCACCTTTCTATATCCACCACAACACAAAAAACATCCATTAGGTTGGCCTAATGAGATGTGGTGTGTAATACATGAACCATTGGCTCCAAACACAATCTCGAAAGCATGTGGAAGGAAAATGAAGCATGTGAAGCATCACACTGTGTTGTCACACCTTCCTCTAGATCCAAAATCTTTGCCAAAATTACTGCATGCTAGCGCAAGGATCAAAACATCCCAAATCGGCTACAAAGGATGAAGTTTTCGATGGTTGTCGACCAAACTAACTCAAATCAAAATGAAGAACTCTAGAACTATTGTGGATGCAAAACATAGCATCACTTGATCCTGACATAATCATATCAACAAATCACATCATCAAAATAACTGAAGGTGGAGGAATGTGGACCATTCCTGCAAATTGGTACCATGTTTCTGTCAAGACAATGCACAATACATCATTACACCTGTTGTGGAGAAAATTGGATTATGAAACCTGAATTAGCAACCTCAAATATCGACGAACACCATACTCCAATTGCAAGGTGGAAATGTTCCAAGATACAAACCAATAAGTCAAGACATAGTCTACCAGATTGTTCACCAAAATCGTCAAACTTAGTCATTTTATATGTAGAAACTAGAAACCTTCTCTGAATCACATAACTCGATGTGGATCTCAAAATGGCATGAAAGGATCCCTAACAACATCTTAAGCATATTCAGACCAAAAGATCATATGTCAAATCAACATAATCTATTGAGTCAACTACAGACCAACATAGAAAACAATGGCAAACAAAGAGAAGCATAACTTCAATTGTAGAGAAAACCAACATAAGATATCTGATTTGGAAATCTACACAATGCTTCTAAAAATGTCCACCAAAGCACACACCTTGAAACATTAATGCAGAGCATTCTCTGAACCAGTTCTAATCATTCCTGAAAGCTAGCATTACTGTCAGCAAACAACAAAACATAACTTCAACCATTGAATAACTAAGGACCTAAAAATATGATAGTACAACATTCAAAAACCATATGTATTAGCTCCAAAATTACGATCCATCAACATCTTATGTGCAGGTATGTAGATCATTCTCCCACAAGGACTTTAGATACTCTTTCCTACATATTCCAACTTCCCAAACTTCTACCTTCTGGATACACCACATACTAACTTACTATCACCACCATAAATCAAAACAACATTCAAACAATTTAAATTGATAAGATTTCCACTATCCATTTGAATTTAAAGATTGAATTTCTAGTTTTGGTTGTGTATGTATTTTAGCATCAATGTTTCGGATCCGAAACATTGATGCTAAACAACATACACAATCAAAACTATAAATTCAAGCTTTAAAACATTCAAACACTCAATAACGAACCTCTATCAAAATTCAAATACTATTTCCTACATATTTCATCTTCCCATACATCAGACAACACTTCTCTTTATCAGGTTGACATCAAATCACACAACAGGTAGATATTAATGACATCACTAGATCCATATGGTTGACAGTATCCCCATTTATTGATAGAAACACCAAAAAAAAAAAAACTGATATCTTCCTCTTATTCTATCAAAACAACATGGAATTGTTAATAAACTACCTTAGACATAAACAAGTTTGACATCAATGACAACACAATGCAGAACTGCCAAAAATATCCCCTTTTGTCATTGATGGAAACACTTGTGAAACACTCATGTTCTTTGTATTGTATTTCTCTCCCCCTTTGACATCAAGGACAAAGGGCACAAAAATTCTCTAACCACTTTTCCAAACAAATATCCCCTTTCATGTATATCTCTGTCTTCTACAAAGGTCCCCTTATCAGGGATATCTAATTTTCGCAACTTTTTTTTCTGTAACCAAGAAACCACTATCTATAAAGCTCCCTCTAAGAGAAAAAAGACGTATTTACAACACACTCCTATACATATTCTTCTCTGTAATTACTTTAATAGTTTCAAAATGCTCCCTCTATCTCTATCAACTTCCCTTTAGGAAACATGAACCAAAACTGCATTACTATAACTACTAGTGTATATTCAAGACCAAAATTGTCTTCTCAGAAAAAACTTGGGCAGCTCATTTAAATGAAGGCATTATGATTTTGTAGTGAACCAAAGAGTTCTTCAAATTATCCACCACAAAGGACAACAAGGTACACTGACAAGCCAAAATCATAACAACATCCTCAATAATTTTTTATACTCTCCCGTGCCTTGAATACTTCCAAATACAACTTCTCAAAACCCTTAAATATCTTCACCAGATAGGTGAGCATCAAATATACTACATATCTCAAATTGCTCTGTTATCCTACTTTTTTTTATCTGTCAACAAGTTCTATTGTATGTACAAGTTCTCTAGTTTCGGTCTTCCAGAACCATCTCCACCAATCTTGATTTTTTTTGTATTTGTTTGCTACACAAAATGTGATTTTGTAAGGTTAAACTAATCTTTGCGAGGTTGAACTAGTTGAGACATGCTAGGCCAAAAGAAGTCAAGGTCAAACTTCCCATGACTAGCTAAAGGATGATAGAGACTATGGTTAATAATGATGATTTCTCCATCATGGGGAAATTTCAAAGACTTATAGATAGGAGAGTTTATAGCTTCCATGGAAGTAAATCAAGGAAGGCCAAGTCTAACTTGAAACTAATTGGAAGTCATGATGACAAAAAAGGTGACATATAAGGATTTATTACCAACTTCTACAGGAATGGTAATGGAACCATGAGTGAGAAAAGTGAAACTATTGAAAGTTTTGATCATCAAAACAGAGTTATCATAGGATTCTTGCTGGAGGTTTCTTGTGTAAAGACATTTTTTAGTTATAACATTCACCATGCAAGTAGGATCTATAAGGATGCCATGAGAGGGAATACCATTAATATTCACAACTATGTAAAGAGGACCATCAGGTGGCTTTATAGTCTCCTTAGGATAAAATGTAATGCAAAGATCAATAATGTTGACAACATTGTTGGCATCAATGCATTCATCATCATAGTTCACAATAGTAGGAGGGTCAAAACAATGGTGGAAGAAAAAGGCAAAGAATGGGTAGACTCAATGGTATTGGTAGAATGGGAAGGTAAAGGATTATTATAAATTTTCAAGATTTGGTTGGGAGGAGAAACATATTTGTTTCTTTGGTCATTAAAACCCTCTACAGATATAACACTAGAATCAATAAGGTCTTGGATAATATATTTCAAACAGAAGCACTTCTCGGTATCATGACCAGGTTGATGATGGTATAAGAAAAAAGATTTAGGATCAAAGTTTTTGTAAGTTTGTTTTGATCAATTGGTTTAATGGGAGGAAATTTTAAGACATTAGTAGTAATCAACTTCAATATCAGATTATGCAAAGATTCATAAAGAGGTTAAAATTACGAGAAGGTTTAAAAATAGATGACAAAGGAGCCACACCATTGGATGTTGTTGGCACTTGCGCATAAATGTTGTTTTGTGAATTGTTGATCTTGATGAAGCCCTTAGTTTTTTTAAAATTTTGAATGACCTAGATATGACATCACTCTTATCAACCATAGCCATTGGAGTGGTGCTCTCAAATTGAATCACTTGAAGCTGGTAATTATGAAGCATTGTACATAATTGAGTAAAGGAAGAGAATTTAGAAAGTAATATCTTGTCTCTAATATCTTTTTGTAAATTAGAAATGAAAATATGTTGCACATCAATATCAGTCACATGATAATAAATTTGAGCATGCAAATGTTTAAATCTACCAATGAAATTAGTCACTTTTTATTTAACACCTTGCTTACAATGCATCAAAGCAAACAAAGAAATCTTAGGACCAATATTGTTTTGAAATTGTTGAATAAAAAAATTAGCAAGTTTTCTAAAGGAATAAATGGAATAAGGAGGTAAAGAGAAATACTATTGAAAGGATTTATCTTGAAAGGTTCTTGTAAATAGTTTATCCATGGATCTATGATCATGAGAAAAGTCACTACAAAATGTTTGAAAGGTCTTTACATGAGTCAAGGGATCACGTTTACCAGTGTAAGTCTCCAAGTGAGGTATTTGCATGTATTGAGGGATAGACAATGATGTCCAAAGACAAAGGGCTAGCAATGCCACAAGTGGGAATATTTAATTTGGATTGAGTCATGGAGACAATTGGTTTTTGCAATGATGAAATGGTTTGAGCAAGACTATTGATAGTTCATTTGATAGAAAATTTGGTGTGAGACATGTGTGAAAGGTTTGAACCATTATGGGGAATGGAAAGAACATTGGATCATGAAAATGGGACATTATTGTAGGTAGTCATGGATGAAGGTTGGGAAATATATGGAACACTTAAAGGAGGAAGAACAATAGGATTAGGAATGCTTCCAAGACTAACATGTGTAGGATTGATGTTTGGAAAACATGTAGTCATGAGAGGTGGAAAATAAGTAGAGACACTAGGCAATGAAGTAGGAATAGGAATATATAAGTCTCAACACTAGTGGGAGGTTTAGTTAAACCAAGGTCTTGAGCACACTCTTTAATAGGTTAACATTGATATCAATAAGATCGGAAATAGTGTGCAACAAATTAACACCATGTTCATCATTGTGAATCAACTTCCTCAAACCTACTAAGGAGATGACTTCCGCATTAAAATTTTCTTGACCTAACCTTTGCTCAAATTTTTCAAGATCATGGGAAAGTTTTTGCACTTGGATAGGAGGGACTGTTAAAGTCTCATCTTCATCATAATAAGAGTAGGAAGAAGGATTATCAACAATAATGTGAATTTCATTAGTAGGCATGTGTGTTTCATCAAGATTCCTAGGAAAAAAAGAGGAGTCGGGATCAAAGGAACACATAAGTCTACAACTTATCCTAACTGGAATGCTATAGGTAGGACTCAATGTTATAACACTCATGTACAAGGGGATGAAAGAGAGATATGTCTAACAAAAAAAATAGAAAATTTGAAATAAATATGCAAACACTCATTAAATAAATAGAATTATAACACATAATTGCACATAAAATCTAATGAATAACACTTCTAACCATAAAAAAAAAATAGAATACAAAGAGATCTAATACCAAAATCCAAATGGAAATGTTACAAGTTCGGCTCACCAAAATGTACAATAGGTGAACCTATATATCTAAATGAATAAAATGTAGAAAATATATGATGCAGATATTGACTAATGCAATGCATACAAATGAGATTAGACACAAAATTAGAATGGAAATGTCATGCGTCGGGTTCACCAAAATGTACAATAGGTGAACCTAGATATCTAAATGCATAAAATGTAGCAAAGATATGATGTAAATATTTACTAATGCAATGCATACAGAGGAGATTTAGACTCTAAATCACAATGGAAATGTCATGTGTCAAGTTCACAAAAAAGTACAATATGAAAAGGATGGGTGGGGGACTATGGGTGTGATCCACCTTTTCCTAATTGGACAATTGGAAGGAAGATGACTCAATAGGCTCAAGTAGGACTTAAGCACTAAATGGGTCAATGATCATTCTATGATAATGAATTAGGAAGAGTTAAATTTGATGGAATATGATTGATTAATTCAAGATAGATAGCTAAGTAAGAGAAATGACAACTTTTAGTAGAAACTGAGAGACAAAAATTAGACAGACACCTGTAATGACTAGAAATAAAAACTACACTGCAACACTGACCTAGGATTTGAATTTGAAGCTTATTTTGAGGGTATAGAATGTCTAGGAGTTTTGTACCTAGGTATAGAATGCCTTCCCACTATATACCCTACACTTTTGCCTGAAACTTTCACAGATTGTCTATCAGATCCTATACTTCCCAGATTTTCTATAGCAGCTTGGTCACCTATTCCTACACAGAAAAATCAGAAATTGTTGGGTTAAAAGGGGTTTTCCTTGGTCAAACCCTTGTTTAGGAATCAAGCTTGAAATGAAAATGAAATTGCATAAAGGAAAGCATGTAAAATGTAAAGGTAAATGCTAGATCTACCTTGTAAATGCCTTCATGAACGAATATTGAGATCACATATATTCATGAAGATGCTTGTATGTTGCTTGATTGTTTTGAACCTTGGAATGTAGAAAGGAATCAATTATTCCTTTCACAAATGCATGGATCTATGAATGCCTCTCCAAGATCTTCAATGTTATTATGCTTGATAGACTCTTGCCTTGAAGAAAGGATGAATGAAATGCACGTAGATGGACAAAAAGATCTTCTTCCTTGATTGATAACTCCTATACTTGGCCTTCATGGGAGAGGATCTTGCTACAATGGAGAAGATTGCCTTAAAAATTACCTTGGATGCTTGAAGAATATTTTAAACTTGATCTTAAATTCTTAGATGTAAAATTGTAGGAGAGAACTTGAAATCTTGCTTGTGTATCTTGATTATGATTGTGGTTATTACCAAAATGAGGAGCGATATGCCACTTATATAGTATTTTGGGGGTTAAAATTGCCACACAACAACTGAAAATATGGAAATCCCGCTAAAACATCATAATGAGCCACCCATTTAAATTTGGGTTAAAATGTCAAGGTATACAATGCATAGGCATTGTATAACTAGGCATAGAACACCTAGGCATTCCATACCTAGTAAAATGGGCCCTAATTTGAAGGGGGAGTTGGGAATGAAGGGAATATGTTGTAATAAAAGGAGTCAGGTTGTTGGATCAAGCATAACAAACATGGAATCTTGTGTATAGTCAGAAAATGGAAGCACTTCCATTGTAGACTTGTTTAGCCTTTCGAGTAAGTGGTTTGGGGTCATATCAAGCACCTAGAATGGGTTCCTGATCTTGAAATGGCTTCCCCCTATTCTGTCCCTATTTCCACTCCTTTTTAGCCTAATTTCTGCATTCTGGACTGCAGACTAGTGATTCTGGGCTTCAAGGTCAAGGTTGACCTTTTAGGTCTATGTCGACCTCGACCCTGACCTAGGTCTATGTTGACCTCAACCCTGACCTAGGTTAGGGTTGACCTCAACCCTGACCTAGGTCAAGGTCAACCTTGACCTTGACCCAGGGTTCAGATCCTGGGGTCTCACAGTTTTCGAATGTCGGTCTTTGCAAAAAGTGTTTTCCCGCTTCCGGTACAGCTATTTCGGGTTTCAAAGCGTCGATTCCTAAATTATATTTAATATAGGTCCTCTTCTAGGGGCATGGGTCTAATTGGAATTTAATTATCCTATGTCGGCCTCCTTAGAATATTGTGCCCTAATTACATATAAAAGGGAGCCTTCTCCTCTCTTTTCCTCTAAGTCTTCTAATTGTGATCAAGCATTCTCAAACTATCTTCAAGTGTGATTCAAGAAAGCTAAGGAGAAAGATTTCAAGAAATAATTCATCCATTCAAGCATCCTTTTTTCATGAAGGAGATCCATTGGAGGCCCTTGAAGGATTCAAGCCACATAGTGCCCTTTTGGTGATCTCTCCATCCACCTTCTTCTAAGCCTATTCCAAATTCAAGAACCCATTCAAGACTTGGTGGTGGAGATCTACAAGCAAGAGATTGAAGACATCCTACCTTTCTACATTCCATATTTTGAAGCATACTTGTGAATCCACTGATTCGAATCCACCACAAGGACTTTTACAAGCAAGTTGAATTCATGCATTTACTTTGTTTATCTTTATGCAATTTAAATTACATATATTTGAGGTTAATTCCAAACCTAGGGTTTGAATAAGGAAAACCCCTCCCCCACAACAAACAAACCTCTTTTTATTGCAAGTACAAGTTCAAGACTGTAGATTTGAGACCATATCTGGATACCCTTTTCGGCTTTCTTTTGAACGGTGCGAACAGATTCTCTGTCGGACTTGTAAAGGTCAGGGTCGACATTATTGGGTTAGGGTTGATATCTGTGGGTCAAGGTTGACCTTTCTCATAAGACAACATCGAAACGGAAAAATATTTCTGGGTTTTGTTCGTCTCTACGTTCCGGTTCGGGATCATCAGTCAATTTTTCCAGAAATAGTCTATAGACCTCAAAAAAAAAGCATTCTTTGATCTGCAATTTTATAAGGTTGGTTCTTCTTCCTATCCTTTTCAATTACTGTAATTAAACATATTCATTTAATCAATTAACATAATTTAAGATCCCCTTCTTTGTTCTCTTTCTGAATAGTTGATTCATTTGTGCATTAAC
>MU223474.1:942325-982918 GCA_018584345.1 Thuja plicata
TAGGGTTAAGGGATTTAACATACTTTAAGCAAATCAAACAAATTAATAAACATATCTCCTTACTTTACATTTTGGTAACATCACATCAACAAAACCTCCCATCATTCACCCATTTCTTATATTACATCTTGAAATCGCCAAAATGGGACCTAATAGAGAATCTAATTATAGGTGCTAAATTTTTAGGAATAAAGGTCATAATTAAACTCATGCACAAAGTTAGGTATATAAGAAACGACTAAACAATACAAATTCTTAATAGATTGATCAATTAACCACTGTATAAATGAAATATGATTTCCAATTCAGTTTAATTTAGTGCATACAAGACTGATCTAAATATGAAAAACATAAGTAAGATGGTTTTAATATGCATTAGGTTCACCAAAATGTAATGTAGAGAAATAGGGTTTTTTAGCTTATGTATGCAAACTAGGAAACTAGGTCTATCTCCCATTTGATTACATTGAGAGGGGAGTGGTCCACTTAGCTCAAGATATTTGGCACAAAGTGGATTCAATAGTCTTTCGTGAGGATTTGAAAGTGATACTACAATAATGTAAAATTAATGTGGAAACTAGAGCTAAAAATGAAAAATGAGGGTTTTCAGCATATGCATAATTATATAAAATAGATATACAGACAACAATAGAAGATTTGGAAATGGAAGAAAGAGAGGAACCTATTTTTCAAAACTTGGGTTGAGACTGAGGGACAACATCATTTGGGGTGACCTTGAGCTCAAAGTGTCAGATGTAGATAGAACTAGAAAATTTGGGATCAAAAAGCTACTTAGAAGGTTCCCCAAAAGTTTTGTAAAAATGTTCAGAACAACATCGGCTAAGGAAGCCCGACCCTACTTTTTGTATCTACAAAATGTGAACCTATATATCTTTATCTAACCAATATAAATCCAAAAATCTAACTTCATGTTTTATCACGGCACATAGAAAGAAGTAAATTTTTTTGGCTGGTGGGGTTTGCCTAAGTCAAACCTCAATTTTGGAATTAACCAAAAAATTAAAATAACTGAAAAGTAAATGAAAGTGTATTGTAACTTAGTAGAGGCTAGATCTAAAAATTTAATTGATTATACCTTCACAATTATTCTTTGTCTCAAAATCTTTATGACGATGTTAATGTTGACTTGTAAGGTTGAATATATGAAAAATTGATCATGAATGCTCTAGATATGAAATTTAATTCTTGTCCTAAATTTCTTGGATGGTTCTTGATCACTTTCTCTTAGGATTTTGAATTAAAATTTAATTCTTATAAGTTTATTGATTTTTTATGGATGCGAAATGAGGAGGGTTAAGCTTGCTTTTATACCTGTCCCTAGCAAGTCAGGTTTGTCATTTCAAAACAAGACAACACAAAAGGATTTTTCCCACTCCCTTAACCTATTTGTTGATTGATTTGGATTTTGACACCTTTTATCAAGGCAAGGTCACCATGGGGGACTCTATCCTTGGTTGAGGTCATCCCATGAAAACCTGGCCTAGGACAAGGTCACCCTAGGTGACCTTGACCTCTCGATAAAGTAGGGGTCAACAACCTGAGATCTGGAATGTAGAGGAGAAGCCAAAATTTGAATCACTATGAGAAGAATTAAGCATGATTAGTCATGGGAGTCCTAAAAGAATGCTAAAGTGAGGTCTATGTGAGAAAAAAACTAAATGCATATATAATTTACAATGCTACAATAACCAAGAAAGATTCCTTCATCACATTTCTGCTCAAACTTTCCCAAATATTATTCATGTCTTTTGATGTATCATCTAATACCAAAAATTATGAAATACTTTATTGTAGTAGGTCTCCCATAGCATAACTCATAGGGGGAATGGAGATATTCATCATAAATTATACTCTATTTAGAATGTAGCCTAAGCTATGAAGTGCTTCTTTCCAATATACATAAGGTATATTCACACCTTTAATCATTATTCTTTCCATTTCTTGAATTATTCTATTCTTCCTTTCTACTACCCCATTTTATGTTGGGGTTCTAGGAGTAGACATATGTCTCCTAATACCATGATCCTCACAATAATTTCAAGCTCATTTGAAGTAAATTCTCCACCTCTATCAGATTTCAAGCATTTAATCTTAGTATCTACTTCATTCTCAACCAAATTTTTAAAAGCCATAAAATTTTATAGAGATTTTGTTTTTTCTCTTAAGAAATTAACTCAAGTAATCCTAGAATAATGTGTTATCAATGATAGATCACCAATGCAACTGAGGGAGGAAGGAATCCGTTGTATGCCAAAAAAATTTACTTTATAAACTAGATGATAAATGCAATATTGAACACAATAACAACAACACCATAACATAACCAATTGTTGTTGAGGAAACCATGTTAAGGGAAAAACCCTGGTGGGAATTAGTACCCAAAAATAATGTACTGAAAGTGTAGTATCCTTATTAGGATATTCAGCCCTGTTAGGAGTTGATTATTACATATAGTACACAATCCCTGTCAAAGGGAAAAAACCTGTTAGGAGTCAAGAGAAATAATAGGCTCACTGCCCAAGCTCACTTCCTAAAGAAGGTTAAATCCACCTTCAGGACTCACTGTCTGAGATACAGATATATAATATCCAGTGAACTGACTGATAGAAACAACTTTTCTTAAACAGTTCCAATGAATTTCATCAATCACAATCTCTTCTCTACATCCAACAAACTTCTCAAATACAATCTCACAAATTCTACACTTTACTATCCACACTTCTAATCAAGAAAATAACTCTCCTTTATACAAGTTTACAATAAGCAATTAGGTCGTCCAAAACTATTGTAACTTAAACAAACAAAAAAATAAACTCAAGCAACCTTAGATATAAGATCCCATCTTGCTCCTTAATACATATTTGTGCTCACATCCTCTGATAGTCCGTACAGTCTCCATACATGACTGTTAGTATCGCCTGTGCCCGAGACAACCAGTCTGACTTAAACTTCAACTGAAGATATGTTGACATCAATGACAAAACATGAATGCCAAAAAATTCCAACAAAAGCCAATTCCAAAAATCTCCCCCTTTGGTATTGGTGGAAACACATGAGAAAATCCATCAATCCAAAAGTACCACTCTTAGTACAATCTTCTCAATATCCTCTTCACAAGTCTCCCTAAAAAGTATGGATTTTCTACTAACTATCTTCACTGACTCTCTCCCCCTTTGACATGAATGGAAAAGGGTGTCATAACTCTATATCTGACCATGTTTCCTCTGCAAGGTGTAACGTTTTCAAATCTTCATGTCTGCAACAACAAGGTGCTCAAACACCCAAATATGTTATATTTTGTTCCTCTGATCACTCCCCCTAAGGAGTGGATCCATACATCAAGTCCAGGAAATGATATAACTCTAAATTCCTCTGGACTGATATATTTCGGCATCAATTAGTTCTCAAAAGGAGGGGATCTCACCCAAATCATACCTTTGAGATACTCAAAGACATGCTTTGGAAAAGGTTTTAGTAAATATATATTCTATTTGTTCCTTTGTGCTGATATACTCTAGTCTAATCTCCTTTGTAACCTTGTCTCTCAAGAAATGATACTTAATTGAAATATGTTTATTCTTTGAATGCATAACTGGATTCTTTGACATATTCACTATGCTAGTGTTATCACAATGAATAACCATCGGCTCTTCAAAAGTTATCCAAATGTCCTTCAGCATCTGCTTCAACCAAATAATCTATGTGCAATTTATAATAGAAACAACATACTCTGATTCAACAGTAGACTGAGCTATACAATCCTGCTTCTTACTTAACCAGGAAACCATCCTTTTCCCAAGAAAAAATGCACCACCACTTGTACTCTTTCTGTCATCAACACTTCCTTCCCAATCAACATCATCATAAGCATGCAAAAAAAATCATCACATTTTTCATACCATAAGCCATATTCCAATGTTCCTTACAGATATCTAAATATTCTCTTTACTGCAACAAGGTGAGTCTCTTTATGATTTTCTTGATATCTTTCCACAATCCCAACTACATTAGCAATATCTGGTCTAGTGTGAGTTAGATATTGTAAGCCTCCAATCATGGATCTGTATTTGGTCTGAAAAACACTCAACAAGTTATGCTTAACTCCATCAACAAGCAATACATCACCAGTATTAGTTTTACCATCAAGAGAAATTGATCCTACTCCACTGATAAACTTAGGAGTATTGTCACCAAATATGACTACACCACCATCATATTTAGTTAGCGGAACAAACTTGTTTCTATCATGAGTCATATGATGTGAACAACCACTATCTATGATCCATTCAAATTTCTTTTCAACATGCAAAACTAGGGCTTCCTCTTCATGAATATGTTCATCATCTTTAATAGAAATAAATCCAATTTCATCATAATCAACAACATCATCATCAGACACACCTTCACTAGCATAGTAAAATTCCTTATCCTTGGAGTAATTAGGTCTATTAAACTTAGATTTATTTTTAGGAACTCTTGTAGGACATCTAGATGCAAAATGACCTATCTTATTGCATGAAAAACATTTCAGAGGTAACTTTCCTTCAAACTTACCCTTACCTCTCTTTTCTCTTCCTGTCATCAGGGACACAATTTCATCTAACTTCATCTCTTCTTCATGTATCTATTCCCAATCATCAACATATTCACCAATCTCTTCTTGCAAGTCACTTCTACTAGTGCTTGCAAGACCTGATAAATTCTTTTTGTTATTATGAAAAGTTGCCTTGAATGCTGATACATCCTTAGGTAATGAATCTCCCAGCTCTGCGGCCTCAAAGGTAGTTAATTTTGCAATAAAAATCTCTCTATTGAAGTTCTTCGTCAAAGGCACGATCTCCTCTATAGATTGTACCTTAGTTTTGTAAGTAGGTGTCAAAGATCTAAGAATCTTTGCGATCACTTCTTCATTATAGGTGCCTCCAAAGTTTCTAATACCTATAAAAACCTTAGTAACCCTCTGTACATATGATCTAACATTCTCATCATATCTCATTTTCATGATTTCCATCTTTGTCTTCCAGTTTTGTAAATTCACCTTCTTAGTAAACCTATCTCCTTCATAGTGCCTCTAATCTTGACCACAATTTATGTACATAATCCAAATCTTTAACCTCTATGAATTCACCTTCAGAAAGTGCACTAATAAGTGCTTCTCTTGCAACGATGTTACAACAAAACAACTTATTATCATCTTCAATATCATTTTATAATTCATCTTCAGGCTTGACCTGCTCATCTTTCTTTGTAATCATCCAGTAGTCAATTCCCAAACACATTAGATGAGTTCTCATCTTGTTTTTCCAACTGTCAAAGTTTTCAGGATCAAACTTCAGACTTTCCTTCCTATAAAATGTCGTCTTCAGGATCACCTCAAGCTTTTATCTTTCTCTCAAAGGACCAGTATCTCTGATACCAATTGTTAGCAATGATAGATCACCGATACAACTGAGCGGGGGGCGGGGGGGAATCAATTGTATGCCAAAAAATTTTACTTTATAAACCAGATGATAAATGAAATATTGAACACAATAAAAACAACACCATAACAGAACTAATTGTTGTCAAGGAAACCATGTTAAGGGAAAAACTCTGGTGGGAATCAGTACCCATAAATAATGTACTAAAAGTATAGTATCTTTGTTAGGAGATTTAGCCATGTTAGGAGATGATTATTACATACTAACAACACAGCCTCTGTTAAAGGACAGACCCTATTAGGAGTCAAGAGAAAAAAAAGGCTCACTGCCTAAAGAAGGTTAAATCCACCTTCAGGACTCACTATCCAAGATACAGATATACAAAGATATAATATCTAGTGAACTGACTGATAGCAAAAAAATTTCTTAAATAGTTCCAATAAATTTCATCAATCAAAATCTCTTCTCTACATCCAGAAGACTTCTCAAATACAAGCTCGTAGCTTCTACACTTTACTATCCACACTTCCAATCAAGAAAACAACTTTCCTTTATACAAGTTTACAATAAGCAATTAGGTCAACCAATTAAGACTTCCCCAATGCACAAATAATTACATAACCCCTTGCTAAGATACACACGGTGCCTTGAACATGTAAACATAAATTACAAATCATAAAATATAATCCAAGATCCGTAATCCATGCTCGCCATCCATAATACATGCTACATCACTAAAGCCAGCCCTAAATAGGTCTTCTCTAGAACACACACCACAACTGATGTCACCAAGAGTCTTACGACCCAAGAATCATAAAAAAATATTCCTCAACATGTCTCCTGATATTTCCCAATCTCGCATAACATGAAACATGCTCACATCCAAGTTATCCACAAAACTAAGAGACTAACATAGTCTCAATACGTTGTCACCGTTCTGCAAATAGTCTTCACCAAAACCGATGTAACTCAAACAAATAGAAACATAAACTCAAGTGATGTTATATATAAGATCCCAGCTTTTCCTTTAATACATATCTATGCTTGCATCCTCTGATAATCCGTACAATGTTTGTACACGATTGTCAGTCTCGCCTATGCCTGAGACAACCAGTCTAATTGAGACTTCAACTAAACATATGTTGGCATCAATAAAAAAACATGAATGCCAACAACTCCAACAGAAGCCAATTCCAACATAATGATAAATAAGAAACATAAATTACCTTTCACGATTGAGTACTTTGTTTTGGTAATTTCACAAAAAATAGTATGCACCAGCTCCAAAGGACTTGTAGAGGAACACTCATTACTCTTGAATTTTAGAGCCAATATTTACCATAATTTCAAAGTTGATGTGATTCATCCTTTTGTAACACAACCAAAAATCACTGGGTTGTGCTATTAAGCAACTAATTCCTTTAGCCTCATTAAGTTGATAGATAATACCATTAGTCTTGGTTCCTTCTACTATAGGTTTTCCAGAATTTCCTTTTTCTAATTTCACAACCTTTTTCATGTATTGTGAGACTAAATCCCTTGATGCACATTTGGATAATACTGAGTATATTATGTTTCAATACTTTGACATAAATAAAATCATTTGTCTTGTCCTTCCCATCAATTGTTATTGTGCCCTTTCCACAAATTGGGGTAGATTGTTTGCCACCAAATTTGGCTAATCCTCCATCTCACTTCTTGAGATTGATAAACATTTATTTTTGACCAGTCATGTGATGAGAGCATCTATTGTCATCACCCAAGTGTAGTCTTCTTCTTTTTTCATGGAAGACAGTCCATACAATCATTGAATTTATGATTTTTCAAGGTATTGGTCATCTTACGATCTTTGACAACATCTTTCTTATCTTAAACTCTTATAGCCATATAGAGTGTTTTATCATTTGAACCATTTTGATCTTCATATTTTGGTGAAAAACTATTATATATAGGATAAAGAATTCTTTTGAACTTATCTATTTTACTACTATCTTTGGACTCTCTAAAAGGACATTTAGAAGAAAAATTACCAACATTAAATATTGTATCCCTCTTAGGAGCATCCTTGTTAAACTCTCTCTTTTCATATGTAGTTAGAGTACCATACAATTGATCTACTGTACATTTTTCAAATTTATTTCTTCCTTCAGTGGGAAAAACCTTAGAGTTATAGATTTTTGGAAGAGACTTGAGAGTCATTTTCATAACTTGTTTTATTTCTTCACCAATATTTCTAATTCCATTTACTATTTTTCATCTGCCTAGAACATAAAGTTATCAAAGTCTTCATCTTTAGCCATCCTCAAAGTTTTAAATCTGATTTTGAAATTTTACAAATTCATTTGCTTCGCCTTAGTATCACCTTCATACATGCCATTGAGATTATCCCAAATTTATTTAACAGCAGTGTGATGCATCACCTTTACAAGTTTCAGATCTGAAAGTCCATTCAAAATTACATTTCTTTATTTTCAATTAGTTTCATTTTCCCTAATCTTTGTAGCATCTATAAGAGGACTAGGATTAGCTGTATAACCAACTATGACAACATTCTAGATACCGAACCCTAAAGAGAAAAATGTGCTTTCATTCTTACTTTATAGAGCTTGAAGTTTGAACCATCAATCTTGGGAGCCTGTGAGAGCCATCCTTTTCCATCCCATACCTTCTTGAAGTGGTAAAGCTTACTCCAAAGGAACCTTTCTCTAATAAAAATTGTTGAAAACACCTAGAGACTTAGAGGGGGTGAATTAATCTTTAGTAAAACTTAATCTCTTTACTTTAATACCAAAACATGTAAACTAAATTAGTAGCAATGTAAGTTAAATAAATAAACAAAAATATACAAGAGAACACAAAATTTATGTGGAAAATCCATTCAGGGAAAACCGATAGTGAGAATATCCTAATATATGAAAGGTAATACAAGGAAGCTCATTGTCAAACTCGCAACCGATATTTACTATCCTAGGACAAGATATAAATGACATGTTGTAAAGACTCACTATTTTTAAGAGAGACACAAAGAAGTTCATAAAGAGGAGATTTTATATCTCAACAAAGTTGACATGAAAAGAATTACAAATTATATTCTATCAAAATATTACTTCCAACAATATCCCTTAACTGCAGTTGCTCTTGACTCACTGTCTTAAAAAACCATTGGCAATTTTTCACTAATACTCTCACCACACACATCTTTTACCTTATATTTTCATCCTCTTCAATTCACACATTTTTCAGTAATTTGTTCTTCTATATATACTATCCAAATCATTACAAAACTGTTGGAATTAATGAGAAGTGTGTACTGAGAGGGGAGGGGTGAATCAGTACCTCTAAAAATTTTGTATCCTTTAATCAATTAACCTTTGTAATTAATTTGTATATCTATTCAATCTGATCTATACTATCTTGGTGTGATTTATATACATTCATAACATTAACATACATGTGAACATTCATATAAACATTCATGAAAGTAATTGACACATAACACAAGATATGATATCACAGAAAACTCCTGTTAGGAAGTAAAAACTACGGTGGGTATGGCACCCACAATATCTTCACTATCTACATATTGGAAGGGGATGGTTAAGGCTTACAATTTGATCACTTGTGATGATCTACCTACTTAAGAGTATCTGTGGAGACCTGTTAAAGTTTACTTTGTTAGGAGCTTTAATAACACTATTAAGTGTGCACTCGGTTAAGAGATTTGTAGTTGGACCATTAAATCCACCTTCCTTGAAAGGATTTTTACACTTTTCTCCAGTTGTTAGATGATAGAAAATTAAAAATTGACCTAGTAAATGCAATCTACTATTGTTGATACAGATCCATTTAAGTTTACATGAATTATATTATCACCTAATGTGATTGAGTAATACCTCTGATTCTCGGTAGCCTCTATTCTTGGTTCTTGCTAACCAAATTCACCTTTTGAAGTTCTGGTTCTTGAAACTTTCAATCTGATCCATAGATGTGCTCGTAAGCTTCATTCATCCTCTACTCTATATTCACATCATCATATAATGAGTGATTGCATCATCTATTTATAAGATGGAGTGATATCATCAAGTTTCATGAAAAACAATGTTAACTCTAAGATCAGGTTTACAATTTGAACCTTGATCTCCTAGTCCATGTGTTTTAAATTAGTTAGACATATTAAAGCACTTACATTCATGTTTCTTTTCCCTAAAGAAAAGTATTTAAAACAAATCAATATTCTATAAATAGAATAAGATTGCTTTATCTGACGTGGAAGTCAGATCCACTTTTTGCGAGCTACAACTGATTCTTGGTTCCTGACAGTAGGTTATGCTTGATTGTCTTTCGGTTTTGTTCTGTCAGTTGCACTTTAACTATCTCGTCAGTTTGCACTTTTTCTTGCACGTTGGGTTCCTCTGTCAGGTTCCTCTTTATCTTTCTTTATTGTAATTTCGGTGTACACACAAAGTTGTGTCATCAGTTCTCTTTGTAATTAGTCATTTCAGTGATCTCTTTTATATCTGATTTTTGGTTTGCTCTTTGTTCTGTCTTTCGGTGTATGCTTACCGAAAGTTTTGTTTGCATACTAATAGAAAATATATACTAATTTTCCATCTGAATATATATCATTTTCCCCATATGAATATACATATACATATCATGTTCCCCCTTTTTCATATTAAGGGAAAAGGTCTATACCTTATAGCTTATCAAAAATGTGGGAGTGTGAAGACTTCATGTCTTCCATCATTTTCTCCCATTGTTCTTTTAAGTTCTCCAAAGCCATGTTCTCAAGTGTGATCTTTGAGTGCATGTCATAGATGTTGTCTACTATAGACATCTCAGGAGATGGTATCAGTTGTTGTGCTGAACTGATGTGTTGTTGGAGCAGTGTTAGATTTGGTAGAAGTTGAGCTTGGAGCTCGGTGACTTCTTCCCTGAAGTGTGTCTCTGCTTCCCATAGTTCCTGCCTTAACCTTTTGATCTCAATGATCTTCTCATAATGCAACTTAATTGCATTGTCTCCATCGATGGTTAAGCTATTTGCACTGTTAGCTAGATCAATGTCTAACTTTGCTATGTTGTCACTATTCTCTTTAGTGAGCTTGTCTAGTGTGCTCAGTTGTTGAATCGAGGTTATAGCTTCATTTATAATTGAATCTAATTTAGTAATAAATTCTGATAGCTTTACCTTATTGACCACCACTTCTTGGATGATGTTCTCAATGAGCTTCTATTGGTACCTCTGCTCTTCTCTCTCCTTAATTGCCTTCTTTGCATCAATGTTTTGAGTTGTTATGGCTTTGGTTAGAGTGGCTAATTGATCAAGAATTGGCTTATTCTGATCAATATCAACATTGGGTACAATCTGGTGTAAGATGTCCCTAGTTATTTCCAATACCATTGAATCCCGGTGTTGTTTCTTCAATTTCTCATGTAATGCCTTCCTTTGGCATATTTCACCGTATTCTTGTAATGCTTCAAAATCAAGTGTAGTTGGGTCACATTTTGGTATTTCAATAAGTTCATCCAAGGTGACTTCCAACTAATTATTCTTTGATTTCTTCTTCTTGTTTTGTGAATCACTTGAATATAGCACCATTTCCAATTTCTCAACTTTCTCAGTTGTTCTTGATAAGTGACCTGTTGTGCTTCTCTTTGTTGCTGAGTGTCAGTTTCATCTTGTCGGGTGTCTATAGACATCTTCACATTCACCTTCACATTTTCGGTAGCACCTTTGTTAGTTTCCTTAGGAGTGCCATCTTTAGGTTTATCTTCTTCATCGATGTCCTTAGCTTCATCATTCTTTGTGTCTTCATTCTTCTCTGTTGTGTCTGAATCTTGTTGTTTTGAATCTCCTCTAGTAACTTTATCAGTATCGGTTACATTTTGAGTGGCTCCAATGTCTTTCTGACCATCGGTGTTGTCTTTCTTTTCTTCTTCCCCTGCATCGTCAGGAGTATCCTTTTCAGGTGACTTCTTTGATTCTTGCAGAATATTGATAGCTTGTATCAATATTGGCATGTTGCCTGGAATATTCACCTATGCAGTATCAACTATTGTGTCTTGCTCATCGGTTGTGTCCTTTGCAACAGTGACATCTTCATCTTTATTAACTTCCTCTGTTGGGTCATCGGTAATTTCAATGATGTTGTTATCCACAATGTTTTCATTTGTGGTGTCTGGCCATGATTCATCTGCAACATCTACATTCTTTTTTCTAGTTGTTTCATCTTCTTCCTTGTCTAACTCAATAGATGTGTCATCTTTTGTGTCTTTTATTAAGACCTATTCATGAGTTTCCTTTTCAACATCTTGTTGTTATAGGTCATTGTCAATGCTTTCTTCCTTAGTGGGTCTATTTAGAATCTTACACCATATCTTATGGCTATCTTGTTCAAGCTCTATAAGCTTTCATTCGAGATATTTATAGGCTCTCAACTTTAGTGAGAACTCCTTTTTGTATTTATCCATCATCTCATCTATTTCTACCTTCTTGGATTCAAGAGGCATGAGAGTAACAAGTACTCTTTCTCTTATTTCTTTTTCATTCTTCAAAGAAAATGTCCATCTGGAGTATAGTCTGTCTAAGAGTTCCTTTGGTACATTATTGTGCTCAAACTGAACCGGTACATATTTGAATTTGTACATTTTTTCTATGATGGCATATTCAACTTTCTTCTGATCTTCTGGATCTAGTTTCAGCCATCTTCTTATCTTAGAATCTGTAATAGATCCTGAATTTGCAATAGATTTATAAATGTCACCAATAGATTTTGAAGCTTTTACCTTGACATTTTCTGCCTCTATAGATTCATCTTGCTTGATATCTTCAATGTCTTCTCAGGTTCTAATGAGCTTCCTTCCTCTCTTTTTTTGCCCTCTCTTTGGTGATGTAGCTTTCCTCTTGTATGTTCCGACCTTTCCTTTCTTCAAAGTAAAGGAGTTGAATCCTTAGATGTTTGGCTTATTGTTCTAGAAGTTGTTCTGGTCCTTGGCTTTTTAGTTGGTGGAGGAGGTGGTGAATCTGACTCTGTGGCTTTGGAGTCATCCTTTTCTTCATCTTCACCAATAGGTAGTTGTCCTTCTATTTCTTCCTCCTTTTTCATTTTCCTCTTCCTGCTCGATTTCCTCCTCAGTAGCCAACAGTATCTTCTTGAGGATCTTTACCATCTTGTCCTTCTTTCTGATAATTTTCTTAACAACCATGCCATATTTTATTCTTGTCTTGGCCTCCTCATATGTTCCAAACTTGGGTTGTTTCTTATCTAGTGGTTCATTAATCAAGGCATCAATTGCCTTAGATGCAAGATCAATGTTTATCTCATATTCTAATGGTTGTAACCATGTTGTCCTCGGTACAACAGGTTTGATATATGTATGATCTTTATCAACCATAAAACATATTTCATCTTTATATTTATCAATGAGTTGTTCGGGAATCCTTACCCTCTTTTGCATTTGGTCTTTGAATACATTAAAGTATTCATCCATGACTGTTTTGAAATTTTCTCCCAGTAAGGCTATGTGTTCACTGATCTACATGGTGACCGGTTTTGTGTTGTCCGATTTCACATCTCCTGTCGATGGGAATGTTTCTTGAAACTAGAAGAAAATACACATTATGAGTGAGCCAAACTTACATGTGTTTGACTTTGCATTTATGATAGTCTTTAAATTATCTTTTAACTGATTCAGTAGTAGTTTGGATAAATCCAACTGTGTTCCTTTCTTCACAATCTTATACGATGTGTCTACTGCATCGGATGCAATGTTGTTCAATCTATTGGCTTGGAAGAATTTGTATCCTAGAATGCATGCACCAAATTTCATCTCATCATCAGTTATGGTGGGAACTTTCAGTCCTCTACCATCCCATTTGGATCCTGTCATATTCTTAGTCTCAACCTTAGGTGGATGCTTCAGTTCTTTTACTTTCTTCATTACAGGGTAACCGGTGACCGCATGGATAACATCTCGGGTTATCATCTTCGATTCATCCAACCAAAGCTTATGGTTGTGCATTCAGATTAGTACTAACTGAATCCACTTGGTTTTGAAGACCTTCGGGAACATTAGGGCATTGGTGATCCCTTTTACTTCTATATGCTTATGTTCATCTTTCAGTGTTCCATCTTTGTTGCATAGCTTCTTATAACCTTCTTCAACCTCTGAATCTCCTATCTCTGCAATCTTGTAGTGTATAAAAGATCGAACATCTTCCACAAGAAATACCCTAGCTGGTATTGGTCAGAATGCTCCAGCATCGTCGGGTTGTGAGGCAACCTCAGAGTAAATCTTATAGTTTGGTTCCTCACATGCTGAATTCTTGATGATCTTGAACTCATCCTTCTTTGTGTTCTTCGATTTCACAATTCTTGATGTCGAGGCCATTTTCAGATTTTAGGGCTTTCTGTGAAATGCGTGAAACTAAGTTGTTTTTTCTATAGAACTTACTATTTATGCTTGCAAAGATTTCTGATTTGTGTGGAGTGCTCTATGTTGAGTTGTGGTCGCTCTGTGATCCTTTTACTTTGTGCTTGAAAACTTGCTCTCATCACTCTGCTCTTGTCGTGGTGAACAATGAGACCGACCAGTCACCTTTTTATAGCCATTTTGACCTAAACACGTGTCATTAATGCTTACCAAATCCTTGATGAGTGAAGACAGAGTTTGTCGGTTAAGACTTCAAAATTTCCTTCGGTGATGACATGACATTTCGGTTGGTCGTTATACCTCTTTCCTTTACCGACAGGTTTTGGTATTGCAAACCACTAGTTCACTTTGCTCGGTCATGACAAGGTTCAGTTTATACTAGCAACTTTTCTTTTAACCAATGCTTCTCATTAATTGTAGGCAATCTTAGCTTTGAGTGTATACCGACGGGTTTTGGTATGTATACCCAATAGCATAGTTATCACAAATTTTGACAAGTAATACCATGATGCATCTTTCTCATGCTAATTTGGCATTTAATCAATATATATTATGGAACTAATGTAAAATAATTTGGGTAATGTAGTTCCATACTTACTTGTTCTACTTAGGTGGGGGTGGTGATGTCACTAGATCCACTGGATGGGGTGTCACCAGCTGCATTGCTCGGTCCAGCTGCATCATTGTTTGAAGCTTTTATCCACATTTTGTCTCTTTCCCTTTGGATGTCTTCATTGGTGTTTCCATTGGGATATGTGTTGGTCTCTGTCATTCAATCTCTGTAGTCTTTCTTGAGATGACCAACTTTATGACAATGTAAGCATGCCATTCTGGGGTTAGTCCAGCCTCTAGATTTTCTAGTCCACTTTCTCATACAGTTTGCAGCAATGTGACCATATCTTCCACATGTACAATTTTTCCAAGTGTTGTAATCCCATACATACTAGTTACCGACTCTCTTCAATTGATAGGGAGTTTCTTGACCTTTAGGCTTCCATGCTTTCCTTTTCTTTTTCCAGCAGTCACGAGTTGTGTGTCCATTCATTTTGCAAGTAGGACAGTATTTGTCCATGTAGGTTTCCTTCTTTGGTTGCTACATCTCAGAATTACATTCATATGCTTTATGTCCTTTCTTGTTACATTTATAACAAAATCCTATGAATGAAGATGTAGATTTAGGAATACCTTTCATTTTGCCTCTGCATACATTTGATGTATTGCCTTGCTTTCCATAGTGATTGCATGTAAGCTTTCTTGGTCTTAAATTTTTATAGACATTCTTTGGATCAGTTTGATTTGATGATTCTCCATTCTTGGTAAAACCTAGACTGGTATTTTTGTTGACTCTTTGTTGTCCTTCAATAAAATCATCCATTCTTTTATTTCTTTCTTCAGCTTTCCTGATAATTTCATTATGCTACTTTTGAATTCTTATTTCGTGTTTCAATTTTTCATTCTCATCTCTTAGCTCACCAATAGATTCTATTCTTTCAATGAGTTCAACATTTATTCTATTTGCCTCTTGACTTATAAGAATAATCTGATTTGTTATCTCATGGTGATTCTCTATAAGTCTTTGTATTTCGGACTTTTTTTCATGTAGCTTTTCTGTAATCTTTCTTCTATCATCAATAGCTAGTGTTCTTTCTTTCTCATCTTGTCTAGAATTTTTCATGACATCAATCATCCTTACCATTTGTGTCTCTTGACCGATTTGCAGAGATTTCACTTGTCCAGCCAGATGTAGATTGATTTCAGTTAGGCTTGTGATACTTTCTTATGAGATATCTGATGCTTTGCTTGTAGTTGATCCTGAAGACTCAAATAAATATGGTATCTCTTCCTCATAATAATCTATCTCATTACAGCGAGATGCCATAATTTTTCTTTCATATAACAATTGTCTCATGTTGATTCTGGCTTCTTTATACTGTTCATAGAACATCTGAATTTATAGCTTCTTATTCTCAATATTCTTATCAAGTTTGTAATTCTCCATTGTATGATCTTTTCTCTTAAGCCTTTAAGATTTTCTAAAGAAGAGACTTAGCTCTGATACCAATTGTTGGAATTAATGGGAAGTGTGTACTGAGAGGGGAGGGTTGAATCAATACCTCTAAAACTTTTGTATCCTTTAATCAATTACCTTTGTAATCAATTTGTATATACATTCAATCTGATCTATACTATCTTGGTGTGAGTTATATCAATTCATAACATTAACATACATGTGAACATTCATAGAAACATTCATGAAAGTAATTGACACATAACACAAGATATGATATCACAAAAAACTCCTGTTAGGAAGTAAAAACTACGGTGGGGATGGCACCCACAAAATCTTCACTAGCTATAGATTGGAAGGGGTCGGTTAAGGCTTACAATTTGATCACTTCTGATGATCTACCCAGTTAAGAGTATTTGTGGCAACCTATTAAAGTTTACTCTATTGGGAGCTTTAGCAACACTGTTAAGTGTGCACTCAATTAAGAGATTTGTAGTTGGACTGTTAAATCCACCTTCCTTGAAAGGATTTTTACACTTTGCTCCACTTTTTAGAATGATATAAAATTACAAATTGACCTAGTAAATTCAATCTCCTATTGTTGATACAGATCCATTTAATTTTACATGAATGAGATTATCACCTAAGGTGATTGAGTAATACCTCTGATTCTCGGTAGCCTCTGTTCTTGGTTCTTGCTAACAAAATTCACCTTTTTTTTGTTCTGGTTCTTGAAAATTTCAATCTGGTCCATAGATGTGATCGTAAGATTCATTCCTCCTCTCCTTGATATTCACATCATCATATAATGAATGATTGCATCATCTATTTATAAGATGGATTTACATCATCAAGTTTCACAAAAAATAATGTTAACTCTAAGATCAGGTTTACAACTTGTTCCTTGATCTCCTAGTCTATGTGTTTTAAATCAGTTAGACAGATTAAAGCACTTACATTCATATTTCTTGTCCCTAAAGAAATGGATTTAAACCAAATCAATATCCTATAAATAGAAGAAGACTTCTTTATCTGACGTTGAATTTAGATCCACTTTTTGCGGGCTACAACTGATTCTCAGTTCCTAACGGTCGATTATGCTTGACTGTCTTTCGGTTCTATTCTGTCGGTTGCACTTTAACTATCTCGTCAATTTTCACTTTATCTTGAATATCGGTTTCCTCTGTCAGGTTCCTCTTTATCTTTCTATTTTTCAATTTTGGTGTACACACAAAGTTGTGTCGTCGGTTCTCTTTGTATTTAATCATTTTGGTGATCTCTTTTATATCTAATTTTTGGTTTGCTCTTTGTTCTATCTTTCGGTGTATGCTTAACGAAAGTGTTGTTTGCATACTAATGGAAAATTAATGCCATCAATATCCCCCTTTGACATTAGTATCAAAAACTTATATGTGAAAAATACAAACAAAATGTTAAGTATATACAACATATATAATCCTTAGTCATTTCATGACTCCCCCATGTATATGTCGGCTAATCTGTACATATGATATCTTTCCTTCTTTGAATACATGTACATATCATTTTCCATCTGAATATATATGATTTTCCCCATATGAATATACATATACATATTATTTTCCCCCTTTTTCGATATTAAGGGCAAAGGTATATACCTTATAGCTTATCAAAAATGTGTGATTGTGAAGACTTCATGTCTTCCATCATTTTCTCCCATTGTTCTTTTAAGTTCTCCAGAGTCATGTTCTCGAGTGTGATATTTGAGTGCAGGTCGTAGATGTTGTCTACTATAGACATCTTAGGAGTTGCTATTAGTTGTTGTGCTAAACTGATGTGTTGTTGGAGTAGTGTTAGATTTGGTAGAAGTTGAGCTTGGAGCTCGGTGACTTCTTCCCTGAAGTGTGTCTATGCTTCCCATAGTTCATGCCTTAACCTTTTGATCTCAATGATCTTCTCATAATGCAACTTAATTGCATTGTCTCCATCGGTGGTTAAGCTATTTGCACTATGAACTAGATCGGTGTCTAACTTTGCTATGTTGTCACTATTCTCTTTAGTGAACTTGTCTAGTGTGCTCAGTTGTTGAATCAAGGTTATAGCTTCAATTATAATTGAATCTAATTCAGTAATGAATTCTGATAGCTTTACCTTACTGACCACAATTTCTTGGCTGATGTTCTCAACAATCTTCTGCTAGTACCTCTGTTCTACTCTCTCCTCAATTTCCTTCTCTACATCAATATTTTGAGTTGTTATGGCTTCGGTTAGAGTGGCTAATTGATCAAGAATTGGATTGTTCTGATCAATATCAACATTGGGTACAATCTAGTGTAAGATGTCCCTAGTTGTCTCTAGTACTATTGAATCTCGATATTGTTTCTTCAATTTCTCTTGTAATGCCTTCCTTTGGCATATTTCACCGTATTCTTGTAATGCTTCAAAATCAGGTGTAGTTGGGTCACATTTTGGTATTTCAATAAGTTTATCCAAGGTGACTTCCAAATTATTCTTCTTTGATTCCTTCTTCTTCTTTTTTGAATCACTTGAGTGTCAGTTTTAGCTTGTTGGGTGTATATAGACGTCTCCACATTCACCTTCACATTGTCGGTAGCACCTTTGTTGGTTTCCTCAGGAGTGCCATCTTTAGGTTTATCTCCTTCATCAATTTCCTTAGCTTCATCATTCTTTGTGTCTACATTCTTCTATGTTGTGTATGCATCTTGTTGTTTTGAATCTCCTCCAGTAACCTTATCAATATCAATTACATTTTGAGTGGCTCCGATGTCTTTCTGACCATAAGTGTTGTCTTTCTTTTCTTCTTCTCCTACATCATCGAGAGTATCCTTTTCAGGTGACTTGTTTGAATCTATTAGCATACAGATTTGCCTTCCTATAAATTATTAATTACTTACTCTAAGCCCATGAAAGACAACAATCTCAAACTCACAATTGAATTAAAATATTTAAATTTATAATTCTCTGAATTAAGGTACAACTCCCTATTTGATCTTCAATGAATTTTGGCAATCACACATTGCTTTCGCAAACATAAACTTTTAACCTGAAAGTGGATAAGGCTTTTTGGAGCATTTCATACATCAACATGTCATGAAAAATGAATGAAAGATAGATACTTTAAAACTAAATGAAGCTCACAGACTTCAAATTCAAAACTTATTTACCAAAAATAAAACTATAAATAAAAGAAAACTATAGAAAAATCCACTTGAAAACATATTCCTGATATTCAAGAAATATCCCAACAAAGATCAATATGCTAATATAAACCAACAGATTCACACAGCATAAATTTTTGTTCAATTCATATCAAAAACACACCTTGAAGTTTCTTTTTTGATTAACCACTTTAATAACTAAAAATTAAAAACAAAGCTATCAAGTCTTGCCCTAATCTAACCCAAAATACCATCTTTCAGATATAGATTATCCTTGCTATAAATAGTCATCAGTCTTTAGGAAACAGAAAATGGCATCCCAAGGTACACTCTATGGGGTCCAGTATATAACCGTTTTTAAAAAATCGCCCAAACCAAAGAAAACATAAAATAAAAAAACTACCACTACTCCATGATCTGTGAAGCATGATGGCAGAGTGGTGGATGCATTGGATCCCTTTGATTGGTCCTATGAGGTGTCAACAATGCGAGAGCTCCTCCATTCTTTATTCCCCTCTGTAACGCTGATGATCGTGGGTTGATGTGGCAAGGTAATGTTAATTACCCTCTGCTTCAGATACTTTTTCTCCCTGCGGACCTGGGCAATTTTATATGTGTGTGCCTCAAGGTGATCAGTACATACTACAAGCATAGCTTCCATGTTGGTGAGGACTATGAAATCTTCTGTGGTAATGTCCTTAGTGTCTCTGATGGTGGTAACCTCATGTTCAAACTCCAACATCACTTCCTCTGCTCCTTTGATACCCTGAGTATCTTCCTTCATGAGTGAGATATTCAAACATTTGAGATCCTTTTGCATGGTGCCCATTAACCCCCTCAACTCACTCAATAGGTAGGTGGTCCTATCATGACCAGATTTGATAATGGAGTTCCTCCACTCAATGCTCTTGATAGAGACGTATAGAGTGTCTTCATCCAACCCAAGAACAGTGATGGGGATTTCCTCTCCTAGAGCCTTCTAGCTCTCTCCAAGACCTTCACTTGGTCTTTCTTAGGGTCTCTTTCTCTACCCTACCTAGAGGATGCTTTCCTAATCCCCTGACTCCCTAGGAACTTCCCACCAACTTCAAACTCCTCTCTATTCTCACCTCCATAGCTTTCTAGCATCCATGGCTTCACTAGCCTTTTGCCACTCCAATGGTGTTAACTTCTCAAAGAGTGGTTTTCCACCTCCTCTTAGGTCTAATCCAACCTCTATGGATTCAATTTTCTGAACTCTTCACCCATTTACCAATCAACTTCCAAAATCAAGTCTTCGAGGCCTTGTAGCCTTTTTAGGCCTATTAGCCCTCCTAATCACTGAAAATGTGATTTTCCTCCTAAAAATCCTTAACAACCCTAGAAAAGTACATATTCTTTGTGGTTTTTTCTTCCCCTTGAATATTTTCTAGGTCTCTAGTCTCAACTCTGTCCGTACAATGGACTTTTACCAAACCCCTAAAAATAAGGGTTTCTAGGGCATGAAGACTGGTCTAGTTTCTTGATCTTCTTCCACTGATATAATGAGTTCCTAAAAACTCCTCCTTCCATCAAAAGTTCTGCACCTCATGCCCCTACACTCTCCTATCACTGATTGGCACATACCAATCATCTTGCAACCTCCATTGTTGTTGTACTGCTCAGTAACCCTAGCTAGAATAGCTAGTACTCACGTAGGGCCTGATTGTTTTCAAGCTTCCCCTACACACACATACACACACTCCGCAAGCCATATGTACAAATTATATACAAGGCTCTAATGGATTCCAAGTGGTCATGGAGTTTGAACCACGAGAACACCAAAGAAACCCATTCTTTACATAACTAGACCAAAATTGGCCAGTAAACTTACAAAATGCAATAATTTAAAAAAAGCTTAACCAGAAAGTACAATCTACTAAAATAACACCACAAAGATCTTATAAAATAAATTTATACACTATCCATTCATTAATTTAATCCATTCAATCCAATCAAGTGTTGGATGATGGCTCTGTAACTTAATTACACTATAAATTGCTCCTTCACAAACACCAGTCCGTACATAATCAAATCTAACTATCAGATTAGGGTTAGAAACAACTTATATACCTCTATCCCACATTTTTAGACCCTAGATCTATTCATAATTTGGGCACCATAAGTACCGATTCCTAAAAACTAGGAAATGTTGTCATGACAATTTTAAAAGTTGTCATGACAACTTTGACAACTTTTTGTCAAAATGACAATTATCTCATTTTGAGAGTCCTCATTGGTTCCAAACCTTACCAACTGACCTCAAATGACTAGACAACAATAAAACCTTAAAAACATTCCCATTTTGGGACTTTGGTCAACCCTTTGACTTTTGAGTTGACTTCTAGGTTCTAGACCCCTAGAATCAACTAGACTTAACAACATCAAACCCTAACATTTCCTAACACTAACCACACTTCAAAACACACTAGGGACTTTATAGATTAGTCCTTATTCATGGATGGTTGTCCAAACCAACCTACAAGCCAAATTGTCTTAAGATCTCACTAAAGACCTTAGGGTGATCCTGCACCATCCCCCCCCCCCTGCAACAAGAAATTCAAGGTACCTTTTGTGTCAGGAACTCCTCACTGATTCCATGTTTCTTGAAGTCACTCTCAGCTATCCAAGTGGCTTCTAACTCTGGTTGTTGTCTCCACTTCACTAGATGCTCCATATAGACTTTGTGTCTTGTCTTCTTCTTCACCCTTGAATCCAATATCTTCTCCACTTGTGGATTGACTTGTTCCAAAGTCTTGAACTCTCCCATGTCCTTATGCACCTCTATACTATACTGCAACTCATCCATCTCTAGCCCCTTATACTTGATCAAATATTTCACATTGAAGATTGGAGAAATTGACATCTCCTTGGGCAACTCCACCTTATAAGTATTAGGACCATACTTAGCCAATATCTTGCAAGGTCCAATTCTTTTCATATGTAGTTTACTAGGTATCCCCTTTTGTAATCTTACCTTATTCATGAACACTGTTACTAACTCTCCCACGTCAAACTGTAGATCTCTTCTTCCCTCATCTCTTTTTTCCTTCAACTTTTGATTGGCCTCCATTAAGGTATTTTTCAATTGTTCACGAACTTCCTTCATTGATTGTAAAAAATCATCTGTATACCCACTAATTCCCTCATATCCTTTGAGGTCTCTAAGCTCCATCACACCCCTTGGATGTGCCCCATACATAATTTCAAATGGACTTTTGCCTATAGTCCTATTTGTGCTATCATTATAGGCAAATTTTGCCTGTGGAATAACTTGCTCCCATCCTTGTCCATATTCCTTTGTCAGACATCTAAGAAAGTTCCCAAGAACTCTATTGATCACTTCAGTCTGCCCATCCATTTGAGGATGATAGGTAGATCCATGAGACAAATTTGTGCCTAGTCTCTTCCATAGGGTCTTCAAAAAATGACCCATGAACTTCACATCTCTGTCTGCAACAATGCTCATTGGTAGGCCATGAATCCTTACTACTTCTTTGAAAAACAAGTAGGCAATATGGTTAGCACCATGTGTTGTTTTGCATGGTATGAAGTGGCTCATTTTACTAAACCTGTCTACCACTACAAATACACTGTCTAAACCAGTTGGAGTCCTAGGTAACCCCACTATGAAGTCCATACTTATGCACTCCCAAGGTCTACTTGAGATGGGTAATGGCTGGTAAAGTCCTACATTTGATGAAGTGCCTTTAGCCTTCTGAAATATGCCACACTGCTCCACATATCTTCTCACTTCCTTCTGCATCTTTGGCCACCAATAGAACCTTTCCACTAGGTCCAATGTCTTATTTAGTCCAAAGTGTCCACTTAGGCTTCCATTATGTTTTTCCTGTATGAGGTTCTCCCTCATTGAGCCTTTTGGAACACAAAGTTGCTTTCCTTTGAATAGAAACCCATTCTGCAATGTATACTCTGCAAACTCACTATGAAAGTGATTCTCAAAATTCTGACACACCTTGTATAACTCTAAGAAATCTATATCTCCCTCATATAGGTCCTTAAAACCTTCAACTCCTGTACTTTGCAACTAAATCTCTTGGATGGTGAGTAGTCTTCTACTAAGGGCATTTGCAACTTTTTTTTGCATCCCCTTCTTATGTTTTATAGTAAAAGTATAAGACTGTAGGAATACCATCCATTTGATGTGTATCAAGCTAAGCTTGTCTTGAGTGTTTATGTAACTCACTGCTTGGTTGTCTGTGAAGACAACAAAATATTTAGGAAATAGATAATTCCTCCACTTAGCCTCATTTAGTCTTTCACTGAAAAAGGCCACAGGCCTACCTTCTTGGCTTAGTACAACTCCTATTGCAATGTTGCTTGCATCACACTCAACAATGAATGGTTTGTCAAAACTAGGTAACAACAATATAGGTTGAGTAGCCACTTCCTTCTTTAACTTCTCAAACCCCTCATTATCTTCCTTTGTCCACACAAACTTTTTTTTCAATCCTCCTTTTATAGTCTCTAGGACTGGAGCACAAATCTCATTGAATCTCCTAATAAACTTCCTATAGAATTTGTCTAACCCATGGAAGCTCCTAACTTCTATCCCTATCTTAGGAGTAGGCCAGTTCAAGATAGCCTCTACTTTCTCTTTATCCATTTTCAATTCACCTTTGGAAACTACAAAGCCAAGATAGACTAACTCTTCTTTCATGAACTCAGTCTTCTCAAGGTTTATGGTGAGTTTCTCCTCCTGCAACTTCTTCAAAACTAACTCCAAGTGCTTCATATATCCTCTTTGGTTTACTGAATATAAGGATGTCATCTAAATAGAAAACTACAAAAACTCCTATATAGTCCTTCAAGACTTCATTCATCACCCTCGTAAAGGTGCTTGGTGCATTGGTAAGACCAAAGGGCATCACTAACCATTCATACAATCCCTCTATAGTCTTAAATGCATACTTCCACTCATCACCCTCTTTCATCCTAATTTGATAGTACCCACTCTTTAAATCAATTTTAGAGAAGTACTTAGCACCCCCCAAGCAATCCATCAAGTCTTCTATTTTAGGAATTGGAAATTTATACCTGATAGTTATCCTATTTATTGCCCTAAAATTAGTACACATCCTCCACTTACCTCCCTTCTTAGGATCCAACACCACTGGGATAGCACAAGGGCTGATGCTTTTCCTAATCAATCCTTGATCCAACAACTCTTGTACCTACCTGGCTATCTCCTTGTTTTTCTCTGGTGTCATCTTGTATGCAGCATTGTTTGGAAAGGATGCTCCTGGTATGAAGTCAATTTGATGAATTATCTCCCTCTTTGGTGGTAGTGAAGCTGGTGTACCCTCACAAATTATGTATTTGAACTCGTCCAATAGTTCTCTCACCTCTTTTGGCATAGGTGCTTTCTTATGGGTCTCCTCCTCCTTTGGCTTTAACACGATTGCATAGCCAACTTCTTCATCTTTCATATCCCTTAGGAATTCTTTCCCATTCATCAACATGACACTCGATTCTGCCTTCTCCACTATGTCTTCTTCTTTAAAGACTGTATTTTGAAAGTTACCCCATTTTTCTTGAAGGAGTACTTGTTATCCTTCCCATTATGGACATCTTCTCTATCATACTGCCATGGTCTACCAAGCAATAGATGGAAAGAATCCATTCGAAACACATCACATAGTATCCTATCTTGATACTTCCCAATGGAAAATTCTACCCACACTTGTTCATTCACCAAGATTTTTTGGACCTTATTTAACCATGTAACTTTATAGGGACAATCATGTGGAATTTTGGTGAGTTTCAACTTCTCTACTACCTCCTTAGATATGACAATATCTATTGACCTTGAATCAATGATCACCTTGCACACTTTCCCCAATATCTTGCACTTCACTCTTAAAAGAGCCCTCCTCTTCTTGTGCCCATCTTTGGTGGGTGTCTTGATTAGGATCCTTCTCAACATGAGGTGTTCTCCTTTCTCTGAATCTATACTCACCTCTGATTGTTTGGAGCGATCTTCTTCTTGGACATAAGATATCTTCTTCTCCCCTTGTGAGGATGTTGGTTTATCTGGACACCTATATGCAGGATGCACCATCTATCCACAATTGTAACATTTCATGGAAGAAAAGTGAGAGCTTCTCCCAAAACCTCCTGATCTTCCTCTGCCAATGTTATAGGAACTTCTTCCTATAACACACCAAAATTGGCACCTTACAATTCTAATCAATTTTGGTGCATTTCTTCAAATTCTCATCATCGAAGTCCTATTGTACTATGCAAATTCTCCTTCCTAATTGTCTTTAATTGACTTAGTCTCAAATGCAGAAAACCTAAATTTGCATAAATCTTACACTATATTTAATTCCTAAATTTTCAAGATTTATTAGCTAAAAATCCCTATGATTAATTAATTTAATTCTAAAGTCCTAAGTACTTTTAAATTAAATTAATCCCACCCCCTTTAGCTAATACACATCAAAGGAATTAAATATTATTTGGTTATTTGAATGGATTATCCTCACTTGAATTTAATAATTCAAACAATAAGAAAAGCCACCCATGTGGCAATAATTCATTTATTTAATTAATTAATTCCTTCATATTTGTCTCACCTTCCTCCATGGAGATGAAGAGTCAACCGTTTCTTCCCAAGAAACTCTTCATCCTCTCTTTAGAATTTTTCTATATTATGGACCTTCTTTCCTTCATTTGAGAGAGCAATTTTAGAGTACCAAAACTATAGCGAATTATTATCTCAATTCTCTCATATTTTCAAGATTTCATTCCATATTTAGTGTAATTTCATTTATCTTAATGGCATTCTTCATCTTAATTTAGTTTGTTTACTTATCAAGTAGCTTAATTATGTTATCTTTTTCAAGTTTCTTAGCTTAAAATCTGCATCTTCATTCTTAGATTACAATTTCATCTCTCATATAGGATAATTCCATTTCAGCTTTCAAAGCTTTCAAATCCTCCATTTTAGCAATGGTCTATGGTTGTTGGCTCTCATGCTGAGAGTAATTAAACACCATGACTAAATAGGAGGCAACAGGTTGATTCGATCGATATTGTGGAATGATCAATTCATGTTCATCTTCGCAATTCAATGATTGAGCAATGACTATGTTGTGTTGTAGCTGATTTAGAGGTCAACATTCAGACACATACATTTTGGCGCCCATCGTGGGGCAGAAAATTGATTTCTGACCTCACTCTCAAAAAAAAATTTGACAAAATTCTATACTCTGTCGTACATCTGTACTTCTCTGTGTACGGATTCTCATGTGAGAATTATGAGCGTACCACGCAAATTTTTTCTTTAATTAGTGATCTCTCATGTGACAAAAGGACTTTCTCATGCCAGCTATTGCATTTCCTCACGCGAAGCCTTGTACTTCCTCGCGCAAGACTTGGTGACAATCTTTGGAATTTCAAAGTTTCTGCCATTACTGTTACTATTGTCCTGATTATTTTCACATGTTATTATTTTTATCTCTCTAATTTCTATGACAGCATAACAGTGGGCTACAGGTTGCTTGACAAAGACATAAACTTTCTAATGGTTTTCTTGCAGGACGATTGTCGAAGATCATTTTAAAACGGTGTGCTTGTTTATTGCTTCCATCACATAGTATAACTAAGGCCTTGTTAAAATTTCTTGGGAATCTTGATAGAAAAATAGGGGAATGGGCTCTTCATTACATGGAAGTGATTCCCATGGATGAATCTAAGACCCAGATGTTACTAACATGATGGAGACCTAGGGAAGCAAGGAAAGTTAACAAACCTTTAGCACGTTCACTTGTCAAGGGATTATGCTCTTCTCTCTTTGAGAGAATCAAAAACCCAAAAGCTTGTGAATTAGTTGGAGGAGAGTTATCTTGGTGATGAATATATCTTTCATGTTTGGGTAAGGTGAAGAGGTAGAGAAGTATGCTCTTCTCCCTTTGAGAGAATCATAAAATCTGACCCTCAAATCCGAGCCAAGTTTTGTGTCACCTTTAGAGGGCCTACCGGAAGTTGAACCTCTGGGAACGACCCAAGTGAGTACACACCTATCACCGATTATTCCACCTCACTATAATAAAGTATGCTTTGTTGAGTCCAAATACTCCAAAGCCATGGTAACTTCTTTCCCATGATGCTGACTATCATCTTGAGAAAGCCTTGTATGTTGTACTAAGTGGCGCCACTCCCAGCCCTGCTTGTGGGGGTGTATGACTTTCAAGTGTTGGTGTGGCTATGAGGCCCCAGCCCTGTATTGGGGACACCGAAGGTTATTGTGAATGGAAGCCCACTAAAAAATTTCTTACTTAGTTGCCTACCCGGATCACCTCCGAAAGAAGACATAATCTATGCGTAGGGAGGGGGAAGAATCTCGCCCCTAGATTCTCAACATAGGTATGCACCTAGATGCTTGAAGTGGTATATGGTTGGCCCCTGCTTTAAGGGTAACCTTCAAACATATATTACTGAGTCCTTGGAAACACCAAAAATACAGGCGCCCTCTCAAGGGTGACACAGCTGTGTGAGGTGCGTGCATACACATAAATCAGTGAGGCACAAATTTTGTCTTCTCTACCATTTTTTTTTAGGGATAACTAAGTGCTTTTTTTGAGTCTTAAACTATCCAATCATGATTAAACAAAAACTCCCATGATTCTTCCAAGTTGCCTTGTCCTTGGTAGAACTATTTGCGACTACTTCTTGCGTCACTATTGCTTGATCAAAACTTTGTGCTTGTTAACGATTGCTTCTCACATTAAAACTGAGATTACTGATCTGAACTGTCATAAAACTATCCTAAATCTAGAAATTATGTCAGAGAACAGTCTTGACTGTGTGTCAAAATCTGATTTTTGTCTCAAAAACTGAGTTCATCTGTTGAAACCTAGAGTTTTCTCGCGGGAGATTCTACAAACTGAGCATTTCCTCGTGTGAGCTTTCATTTTCTCGTGCGCAGTTAAATGTTTCCTCACATGAACTGACACTTTCTCGCATGAATCTGTACTCTAGTGTCCTAAAATAGTGAGCTATTTCCCATTGACTAATGAGTTTTTTGCCTGATCTAATTTTTGTCTGAGATCTGATTGCCTATTTCTCTATTGTCTGCAGTCTAAAACTAATTGTCTCGAGTTGCGAACTGACTGATTCTTGCTCAAAATTATTTTGTCTCTTTTTTCTTTGTCCTACCTTTTTGTGCTTTTGTACCTTGCAACACAATAGTCACATCTCGGCTATTGTAGCCATACTCTCGACGATTCGTGTCAAGTACATTTCACATCTTGGTTGTTCTAGCCTTTATCTTCTTTTTTCTATTTCTAGAGACAGAATTTTGAGTTGGATCCTATTTTCTCTCTCGTTTCATCTTTGTCTATGACTGTTATGACTAGAAGTGGCAATATATTTCCCATTCGTGGTCCTAGAATAAGTAGAGGTAGATCTTGTAATCAAGGAAGAGGTCATTCCAAACCTATTGTTCAATCTAATAGTTAAGAGGGATCCTCACATTCCTCTTCACCATTCAGTATAGATCCCAGTCTGAATCAGAAACCAGTGTTCCAACTGTGCTATAATCCCTTGTTTCAAAGACAACCTAAACCATTGTTTCAATATCAACATAACTCATTTCTTCCAGATCAACAAAACTTTGGAAGGCCATCTACTTGGGTTGACCCTATTGACGATCCTCGCTACCTTATTGATCCTTTGATCATACCAATCATTTTAGTCCTATTGATCCTTGTGAACCTATTGATCCTTCCAAGCCCATCGACCCATTTGACCCACCAAAAGTTACATTGGCCACAAACTCTCAAATCGATACACATACTCACACTGAACTTGTGCACATAGCACAATCCCACATCAACAACATGGGAAGGCCTTTTGATTTCCTAAAAGGTCAATACAGTGAGGTCCATGACCAATCTCAAAATGATCAGGGTCAACAAGGTGATCAGCATCACCATCACCCTCCTCCACATGACCAGAGTCAAGATCAAAACCCAAGAATTTATGAGATCCTCGGTACTGATGATGATCCAATAACTCAAAATGACATTAATGCTGAAAATTCTAATAAGGCTCTCATCAAGATGATGGAAATTCTCCTTGCAAAAGATTATGAGAAATATTTTCTAGAATTGGAAAACCAAGGAGTTAAGCTACCCCCAGATTTCAAAGTGGAAACACTTGTGACTAAAGAAGAAGAGATTGAGACTACCAAATTGAAAAATATGATTCAAGATATGCAAAACCAAATTATCCAACTTGTAAAGGATAAGGACAAACCCGCACAACAATTCACGATGGACAGCATCTGTCCTTTTCCTTTTGATAGGAGTCTTCATATGCCACCTTTTCCCAAGGGTGTGGAACTCCCTAAGTATGATAAATATCTGGGTATCGCCAATCCTTGGGATCATCTGAGATAATTTGGGGCCCTATCTATGGAGTTCATTCATGATCAAACTTATTTCATGCGTCTCTTTCCCCAAAGTCTGGGTGGACCTGCCATGGAGTGGTTTTCTCGACTACCCACCGGCATTAAGACTTTTGATGAGATCACAAATCTCTTTATCCAACATTATTCTCACAACATAAAACATCCCATCAACATTAGGGACCTTTTCAATCTCAAGCAGAGACAAGGGGAGCCATTCCTGACATTTCTCCAGAGATGGAGACAGCTTTGCACCAATTATCCTCATAAAATACCCGAAATTGAGAAACTCAATATCTTCTTGGACAATCTCACTCTTGAATTTGGGTATCAGGTATAGCTTCAAGGTCCCCTCAATTTTGACAGCATGATTAAGCAAGCTGTGAGGATAGAGGCATTTATGGTTAAGAAAGGGGAATTGACTTTGTACAAAGATAACAAACAAGGTTCCTCCTCTTCTAACAAAGATAAAAGGAAGTTTGTCAACAAGAATAGGGATGTTGTGAATTATGGAGTGGTTGATAATGTGACCCTGGCTCCTTCAAAACTAGTTTTCAATCTTACTTCTAGTATACAAGTGATCAAAACTGCTAAAAAGGCTGCAACAAACACTCAGCCGCCTTCTAGATTCTCTAGCAACAAACCTTGAGCCCCTCGAGACAAGCATGAATTTACTTCCATGGGAGAACCACTTGAT
The DNA here is from genome assembly GCA_018584345.1 of Thuja plicata. Lineage (NCBI taxonomy): Eukaryota > Viridiplantae > Streptophyta > Pinopsida > Cupressales > Cupressaceae > Thuja > Thuja plicata. Next base: position 972,516 of record MU223474.1, read on the forward strand.
GTATTTTACAAGACTTTGGTGCAAAACCAGGTTCTCACTCCTTTGGACAAGCATCCATATGATTCACAACTGTGACCCCATTGGTGGAACGACAATGCATACTGTGACTATCACCATAACAAGGGTCATAAGACTTTTACTTGTCGTCAGTTGCATCATAAGGTCCAAGATCTAATTGATAATGGTGATATTGTTGTGGATAATCATAATAAGAATTTAGATCACCAGGAATTTAAAGATCCCTTTCCTCCTCAAGAGAAAGGTGATTCTTCCAACACTAAGAACAACAATGCCCAGGTTAACTACACGCATACCACTAATGACAATGTCATCAACATGATTGAACCTGTCAAAGTTGAGTATTATGATGTGATTACTATCAAGGGGAGTGGGGATGATCCTAAGCCTAAGACCTCATTTGTCTTGAGAGGCCTTGGGTCTCACTCGTCTAAACCTGAATTATCTCAGGATTTCACAAACGTCGTTACCAGATCCTGCGCTAAGATCACTCTCAAGGGTCCTGACCCTCCTGCTACTACATCTGCACTGAAGTGACCCACAAATAAAGTTGTTGTTGGCCCTACCAATAAGACCACAAAAGATGGTCTCCACACTTCCTACTGCTAATTATAGCATTCTCGACTAGCTGAAAAGAACCAACGCTCAAATAACCATCTTTGAGTTGTTGAAGATCTCGCCTGCTCACAGGCAGATTCTTGATAAAGCCCTCACAGAGGCTAACATCCCAAAAGCCATTAATCTTGACCAATTTCAATCTATGGTGGGTCATTTGACTTCACCACACTATCTATCTTTCTCAGAAGAAGATGACCATTTGGTCAGCCACCCACATAATGCTCCTTTGCATATAGAGGTCATAATTGGCCAAAAGCTCGTCTGTCGCATCCTTATTGATAATGGTGTTGGCCTCAACATCTTCTCTAATCACTTTCTCACTCAGCTAGGCTATGATGAAGATCACATAGATTTCCACAAAAAAACTACTATCAAAGCCTATGATGAAGAAGAAAGAAAGTCTAAAGGTTTAGTTGTGCTACCCATTTGGGTTGGACCTATTGAAAGAGATTTCACATGTCAAGTGTTGCACATTCCTCTTTCCTATAACATCATGTTGGGAAGATTGTGGATCCATGAAATGCAAGCGATTCCCTCTACGTATCATCAGTGCATCAAGTTTCCTTTCTGCAATGCAGAAGTGACAGTTCCTGCTAATATGGGCTCTTCTTGTAATACACTGACATAGTCAGCTAATAGTTTTGTTCCTACTAACAGAGAATACACATAATTCTATGATGCCAAGCTTAGAGACATGGAACAGACTTTGAAAATCAAAGACATAGGCATGGGGGGGTATCAAATAGAACCTGTGCTATCATTAGCAGTTCTACCTCTGTCTCCTCATTCTTACGAGAGACCTTCTAAGAACAATAAATCTTCTACTACTCCTCCTGAAATAGTTTATGATGGTGCCTTTGTACAGGCTTCAACACCATTAGAAGATGAAGATGAGGAAAGAGCTATTACAGCTTGGATTTATAAAGGAAAGGACATATCTGAACAGACTACCCCAGCTCGTGAACTAGATCCCAATAGTGAAGGTCTTAAAATCATGAAACACTTTGGATACAAAGGGAGTGGTCCAATAGGGATGAATGGTAATGGGCTAGTTGAACCTATTAAAGCTACAGGTCAAAGGATGAAAGATACAACTAGTTTAGGCTTCAAGAAGGTCTCATTCCATCTAGGGATTAACAAATTTGTATCTGAATCTAAACCTGGACCAGAACCTGAACCTGAAGGTATAGCTACAGTGGACACCTCAGACGATAGCTCTGATGAGGATTCCTTTCCCTATCCTATTCCTCTAGATCTGGCAGCATTCTTTGCTGATCTAGATGACATCATAACACATATCAGTACAGCTAAGGTTGGCAGTGACTCCAATGGTGCCATTCCATTCACTTCTCTGACATATGAACAATGGAAAGTGTCACAAGACCCTGGTTTCTAGGGTGAATGATACATAACATAATAGTTTAAAGAGTATTTTGTGCAAGAATAGACTGGTGTCATAAAAACTCTCAAACCTTCATGGTGCAAACATCCCAGTCAGAGTTCAGACACAAATTCCCATGAATATGAGTTCGACAGTCTTTCAAAAGGATCCTTTGACAGGAATGTTGATACTACACATACATCTAAAAACCTTCTTGACATAAGTGAAGGGTCTAATGTAAGGTCTAATAAGTCTGATTCCATATATGTTAGCGTCTCTAGGTCTCAGCTTACTAGTCCGCACTTTCGATGATTATACCGTGAATGTACTTGAACCCATCACTTCTCTCTCACTCCAACATCCTGAGCTAATAGACTAGAATTCCCCTTCCTCATCCAATGAAGTCCTCACATTCCAGAATGACTATGCTCTAGCCTGTTATCTCCATGTTGTTGAACCTGTAACGTCCTCCACTAGCGAAGTCAGTGTCAGCATGACCGAAAGTGATATCAAGTATCTTAGTCATAAAATCAAAAAGAAAAAAATAGATGCTCTGACAGTGAAAACCACATTGTGGCGGTGTCAGAGCCAAAAAAATTAAAAAGAATAGACGTATCTGAAGGTGAAAACCTCTCCGAGGTGCCTAAGGATGAGATACTTGATGCGCTTTCAAGTCATTTCCAAGAATTATCATCAGTGCTAATTTAGCTGACTCAGCTAGTAAATTTGGGTACATAAGATCATCTACACATTATTCATGTGGCTAAATCATTGTCTCTAGAAGAACTCAAAGAATTCACAGATTTATTCAAAGAGAAAAAGATAAACTTTGCATGGGCATACTCTGACATGCTGGGTGTAGATCCTAATCTTATCATGCATCACCTGTCAATAGCTCCTCGAGTAAAACCAATCAAGCAAAAACTCAGAAAAATGCATCCACATGTGGCTCTACTAGTCAAGGCGGAGTTAGAGAAACTTCTAAAAGATGGGTTCATCAGAGCAATTGAATATGCAAAATGGATCTCCAACATACTTCCAGTGTCAAAGCATGACAAATCTATCAGAGTCTGCACAGACTTCAGGGACATAAACAAGGCATGTCCAAAAGATGATTTTCCACTACCCAACATTGATATGATTGTGGATATGATAGTAGGGTATGAAATGTACTCCCTAATGGACGGTTTCTCTAGCTACAACCAAATAAAAATTACACCAAAGGACCAAAAAAAGACTGCTTTCACTTGTACATAGGGTACTTTCTGCTGGAATTTTATGCCTTTTGGTCTTAAGAATGCTGGAGCCATGTATCAGAGAGCAGTCACTACTATATTTCATGATATGATGCACAAAAAAATGGAGGATTATGTTGATGACACCTTTGCTAAAAGCATGGACAGGAAGGTGCATCTTACTGATCTAGGCCCTATACTGGATCGCATGGAAAAGTTCAGGCTACATCTCAATCCTAAGAAATGTGCATTTGGAGTAACTTCTGGAAAATTGCTCAGTTATATCATCTCCGCAAAAGGTATCAAGGTGGATCCTGAAAAGGTGCAAGCTATCATGAAAATGCCTCCACCTCGTAATATCATTCAAATGAGAGGTCTTCAAGGTCGGCTTCAGTCTATCTAGCGCTTCATGGGAAGCCATTAATCTTATACATCTTAGTTATAGAAACATCTCTGGGCGCTCTATTGGACCAAGAAGATCAAAACAATAAAGAAAGAGCAATCTATTACTGTAGACGTCCAAAAATATTAATATTATTTTCCCTATTATTCCTCTAACTATTTAATTCAATCAATTAAATAGTCTCATTTATCAATAGTTTAAATACTATTCTAATGTATTTTATTTAAATACATTTGCCTCCACAAAATCCCCTTCTAATAAATTTATATTTATTAAAGCCTCCATATTCCTAATTCTTCTAAAGCATGATTTATTCAAATTCAATTTGGATTATAATCTAAACCCTAGCTAGGAACCTATTAATCCTACCCTAAAGCCTACCCTATTCCTACCCTTCTCCCATCACCTCAATGTCTAAGTATACTTCCCCACCTAACTATCCTCTAACTATGCTTAATGGGTGATTCCTAACCTTTTTTAAGGCTAATGGAATGCTCACCCACATGGGGAGATTCTCTCCAAAATGGGCACCCATTCCTCTTTAATTCCCTCTTACAACTTTGTCTCCCCTTTTGAAATATTGAGCTACTCAATATTAATGCCAATTTTGACTCAAAATTGGCCATCTTTTCAAGTCCATGTGTCTCCTATGTGGCTCTTATGTGGATGCCACATAGGTTCCACTTCATCCAAGCCTCTTCCTCTCTCCAAAAACTCTATAAATAGAGGCCTTCTCCTCTCATATTTTCATCTCTCAATTTTGCATTGTTATTATGTTAGCATAGCTCTAGATTTTATGTTCTCATTGCTAGTTTCATGTTTAAATCACTTCGAGGTTACATGTTAGTTTCCTTTTGGTTAAAATGAATCATATTTCTCATTTCATAGCATAGTTCTTGCATCATAATTTGTAATCTCATGTCTTACATATCAATTTGAGCATCAACTTTAGGAAGGATTGAAGACTAGTTTTCCATACTAGTTCTTGAATTTCTCCTTTGATTCCAAGCTTGCATTCCATAGTTGCATTGCCTTGGGGATTCATAGAATTTTTTGTGTTTGAGAGAGCACACCTACATCTCATCTAAAAGAGAAAATCAAAATAAGTAGAATAGGGTGCATTTGTTTACTTATTTTAAGCTCAATCTGATGTTATTTGGTATTCTTTGTTGCTTGCTTGCTCTTTTACATGATTTTAATTGATTATATGTGATAACCCACTAATGTTTGCATGTTTGAGCTTTCTCCCAATAGGTCGAAGGATTCCTCATACACAATTACATAAGCAGAACATTGGTCTCCTATGAAATGAATTATTCTATCATTGAGAAAGCTTGCTTGGTGATGGTGTTCGCTTCCCAGAAGTTACGACATTACATGCTTGCTCACACTACAAGGCTCATTAAAAAAATTGATCCATTAAAGTACTTACTCAACAAAGCTTCCCTCATGTGTAGATTAGCTATGTGGGTCATGATACTCAGTTAATTTGACATTGAGTATGTGGAAAGAAAAGCTATCAAAGGGCAAGCAATTGTAGATCAATTGGCTAAGACGCCTATTGCAGACTATCAACCATTAAGGATTGAGTTCCCAGATGAGTCCATCATGCTTCTCACACATCAAGCATAGACCATGTTCTTTGATGGATCATTCATCCAGTAGGGGTCAGGTGTTGAAATCTTGTTCATTACACCTCAGCGGTATTCATTACCAAAGGCTTACAAAATGTTGTTTCCTTGCACAAATAACACTACTAAGCATGAAGCCTTGATTAATGGATTAAAAATTGCTATTGAATGGTGTGTCGATGAGCTAAAGGTATTTGGAGATTCACAGTTGGTTATCAATCAGGTGAATGATATCTACCAAACAAAAGATGAAAAATTGGTGCCTTATAAAAAGATGGTTGATGATCTCAAGAAATACTTTGAACACATTACTTTCCAAAAAATTCCAAGGGAAGATAATAAAGTAGTCAATGCCATGGCTACTCTAGCTTCCATGTTACAAATGCCAGAAAATGACTTCAGACATGAATTCCTAGTGGAGACGTTATGATACCCTGCTTATAATTCCCCTAAATCCTGGATGATATGTTCAGTCATTAGAGATTACTCATCCCATTACCACCATATTTACTCCTACCCTCATGACCAAATCATTCTGGACACTTACACCCAAAATGAGAAACGTCACTTAATCCACAGTGCTTCATGGTTTGTCATCATAGCTAACGACTTATATAGGCAAGGTCTAGACGGTACCCTCCTTAGGTGTTTAGAACCTGATGAGTCCAAGTGTGTGTTAGTAGAGGTGCATGAAGGCATCTATGGGTCTTTATCAAATGGCCTGACACTAGCTCACAAACTTATTAGAGTTGGTTACTATTGACCGGATATGGAGAAAGAAGCTACACAATTTGCTAACTATTGCAAACAGTGCCAACTTCATGGAAATCTAATCCACGCTCCTACCAAGGAGCTCATTCCTTTCATCATCTTTTGGCCATTTCAGTAGTGGGCCTTTGACTTGGTGGGTCAGATACATCTATCTTCTTCAAGGGGACATAAATACATCATTACTACTACAGACTATTTTACCAAGTGGGTTGAGGCAGTGCCCCTCATTGTAGCTGATGGCAAGTCTGTGGCCATGTTTATACTGAACTACATCATCTGCAGATATGGTGTATCCTCATCAATAATCACTGACAATAGGGGGAAATTCAAGAACAAGGATCTAACAAAATTATGCACTAAGTTCAGAATTATTTAGCACTGGTCTTCTATCTATTATCCCCAGTGTAATGGACAGGCGGAAGCTTCAAATAAGACTATTCTCAAGATCTTACACCGCATAGTACACAAATCTGGATGAGACTGGAATCTCCTGATTAATCTGGCTTTATGGGCTTACCGCACCAATATATGGACACCAACAGGGGCCACGCCCTTTTTTTCTAGTTTATGGTGTAGATGCAGTACTTCCTATTGAGGTTGAGAATCCTACCTTGTGAGTCTCTCTGAAGGTCCTCATTACTGATGATGATATCTGAATATCTCAGCTTCAAGAGCTTGAACTACTGGATGAATGTAGGAAAGTGGTGTTCGATCATCTTTGAGCATATCAGAAGAGAATATCTAAAAGCTACAACAAGAAGGTCAGACCAAGGGAATTCCAAATGGGTGATCTTGTCCTGAGAGAGAACCCCAAGAATCAACAACAGCAAGTCTAGAAAGGAAAATTTGAACTAAACTGGCTTGGTCCGTATGTTATCACTGCAGTATTTGGGTATGGCGCTTACCAGCTCTCTACCACAGAGGGGGAACAGCTCAAAGTGCCTATCAATGCTCTTCATCTGAAGAAGTTCTATAGTTGAGATGTCTTCTAAATGCTCATGCACATACTCTATTCTGAGAAAATCCTAAAAATTGCAAAATGTCCTAAAAAAATGATCATCTTAGTGAAAACCTGGCAAACATGTGCTTTGATGTATCTATTATCCTGGTGAAAACCTAGTAAACAAGCACCTTGATAATACCAAAAAAATTTGAAAAAAAGAAAAAATACAAAAAAAAATTGAAAAAAGAAAAAATACAAAAAAATAAATAAAAAATAAATAAATAAAAAAGAAAAAATACAAAAAATGAAAAATACAAAAAAAAAAAGAAAAAGAGAAAAATGTGTCATTGATGAAAACCTAGTAAACAGGTGTCATGGTACAAAAAATAGAATTTATGCCAAGATGGTGAAAACCTGGTAAATAGGTGCCTCTTGTTCCGCAATGCTCTATCTATCACGGCATCCCTTGGCTTTCTTGCAATTGATCTCTTTCTTTCCTGCTTTAGTTTGCTCGCTCATGCTTTCGCTCTCGGTCATTTTTTAGATTTTTCTCGACTTCACATGGATTGAAACTAGTCACACTTGGGGGCATCTTCCTGGTCTAGGGGGCATTGTCCTATCTTTTGGAGTCTCTCTCCTCTTTGCATCAATCACCAGTGGTTCTCACTGAGTCTTCCTATTGATGCCCAGATCTCACGCAAATCTTTATACTTGAGAATCTTTCTTGTGTCAGTCACCAGTGATTCTCACTGTGTCTGCCTACTATCTTTATACTACTGAGATTTCTCACATCAACTCACTATTTGCATATTTGACATCAATCCACTTTGGGTCTTTTCAAGATCCCAACTGATTTGACATGACCCCAGCGTTATAGCTTGGGGGCGATTAACTCAGATCCGTCCTCTCTATATGAGTCAATTTAGTCATCAACATTCATTACTTGGGGGCATGGCTCCCCACTTTGATCACATCTTCAGTTTACACTTGAGTCATTAATCTTTTCAATTCTAAAAGACAAATATCTACTAGCACAAACTGGTGTTTGTCAACACCCCAATCAAACAGTGTTTTTCAACGCTATCTTTGGACGCATCTATGTTTTTCAACACACATTGGACATCACAACTTAAACATCTCTCGATAGCAATCAAACACAATTCACTCACAAGAACAATGGTGTTTTTCAACACCCTAAACACATGCACATTCGTAAACTTTGAAACATGCTAAGCTATGATTGAATCTTTCTTTGTATGTTGTCTATTCTCATGGTTTTCATTGATATTTTCTTTTGTCTATTTCTTGTTGGTGTAGTCTCGATGATCTGGCAACATCAAATAAACATGGTGTATGTGATAAGAGCTCCCGTACTAAGGTGGAAAATCCTCACATCCCTCGATCATGTTTATTTGTATGCCATGGTGAGGTTGGTACTATCTCCTTGACTATTATCGCTCTATTTCTTTATGCACGACTACACTCATGGTTATCTTGGCTTTGAATGCCTCGACATTGGTGTACTCTTGCAATATTAATTGGAAATAATGTTCAGGTCATCTTGGCTTTGTGCCCTAGTGCTTATGTTTGTTTCCTACATTTTATCTGGTGAAATTCATATTTATATGCTTATGGTCGCAGTGGCACCAGTAAGGATTGTATTGACTATGATGTTCCAAAAATACTCAATGATGATAATTATGCGATGAGTCCAACAACCAAGTCCTAGGGTTGCATTTAGCTTAGGCTTGCATTCACATTTTAAGCTTGCATAGCGATAGTTTTGGTGCTCTCTTCATTGTCTTCTCATTCTTTGAAGGTTCTCATCTTTTGTCCTGGATTCCTCTTGACTGCACAAGTGTCTGGTCCTTGCTCTTGATCTTCATTTATATTCTTTTGGTTAGTACCTATCATATATTGCGATATCCTGCATGAGATGATTAGTACCATTGCATTCATTGCATTACATCCATTTCCACAAAAGTGCATTTCCATACATTCATTTGCATTTAAATATCCATAAACATGTGCATCCATTATAAGCATAAATCAAATCATACATAGCATTTATCCATCTAACATCTATCACTGTATTACATTCATTCATACATCAATAAAACATGTGCATAAACATTTGCATATTCGTCCATGGCATACATTTCTAATCCATACATCTAATCATATAGGAAACACTCACAAGACATACAAGTTTAAAGCAATATATAAACAAGTACAATGATGCAAAAATTGAGCTCATATATATATCAATCGAACAAGTGTAGAATTATGCTACTCGAGCATAGTATATCAAAATTGTGGTACAATATATATCAAATGTCTCATCTAGCCACTCCCACTTGGAGGAGGTGGAGGAGGTGGCATGGCCTGCTCCTGTGGAGGTGCCTATGGTGGTTCCTATGGAGCGGTCCGTGCCCCAGCATACTCTAAAAATGGTGGAACTTGGTCCGCTGTCTCAAGAACTGTGATCATGTATGCAGCATAATAATAGTCTGACTGAGCAGCCTCGTATCTCACCTCTGCCTGTGCTCTAGCCAGTGCCTCCTATAGTCCCCGGAGATCTCGATCCTTCTCAGTCACTCGGGTCTCCTAGATGACCACCTGTGTATGGTAGTCATCCTGCTCCCTCTGTACCTACCTCACCCTCTCCCAAATCTTCCTGAGAGCCTCCTGTAACAGTTCCATCTGTCCTCCTGCCTGTGGATCGGCCATAATAGTATCCTCCCCCTATGTGCATAAATGTTGTCACACTTCTATGAATCATTCCATCCAAGGTTGCTCAAGAATGAGGCCTCAAATATTGATCCATATCTCTCTAGTCATGGATGTGTAAAAATGTAAAATGAAGGCCCTCAGATAGACCTAGTTGTGTCTATTGCAAATACACCATGAAACGAGAGATTCGAATGCATGAAAATGAGATCTAATCTATATGATTGCAATGCATAAAAGGAAATTAATCTAAATTATAACAATGCATATTAATCTATGAAAGGAAGTACAAATGCAAATCTAATCTATGGAAATAAACATGATTCTAATCTATATGAGTTGCCATGAATGCAAGAAAGAATGAGACAAGAAGAGAGAAGTTGCAATATCCAAGATCAAATGCTCAAATGCTCCTCCAAAATTGCTCTCCAAACCTACAACATAACAATACTAAAAACTCTAATATGAAAATCAGGAGAGATTTCCTTATATAGGAAAGTGAACGGTTGATATTAAGAGGCAAAAATGATTGATCAATGGTTGAGCTTAAGAGGGAAAAACCCACCACTTAGGAAGATGTGATGAAAAAGGGATTTTATTTAATTTTAATTTAATTTATTGCCTTTTTCATCAAATAAAGTGCTTTAAGTGGGGATTTTTATTTATTTAATTA